>OZ035962.1:71062773-71500273 GCA_964034945.1 Chrysopilus asiliformis
TACAACCAATACGATTATAGAGGCTTTGGAAAAATATTTATATAATTTTTAGGACTTTTTCTTTCCGCCTTCTATTTTTGTTTCTTAAATATTATGTTCAGCATAGATTGCAATAGCTGTGACGAGTTGTTTTTACTTCAAAGGCTTGTGAAGAAATAAAATCCCACACAGTTTGGGTATAAATTTTATAAATAAATTTATTTATCTAAATCCATGAGCAAATTTATAAATTTTATAAAAAACGGGGATCAAAATTGATCAATTAAATTTATTAATTGTATAAATCCCCTAAGTATGAAATTTCCTGATTTTTTTATAAAAAGTAGGGGGAAAATATAGTAGCGTGGAATTTATATTTGTTCTAATAATTTAACTTTTACATTTGTGTTTCCATTTAGTTTTACAAATTCAATTACCTTTTGTCTCATAGAATATTTTTATTTCTTCTTGATAGTTTTATACGTAATATGAAGTATATATACCTACTATCAAATTTCTTTCGAAACGTGAATTATATCTCAGCAAAAGAAAATAAAATTCTAAACCTTACGATTTTAAAAAATTAATATATAAATTTTATATCAAATTGTTATTGAATTTTTGAACAAAATCAAAATTGACTATGTTTATAAAACTCAGCATAAAATTTATACTTTTTATTTATCAATGCTTTTAATTAATTCATAATTTATTAATTCTATATCACTTTTGGTATAAGAATGACTTTATATGGAAAAATTTATCAAAAAAGTATAAATTTTATACCCAAATTTTCAACCGTGCATGAAATATGTTTGCCCGGCTGACAAAAAAATCTCATTCCGGTGAGATATATCAAGAGATAAAAAATCGGTTATTAAGACTCGGCGTTACTCACAGTTATTGATTTTAAGATGGCTCTGATCAAATTCACAACTGCAATTAAAAATGATCCAAGTGCAACAGTTCCCAGATGATATCGAAGCAAGTTATGGAAACTTCTTGATATTGGTGATGAAAGATTGGCTTTATTTCTAAAAACAATTTTTTTTGTAATAACTATATGTTCGACAATTGCTTAGTTAAAAACAAACCTGGTAAAAAACCATGCAGCAACAGCACCTGCCACGACCATGTGTTGGCAGCCGACAACAAAGTTTGTGAACCAAAACAACGCGAATAAATTATACCACCGAGTAACCTGTGAAAAATAAAAAAGCGCAATTTTGAAGGGATAGTATTTCATACAAAAAAATATTACCAATATTGTCGAATTTTTCTCGAATTTCATACTTTGATTGTCCACAATTTGTAAATGTCCGGAACTTTCGATTACTAAAGCAAAGTATAGCCACATTGTGACAAAAAATGTCAAAGTCAGGAAAGTCTAAAAACAATAATTTTTGAGCATTTTATTATATATTTAAAACTATATTACGTCAATATTAAGTAATTCGAGAATGGATAAGACATGGCTACTTTCGCCGCGCTGCACGAAGAAAAACTGTCAATTTTTGCAGCCGCTGCAGCTTTTCTGACAGTTTTTCTTTGTGCAGCGCAGTGAAAGTAGCAATATCTTATCCAGTAATTTATTATCCTAGAAAAATACACTGAAATCTTGGTTTATCAGCACCTCGGTTCGTGAGCGCCACGGTTTGTGAAGGCTTCGTTTCTGTTACTTTCAAGCCCGAAAAATAGTTTGGTTCGTAACCAATGTTTCAGCTCGTGAACCAATTTTCGATTTTGCGGCCACAAAAAGTTAGAAAGAGGTCGAGAGGATTTCAATTATATTCTTGGGAATTAACTCTATTTGTGAATTATACTCTAGAGCAGTGGTTCTTAACCTTGTTGGAGGTACTGACCCCCACCAGTTTCATATGCGCGTTCACCGAACCCTTCTTAATTGGAAAAATAAAATAAGATTTTTTCAAATTCAAAACATAGGTATATATTTATACATAGGTGGACAAAATGAACAAAACCATTAAAGAACAAACCATTAAAGAACAAAACCATTAAGAATAAAGAACAAAACCATTATAACATGATTTTCACATAAAAACAAAAAGTGTGTGTTTTGACCTCCTATGAACCCGGGAGACTGACTAACCGAACCCCTGGGGTTCAATCGAACCCAGGTTAAGAACCACGGCTCTAGAGTAAAATATTTTAGCAACAATTTTTAAATAATATTGATTGCGAAATTCTTATAATGCAATTTTATGCCTAAAAACAATAAAAAAGTAGTATGGCCCCACGACGCCTTTGCCAATTTTTGGCGTGGCATAAGTGTTAAACCTGAATGCCCCCATAAATTGTCCCCCTCACGAGTTCTCAATCTGTCACACTGGCTGGTATTGACATTAGGATATGTTAATTTACGCTTTATTTAATTCTTTGCGGGTAGTGGTAATGGGGACATTAGGTAGAATATATCCCAAAGTACAGTTTAAAAAATTTCCAAAGAAAAGTTTAGTTTGGAGAATAAAGTAATTTTTTTAAGGATCTAAAAAAAATTAACGGAATACATTAAAAATATTCATACCAATAGAGGTTCAAACATTAATAGTGGCATTTGCGTCACAGCCTTGCCAGCTTCCTTAAAAAGTGCAATAACTAAGCCGATTCTTTTTCTTAATGCAAAAATTATTAAACAAATACAAATTGTTGCTATTGTCGATATAATAGCAGCAGCTAAATATGTTGACTTCTTTTCTTCAGCAAAACTGTTTTCTTCGATGTGTTTTGGCTCCTCCGAATAAAGTATCCTGTAAAATAACAAAGGAAATTGTGTTAAGATCTACAAATAAACTCTCCGTATAATTGTCAAATCAAATAGTGAGTACAGTGATCCCCCGCTATACGGACGCTCGTTTAACGGAAATTCGAAGTTACGGACATGACTAATATAGGAAAAAATTCGCTATACGGATAAAAAAATTCGCTATTACGGACAAAAAAATTTTTTTTTTGAATCACAGAAAAAAATCAAGAAAAAGTCCTCCATAATTATGTTGTATTTATTGTAAATGTACGTACATACTTAATTTCTCCGAAATTTCTGACACATTTTGTGTATACACAAAAGAGAATTAAAAAAAGGCAATAAAAAACTGCAGTATTTTTAAAAAATCTATTTGCTATTCTTAAGCGAGAACTCCAATTGGGCAGAGGCAGCAGCAGAGGCAGAAGCAGCAGCAGAAGCAGAATCTGCTTTCTGTCCCACAATGAAATTTGAATTCTGACGAAACTAGCAGAAACCTACGTAGAAACAGCTACGTTTTTTTGTCCGCGGCATGATTTGTCCCATAATATTTTGTTGGTTTTAACATATTCAATTGATTTATGCTCCATTTCAAGTAGTATAAATATTTTTTTTCTATAATTATATAGTTTTCTCATTATTCTAGTGGTTAAATAATTATTTTAATATATTATACTAATCTGTTTCGTATTACGGATTTTTTTGGTACGCATCTATCTATTTTTAATACGATCCCATACTAAAATAGGTTTCGTTTTACGGATTTTCGATATACGGACAGTTTCCGTGGAACGCATCCCGTCCGTAAAGCGGGGGACTACTGTATAAGATAATAGGGACAGGGGCGTTGATAAGAAGGGGCGGGGAATAGGTTCGTTGGTTCAAACCTTCCCCCATTGAGAATCAAAATTTCTAAAAAAAAGAAGCGAAGCAAAAGAAAATGTTGAAGGAGATTTAACAGAAAACATGCGGGGACCAATTAAAACCGTCTCAAAAAATATATTTCAATATTTTGTGGCTCGAAAAGAAAAACCGGTAGTAAGCACCTTGCAGTGTTATTCAGAAAAAAGTTAACACTGTAGCGCAGAGTTAATTTGAAATACTAAGGAGAATTTTCTATTTTAAGGAGAAAAATATTTATTTGAACGCCATTTTGACCTAAATTTTGAAACAGAGAAAGTGCAACTGTGAAAAGTGTAGGTATTATATCAATTTTCATACCATTTGTTCGTATAGTGGGCTAGGGCTACAAGGAAGAATTAAATATATTAAAACAGTAAATCGATTTTACTGTAAATCGATATCTTTTACCGGAATCGAGATATTTCAGATTTTGTAAAATAAAAATTCATATTTTTATGTAAACTAATATTTTATTCGTTAGGTTATAGTGTGAATTGTGCAGAAACGTAGATATTCTATAAGAAAGTCATGTGCTGTTCCCATCAGATATTTTTCAAAGTAGTTCGGTTTATGGTTTAGTTTTGGTTCACTAAAATTTCAATGGTTTTTGGTTCGGTTCGAAAAACCGGTTTGCATGTCTGATTTTTCATGCTGATAATTTATTGGGGCGAAAAAAAAAACTCAACTGCACATTGGATAAATAAAAATGATTTTTTTTTTCTGAGCACTAGTTGCGGATTTATACAATTTTTTAATAGATTTAATTCACTTACCATAAACATATCGTTCCAATTATTAGTGCAATAACAACTCCGATCAGCACCAACCATACAATAAAACTTGCAAAGAATTTAAATGCAAAAATCATCAAAATTGAAATTACTGAAAAGCGGTAGAAAATGAAAATATTGTGATTTAAATAAAAATTTCAAAAAATTGATTTACCAAAAGATAGTACACAAAGACCGAGAATCTCCTTCCAGCACAATTGCAAATCTTCCGAAACTTCTTGGAAAAAGTCCCTGAGACCACTTTTTGAGAAATAAGATTTCTTACTCTCGCCATTTTCTTGTCGAATGGGCAGACAGCGGTTGATAAAACGCTGACTGTTGAAGGAACACAAAATTGGTTGATTTTAACAACAAATCTGGTAATCAGTGTTGTGCAGATTGTTTACTAAACGTATTTTACGTAATAGTTGTAAAAAATTAATTATTCACAGTTCTCAAACTCATAGAAAACAATATAAAGAATGTAAACAATTGTTTTTTTTTCTTATTTTTTATAGTAACTGCAATATTTATAGTTTTGCAATAATCCAGAGAAATCATCAAACAAAAAAACGTCATTCAAATTAAAAAAAAAATTATTAGGATAAATATGAACAAAATTTGTATCTAAAAATCTGAATCGATGATAGCTTTACTTGGAATTTATCAGGTTTTAGTACAAAATTCATGTGGAATTTTGTGTTGAAATGTGCTAATCTGTTAATAAAAGCATTTGCTAGATTTTATTCACTAGGTGCCATGTTTTTCAACGTACATATGTATAATAAATGTGAACAAATTTCTTTGATCTATTAAAAGAACACCGATTCCTTATGGCAGAATGAATTTGACCCCAATAAGAAATCTGAGCATATGTAACAGGAGTTTTCAGTAATTTAAGAGCCAGTTTTAACAAGTCTGGGTGCTGAAATACCATTTGTGAAACTTCGAGTCCATCAGCCTTCAAGCTTTTGATGAGAATATTATTCACTGTACTAATTTGAACGTAGCGTAACAACTGTCTTTTGGTCTCCTAATCATTTAATATACTTTTTTTAAGTACACCGAAAATTGATCTGCCCCAGACTTGAAACTACGGACTGGATCAAATTAACACGTTAAATATTTGTTTTTTACTTACATAACAAAACTCAGAGATTGCTTTAGACATAAAATAGTTATTTATGTATAAGAGTTTACATTCTTTACTATTGTTTACATTCTTTACTATTGTTTACATTCTTTACTATTGTTTACGCAACTAACTTTTGACGAAAAAATGCAACAATTTATTATTTACGCGTAAATGCACTGCACAACACTGCTGATACTAATATGAATGAAATTTTACTATAAAGAATGAAAAAAAAATATTACTATCCAACACGATTGTCACATGTTTCCACACATGACCGATAAATGAGTCTTTCGTTATTAGAACTGGGTGCAGCATTGACCAACAGAAATTTTTCATTCGTCCGATCCGCACCCTAATGAAAAGTTTTTATTTAATGTCAATTTTTATTATAATTTTTAAATTCATTTAAGTGAATACTAACCGAACAACCTAATTTTTCGTGATGGGCATTTTCACGGCCACAAATGTTACCACAATCATCGTAGCCATTTATTAGGCGGTAAATATTTCCGTAGGTCATGCAATAGGCTAATAGTCCAACCTAGAAAAAAAATGATAGGATAATAGTTTAATGGATATTTGAATGCAAATTGCAATGAATATTTTTACTATGATAAAGTTTTTTTTTCACTCAGCGCAATTTTTATACATTTAGATAATTACTTTCCGAAATGCATATAGTTTAAAATATACGTACGAGTACAATCACGAATATTCCCAAGAGAACTAAAAAGATGATATCGGTACAGCTTCTGTCCTTGATGATACCTTCTTGCTCGTCTGACTGCTTTTCCTGAAGTAAAGTTAATTTATATTTTTCTATACTATTCAAAGTTTTAAAATATGTTGTGGCGGGTACTTATGATAGGCCCCATTTACACCTACGACTTTTTCTTGAATTTTTTGCATGAAAATTATTCAGAATTTATTTTGTGGATATTATTTACTCAGTTCACAAAATTTGAATTGATTCTGGGGATTTAAAAAAATTCAATTTGCATTTATAAAAACTTCTCAATTTTTGTTTTTAGTGAATTAATCTTTCGCGACAATTACAGATCACAGTTTCAAGCAGCGCGCAGCTAAGATGCTTTGGTTGTGCCTCTAAACATTTGGTTGCCACGCATTAGCAGCTGATTCACGCATTTCACGTTGGTTATGTTTTGACATCAAAACTTGTAAAATCACTCTATATTTTGTCACGAACATGATGTGTGAAATCACTATACGGCGCGGCTACGCTACAACGAGGTTGGAAATATGCGGAAATTTACCTACAACTCCTTCGCCACAACGCGGTTAAAAAATTATATTTTTCATTTAAACGTAGACCTCCTACACCGCGAAATATTCGCGATTTTCGCATTACAAAGTTTATGTACTTTTTACACAATTGCAACGGCGCGCAAGCCTAAAAAATTATACTGGCTATACACATACGTTATGTTTGTAATGTAAAATTGTGCACACTTTTTCGTTCTAGCCCTCTTAGAGCGGTTTGCACCAACGAAACTTAGCAACTTATGTCGAACTTAAATTTGTTAAGTGCCAGAATTTCTATGGTTTAAGAAGGCTAAGCATAACTTAAATAGTTATGACTTGTATCAGCAAACGGGCCTTAATGTTTCGTTTTTTTTTGGCAATATGCTTGTTTAATATTGAATTTTGATTTCATTGTGAATTTTATTACATTTAGTGCCGTTTGCACCAACAAAATTTATCAATTTATGTACAATTTAAATTATTTAAGTCCCAGAATTTCTACGGTTTAAGTAGGCTAACCGCAACTAAATTTTTTCATAATAGTACGCGCAAATTTGTCTTAATATAAATGAAAAAAACTTAAGTTTTACCAAAGATTAATACCTAAAGATAAGAAGCGACAGAATTTTTCATAGAACTTTTAAAATATATGGAAAATACTGTAGAGTTGTGAATCTCACTCAATATTTTTATAGACTTTTGACAGTTGAGCGTTAAAATATTAGGGAAAATAATCGTCTTGCAAGCAAGGCATATTAAAGATTTCATTTTCGCAGTCGAATTTTTTTTGGACCCCCAAAATTTGTTCTAGGTTTGTTATCTTTATTTACCTAATTTTTGGTTTCACCCAAAAAAAATATCTTTTCTATAACGCGATTTCCTACAATGCGGCATCTTCCAGGAACCTATCTACCGCGTTGTAGAAGGTTTAACTGTACATTTATACTAGAAGATCTGTTTTTTATTTATAATGAAATCAAACAAAAATCAATTATGATTTTTTTTATGTTTATGTTTATTTATTTTCACTCATTACGAGTTTCTAAATCGTTCCCTAATTCTGTTCTTTGAAATTTATGTGTTTATAAAAGAATTAATGGTTGTTTTGGAAAATCTAAAAGTCCAATTTATCATTATTGTTGTTTTGTTTCCTTTTTAAGTGTGTATATATCAACACAAACATTGCTTGGTGTGTAGGTCTTAGATAAATAGTTTTTACAGATTTGAAGGTGATAAAAGAGTTAAACATGCTTCATTTACAGCAAGCAAAATTGGTCAATTTTATGTTATTACTTATTGATTATCAATTATTATTACCTTCAGAGGGGCTAATAATGAATGAAGCAATCAGTGTAAAAAAAAGCTCACAGTCTACATTTCTTTGAATTATACATACATATCTAAGATATATAAATATAATCTTGTTGTAGTAAAGAAGGGAAAGGTTCAACGGCGGTCAAATCAGATCCTTATTTATTCAAAATCACATCTATTTTCGACACTCAATCTCATTGATAATTCCTTGATTGATTTGAATTCAACGACCTTTCATTTAACACTATTTCAGATCTTCTCTATTCCTGCGCACTGATTTTCTACCATTGAGCAGCCATTGAATATGTTATTACTGCTTAATCAACGTGAACAATTTCGCCCTCCCCTTAATGACATTTTCTGTCTATTTAGTTTCTCCAACTATGGTGAAAGTGCTAACCTTTTCGGTAATTAACGATTTTATGAATATTTTAGTCAACTGTCTAACTATTTACGACGAATTCTGCTGTTGCGTTGTATGTATCAAAGATTAGAAGTGAAATCTATCATTATAATTGTTTTGGGAGTTTACATGTTTTCCCCAAAGTTCAGTATTATTGATTCAATTTGGATTTCTAGCTCCTTGTAATAACTTCTACTGAATGATTTTTATCATTTAATGCAGACAAGAACAATATACAAAAAAAATACATTTTTTTATAGAAAAATATAGTTTTTTGATGTATAACTTACCATATTTATGTCTTCTGGGCTAACACGGGTCTCCTCGGCACTCTGGTAACACCCCATTCTCTGGATGATTTTTAAACTGGTTCCTTTGTCATAATATAAAGAATTTTTATTTTTTTATTTAAAACTAGCTTGTATACCCGTCGCTAGGGGTTAAGTTTTTTCAAATTTTTATTTTTATTTTTTTTGATGGTCTATGTTGGAGCTAAACTTCAGGCCAATCGGCTCGGTAGTTTCCCCGCGAAAGGGTAACATAGAGGAAGAGCTAACTTTCGAGATCACTTTACCCCCTCCCCTTACTCCCCCCACCCATCGCGCTACGTTTCCGTATGCCTATGTTGGAACCAGAACTACCACAGACACTCATGCCAAATTTCAAGTCAATCGGTTCAGCCGTTTTTGCGTGAAAGAGGAACAGACAGACAGACAGACAGACAGACACCAACTCATTTTTATATATTAGTATGATTATAAAAACATCACAAACTTTTGACGTAATTTCAAAGATAATGTTCAGAAGAGTGTGTTCAGAAATATAAAAAAATCAAACTTCGTGAAACATATCATGTATTATGGTATTATAGGGTATTTAATTTGGGTCAATTTACTAGCGATATTTTTAAGGCAGGCATTATTTGCAAAAAGTGTTGCACTCTCGAGTCAAAATTTGTGCGTATTTTTAGAAGACAATGAAACAATAGTTATTTCAGAAATGATTTAGTTGCTTGATTAATTTTTCCAGTATTAGTTGAGACACGTATCGTTTAAACGTTTGTTGCATATCTTCTTCAATTTAAGGCCAAATCCCACTGACTGACTCTTTCATCACAGTATCTCCCGAACCACTGAATCGATTGCCATGACACCTTCTTGCATACAGATTCATCTTACCCCATAGATGCTCGCTTTAAGGTAAGATGATTTGGTAATCAAAACTATAATGATTTGGTCTTAAAGTTGAACTTAAAATAGTTAATGGTGATTTTCCGTTGGTAAGAGAAAGATAAATGTACTTATTAGAAGAGCGCGACACGATAAACTGAAAAATCACTATAAACTGAAATTTAATTCGCGCAATTAAGTTCTAAGACCAAACTTTGATATAAATTTTTAAAAAAAATTTAATATTCTTCTCAATTTTTCTGATATTCTGTAAACAAAAAAAAAACAAAAATAGTTTTTTTTTGATAATTATGATAAAAAGTTCAATTTTTAAATTTAACGACACTCTGCTCCAAAAATATTTTCGGGATAACTTTTGATTCAATTGTGTAAGCAAAAGTCCTGCGTCTTTCTTTTCAGAATTTTGTATCTTAATGTAAACGGTTGTAAAGCGAGAACTCCAATTCTCATGATTTGTCGTATAATATTTTGTTATTTTTCACGTATTCAATCAATTTTTCCTCCATTTCAAGTATTACAAATATTTACTTCGGTCCATATATGCGAAAAATATCAACAACGATTTGTGAGGTTAAATTGAAAGCAGAAATTTAGAGATTAGAGCTAAATGGGCCTATTCTTAAAATGTAAGATTGCTCTGTATCTGTAACTTTACATTTTCAGTCCACTTTGCTATTCACAAACTGTAACTTTGACATTCTGTATCTGTAACTAGCTGTCAAATCATCTGTAAGTTTATGCCGAGAGAAAACTTATCCATAAGGTTACATTTTTTAAGAAAAATGCAAAATTTTAAGAATAAAGGAAATATGTCGGACTTAATATTGTTGTATAATGGATGGGAAGAAGATTCTGAGTAAGTTAAATAAAAATACTTAGAAAGAAATGTTTATACGATTTGTTATACAGTTCAGAAGAAGCAACTGTCAGGAATCCCTATTATTCAGTTACAGTTTGTGAATACCAATTTGGAATCTAATGTAAAATTAGTGTGGATCATGTGGAACATGTAAAGTTACAGTTGCAGATACATTTACATTCGTGAATAGCCCCAAAAATGTGTTTCTGCTTCTGCCACTGCCTCTGCTGCTGCCTCTGCCCAATTGGAGTTCTCGCTTAAAACTTGAATTTAGTGTCGTGGAATCAAGTGTCAGATGTAGACGGCGCCTAAGAAACGGCTTTTAAAAATTCGAAACGAAAGGCCCAGTAATAATAACGCAAATATCCTATTTCCCATTTTTTTCTCGGGAAAACTGGCATTTGGGAGTTTTCGGTGTCATTGATCGCGAATCTGATATTAGAATTTCAATATTCGAAAAGCAAGTCCTGAACGTAAAACTATTTCTTTTTCAAAAGTTTTTTAGTTTGGTGCAAAAAAACTTATGCAAAAAACTTTAATCCGGCAATGACGGGTATGCAAGCTAGATTTAGAGCATGTTCTTCTCTGAAGTAGCAGAGTGCCTACTTTATTCAATAAAATCTGTCAACATTTTTCTATTCGATTTTTTTTGAAAAGGGGAGTCATTTCGAACAAAATTATGAAGAAAAAAATGTGTTTAGAATGTTATGACTCTATTACACATTTGTGGCGGTTGTTATCTTCGTAAGGATTTTTTAATTTTGCGATTTTAAAATTTAAAAAACATAACGCTTTAAATTTTTGAACATTAAGTTCACTGCAAATATCACTTTAAACAAAATTTTTATTATTTTTCATTCCATTTATCAAATAGATAAGACGTTGAAATTTTAATTCATTTAAATATTTTTGAAATAAAATCAAAAATGAAACAATTTAAAAAATATAAGATATATCGGGTCTTTCAATAAGGACATAACAAGATTGTATTTAAATAAAACACAGAATAATTGAGATATCGGGCAGAAATTTATTCCAGGTGTAGTGGACATGTTACATTTAAGTATGAAATTCGATGTCTTATGAAATTCGATGGCCACCGCGAGCACGTTTGCACTGATTGATTCTTTGGAGCCAATTTTCCACCACTCTTCCACACATATCGGACGGAACGTTGGCAATTTCGCGTTCGATATTGTTCCTGGGCTCCTCTAACGTTCTTGGCTTGTTGGCATAAACCAACGACTTAACATAATCCCATAAAAAGAAATCCAACGGCGTTAAATCGCATAAGCGAGGTGGCCATTCGACCGGACCATTTCTCGAGATTACACGATTACCGAACTTCTCCTTCAATAGATCAATTGTTTGACCAGCTGTGTGGCATTGCTCGTTCGTGAACTTCACCATGATAAAAATGTAAACCTTGACTGACGTTTTAGCATTGCCAGATCATAAAAAAAGTTTTAGGGTGCGTTTTTATTAAAACACAAAATTGTTATGTCCTTATTGAAAGACCCTTTACCATCCCTATACAATGTAGAAAATTTGTAGATTAAATATTTGAAAATGCCATCAAAAAATGAATTACGGCAGTGTGTTTAGAGTGACAAAACAAGTTGGATTCGTTCGAACAAATTCAGCTAGAAATTTTAAATTTTGCACGGATCCGTTTTTCGTTTTTTCATACGGTTTTCTATAGTGGGTGAAAGGACTAATTTTTGTCCCTTCCAACATACAAATAAAAATAAATTTAATCCTAAAAATCAAAAAAAAATATCCATACTTTGAATCCCAATTGAAAATCCAAAAAATGATTTAATTCGGAAGAATGAGGCTGTGTTCATAATTGCAGAAATTAATTGCGAAGCAAGTGCTGACGATAAAGCAGGAGAATCGGGTTTTCGCATTTTACTGCGAAACTAAGCATTTTTCGGTAGTGGCCATATGAAGGAAATTGAAGATATTAAAATTATTGTGGGTTCTTATCTACTTCGTACATCACTCTTAACACCGCTCGACACTAATTGAAACCGATTTGAAAACTGCAGTACGAAAACTTTTGAGATACGCCTATTTGCGGAATCAGTGACAAATTGTATTTTTATATGTAAGTTTTTCTTTATTTAGATTAAATTAGGATACTTTTAGTTTTCGCGGAACGAAATGCGATTGCGGTTGGTTCATTTTCGGTTATGAAATTCGAAGATGTGGGAAAACGCGAATATCTTTTTCCCATTCTCGGAAAAATTATGACTAGCGGGGTTTTAGCGGAGTCAAAATTCGAAACGGAGAGTCCTGTGTGGCAAACTCGAATATTTTATTTGTCTTTTTTATTGAAATAAAAAATTTGGTATCGGAGGGGTTTTTTTTGTATCGCGGATATCAATTCTGAGTCATGTGAGGAACTTCCTCGGCTTCTAGATAATATGACTATTGTTTCTCCGTTTTTCCTCGTAAAAATCACAATAGAGAGATTTGAAATTAGTCTGATGATGGAATTTCAAAATCTGAAATGGGGGGTATTTTAAGGATAACATGAATATTTTTTTCCGAAAATGGCTTCGTTTTTAGTGGTATTGCTCTTAACTCAAAAAATATGAAAATGATCAATCGAAATAATCTGATTCTGGGGACGATATATTTCGGAAAACAGAGTTTTAACTCCAAAAACGTGATTTTTCACGAGAAACCTTGTAAGGTTTTGGAGAGCTGTGATTTGTAGAAAATTATTTTAGTACAACAATGTTACAAATACAACAGACCAAGTTAAAATGAATCATTCTGGATCATTAAGTCAAAAATGCTCATTTTAATTTTTAAAAATGTTCATTTTCATTTTCAAAAATGCTCATTTTTGAGTTATGACCAGTGTTGGGGCCAGATAATTATTTTTTTATCTAGATAAAGATAAAGATAAATGCTCGTAATGTTTATCTAGATAAGATAATAGATAATGAAAATATGAAAGATAATAGATAAGATAAGATAAAAAGCCAAATTATCTAGATAATTTTTAGATAAATATTTATTTTGACATTGCACAAAATTCAAAATTACGTACTAAAAAAAATAGCATAAAATTTTTTGCTTTTCTTGATTTCCAATTTAAATATAATAAGAAACGAAATAATAATAAAAGAAAACGGATAAGAAACGTTATCGTAACGTAACGAAATAACGAAATGATTTTCGGGCTTTTTCTTCAAAATTACGTTATAATGAACGTTATAGAAATTCAATTCCGTTACCATAACGAAAAACGAAAAAAATATTGCGTTTTTTCGTTGTTTGTTAGTATTTCCTTGTTTTGTTCAGTATTATTTTTTGTGAAATTTCCCACAAAAGTTCATCAAGTATAACCCCACAGACGTAAAATATAATCAAAAATATTGGAGTAGTGTTTTTAATCGTATTTTGATTCTAAATCGGATTTTGTTTTGGCCAGATCACTCTATTTCTGGAGATACAAAAATGGAAATCTTCTAAGCAAGTTTTTTGGTAGCGAAAAGATTTTCTTTTTAGTAACTCCAGAAGTAGAGCGAAATTCTATAAAAAAATTCTATATCTTTGATATCAAAATCACGCTTTTGTGGAGACAGTTTTTTTAATGAACAAAACTTTTGTGTGATTTTTTGTCTTTTGTATTTTTTATTGATTTTTTAACTTAATAATCACATTTTTTTCCGTTTTTATTTGTATTTTCTTTTTGCTGAGTTTTATTATTTGTTATACAATTTATTTTTATGGAAACTGAACTGAATTACTTTGTGATAAACTATTATTACAGTGCGTTTTTTTGTTTTCAGTTTCAATACAATGTGTAACGGAATAATAACATTATAACGTAACGAAATTAAGTTTTTTATCGATACAAAACGAAATAACGTCACGAAATATAAGTTTAATTTTGCTACGTAAGGAAATTTATAATGTTATGATTTTTTATTTCGTTCATAGCCCGGTTTACACTTGGCAACAGTTACTGGCAGAACTTTTTTTTTATGGACAAGAGAAGAGAGGCGAGTGAAAGAGTGACACTTCGCTTCCTTGTCCGTAAACAAAAATTGTTGCCAAGTATAAAACTGTTCCTAAAAAAAGTTTTTAGGTTTTCAAAAGTATGCAGAAAACAATTTCGTTTCAGCATTTTTTCAGATTTAATTTTTTGATTTTCGGTGGTAACGATTATCTCTAGATAAATGGGATTTTCCTTTATCTAGATAAGATAAAGATAACTTTTTTGGGGTGTTATCTAGATAAGATAAATATAACCTTTTTTTTTATCTAGATGATTATCTAGATAATTATTATCTAGATAACCCCAACACTGGTTATGACACTATTTTCGCAAATGAGCGATACGGGTTCTGCCCATGTCCATGATATTTAAATATTGGATCCCCGACCAGTAATTTTTTGTATGTATTTAAATTTTCTGAGCAAACAAAAACTTGCTCGACACTCTAGACACATCCCGTGATAATTATGTCATTGGATACGTCGACACTTTGATACGCCCTCGAACCACTTTGAAAAAGTCTGTGTGGGTTTTCATTATCTAATTCAGTTGTTTTAAGGTTCGGCTAGTACCCCCAAAAGTTCTATAATACTAAATTTAAAAGAAAATTCAGGGTTTGTACAATAAAAATTCATAAACCTTACAAAAGCAACCATCAAAATTATCCAAAAATTTTACAATTTTTTCAGGTTTTTATCCTTGTTTGCACTTTTTTGTCAAAATTATCAAGCAACGTGAACTTTTGCAGAAATGCACAATAGTTAACTCATTTATATTCAAATCTAAATAAATTGCTCTCACGACCAACTGCAAATCCTTCACAACCGTCTGACCAAATTATCAAACGCAACTGCTGTACACTTAAAAAATTGAGTCATTTTTGTAATATAGAAGTATATTCATTATTCACATTTCAATAAATAAAATTTGTTTATCGTATTTAAATTTAAATAAAGAAAAATAGCTCAAGCTATATTCACTGATATTCCAAGTAGCATGATAGTTATATTTTAAATACAAATTTTTAATTTTTTTTTATGAGAAAAAAAATTATTTTTTACAATATGTATATCGTGTTCTGAGTCTAAATACAGAATGCTAACTCGAAACGTTTTCAGGCACCTCGAACAGTAAATCAAAACTAAATAATTTTCCGCAGTTGCCTATCTATTTAAGTGTTTGCCTTCATTAATAAGAAAAACACATTTTTATTGACTACTGTTTAAGTGACCATTGGCTTTGAATGCAGTCACCATCAATAGGAAAAATATAATTCAATGGACATTGAGCATTGACCACGAAATTTTTTTATAGATTGGGTTTTGGGGTGTCGAAAGCGAGGGATACCTACCAGTCATTTAGTTGCTATCTAGTGGGCAGGACAACGGTTTATGGCCACACACCATACTATTGGAAGCGTACAATTTTGATTCCATTGCCAACACAATATCAGTTAATGTTTTCATTATTTTGCTTACTTGCCTAATCAGGAGCTGTCCTTTTACATACAAAACAATATCGATCAAACTCTTGACTGAGGAGCAAGAGTTAGCTACAAATTCAGTGATTCACCTTGCATTTCCATCAGGACGTCATCAGTACTTTTCATTAGTAGTTGGCCATCGACAGCTATAAATTGGTCTTATATTATTGTATCTATGGTAAAATCAAATTAAACACAAATCTAACAGGTTTTTACATTTTTTATTTCATCTTTCTGTGTATTAACAGTTCAGAGTTTTCTCCTTATATTATCATAAAACTAAATCTAATAATATCTGAACTACGTTGCTTTGCATGCAGTTTGCCTATAGATATAACACACACATTTAATTCATATATTTTTTCAATTTGGTATATTTTCATTTATGATTATAATTTTCTTATATGGGAATAATTTGCTCTTTGCAGTTTTAATTTGCCTTTGCATTGTTATCATTTTTTACATACTAGAATAATATTTTGCAGAACACAAGTATTATTCTTATGCAGTGAAAACATAAAGATTACAATTTGAGAAATAGAGTAATGAAGAGTAAATACTTACCATATCAAGTAATTTCACGAGCATGAACTTAAGACCAGCTTAGTAGTTCATAAATTTCTAAATTTCTTAAGACTTTTTTATTATTTATATTTTAAAGTTTTTATTTTTAAATCTAAATTACACTTTAGAATAAGAGAAAAAGTAATTTACAGCTTAGTAGATAGCTTAAAAAATTCTTTTAATTATTATTAATAGTATTTAGTGGAGGGACGACATAAGTGTTTAAATTTAGTTCATAATCTTTATTTTTCCTCGACATTTGTAGGAAAGTATTTTGATTAAATTTTTCTTTATTAAGTTTAATTCATCTTTAATACAATTTAATCTTTTCTATTATTATTACTTTTTTTTATATAAATATATGTGTTCTTAAATTTTGTAACAAATGACATATAAAAGGAGTATAAAAATCTATCAACGTATTGTGGTTATGCAAGACTAACTCTAAAATTTCTTTAAAATAAAAGACAAATTAATTAGTACTAGTACACAAAAATAGGAGCGTGCTTTTAAAATTTTCTTTATTATACCCAGACCCACCGCGTGCAGGTTTTGCGCCGCACAGATGCGCTTTATCTCAGGGGCGCCAATTGGAGCAATTAATTTAATTTTTATTGGTTTCGATTTTTTCAAAATAATTTTTATGAATTGAACAAATAAATATATTATGAAGTTATTTTTTGATTTTAAACAATTGACACTATTCCCGAATTGATTATAGCTTCGATTTTCGGAAATTTCACGTTAAATGGTGTTCCAGAATCATGCTTGCACCGGAGTAACCCATATTCCCATTGGCGCATCACTTCGTTCGACGCGACGATTGTCACGTCACTTCACGTAGAGTTTGCTATTCTTATCGTCTTGAAAATCGACCATTTATTTCCATACCTGAATATCTGTCTTACGGAATACTGAGCAGTAGCAATTTCCAAATATGTACAGTTTGAAAAAATATATTGTAAGTGGATTTCAGCATTGAAACATTTTTTTTTCAGCCATCAATTGAAATACAGGGGCTTTATCATGTACATATCTCGAATCGAAAATCAAATCGACTCGAACGCTGTACTCGAAAACGAATTGCAGTAAAACTTTCGTTTCGAGTAAAATGTACTGCCATAAATTAATCGAAAACAAGGAACCTGCTGGTAGCTTGATAAATTCGTGCTTATATTTAGCTGTCAATATTAGCTATACGATTTCAAATTGTTTACTAATTTTTCCGTTTTTTTTTTGTTGTTGAAAAAATAATAAGTGTCGGGCATTTTTAAGTGTCGGGATATCAGTGATGAAAGTGATGACGGCGTTTCCAGTCCAAGGATTATCAGAAAATCTGCACGGAATAAAAGTGATCTGTTAGCGCTGCCTCCAAAATGGTATACAAAATGATAAAATGGAGTTATAGGATGTGTTGAATGGAACACACATCAACATCATTGGACCAAAAGACAACGAACATTTATATTTCATTTATATTTAGTATTTAAAATACCCTTAAATGAAATAAAAAAACATGAAAACTACTCATATTTCGTTTTCGAGTTTCAAATCCGATGACTGCAACCTATTCGAGTAAATTTCCGAAAATGAATGACAAATATTTGATCGAAATCGAGTTAGCTGATACCGTTTCAGAATTTTCCGTACATTTCACTTTCGATTCGAGTTCCCTGATAAGGCCCCTGAGCACTCCATTTGTCGTGTCGATCGACATTCAGAATGAGAGTGTATGGCATTCCACAATCCGAACGAATCGGAAATTTAACAGATAAATATACGAAAAGATATTTGCTTCAATATTCGATTGGCAGGTGTATTGTTTTGATTTTCTGCTCCATTTATCAAATAGAAGATGATGAAGAAAAAAAGAGACTAGCTTAGAAGCAGAGCCCATTTTCAGAAAAATATCAGATAGCAATTTCATGGAGTTTTTCCTTTCTCTTGTAACTCTAATTGAAATCTAATCGACACTAATTTAAATCTACTAGATCTCTTACTATCTGCTTCCTTAGAACGGGGGAAAACTGTTACAATTACGCAACAATGGGCAGAACTAGAAACTTTTTGTGCTTTTAAATATATGAGAAGTACATGTTCTCAATATTTCGAATTAAAGGATGATTAAAGTTTTTGCTAATTTGGAGCTATTTGATGTGGGTTCGGCAAATTGGTAAAATGTCCACCTTTTTATGCCACGTTTTCCGCTCCTGACGGCTTCGAGTAAACACAATTTACGATCTTCAGCGGGCAATACCTAAATTTCAAAAAATGTCAAAAACACGAAAGAAATTGTGTATATAAATGTTTTGACACAAGGCACAAAAAATGTTGACAAAAGCACACGGTCCACAAAACAATGTCTAGGATCGGCAAAAGTAATATACGGTTTAATTATTTTCTTTTAAAATACACTCTGAACATAATGGCGCATATTCATAGTCGTTGAGTTAAACTGTATTTAGCAAAACCATGTATAAAATTGAACACTCATTATAAAAATAAACAAATTTTAATTCGGGTTTAATTAAACAATGGAACTTTTATGTTTTCAGTTTAAATCTAGCCTAAAATTACAAATGTCAAACGCGAAATGCACTTCTTATTTGGTTTTATTCGTAAATAAATGGAAATAAAACTTCCATGAAAAGCTGTGGATTTAAAGGAATTTACTTTTTAAGTTTAGTTGTGATTGAATTTCTTTTTAATTAAAAAATACGCCAAAAAATCGTGAAATAAACAGAATTTACAATGTTTCTGGGATATACACAACCCAATTACTGTTAATATTTAAACCTCATCGATAGAAATCGTTTAACTTAATTTTTGCAGGCAAAATGTTATACAATTTGAGGTTGATCAACCACTTGAACATGACTTTCGCCAAGTTTAAATTTAAAACCCATTTTAGCGCTTAAACACAGATCAAAGTAGTTTATGAATATTTTTAAACCCAGTTTAGCTTAAACAAGGTTTAAAAAACCTCTATGAATAAGGCCCAATGGCACAATTATTTTCATGATATTCAAGAAAAAGTATATTTACCTTTTTTGCCATTTTTACTTTCCAGAAATTAGCTTCATAAAAATCAACTTATATTTTCGCAACGAAAAGCGACTTTGAAGAAAATTTTTTTTACTGTTTGTCAAATATTTCTGTTCAAGACACAACATTTTTGGTGCACAGATGGGGGCATTGCTCACCTTGTACTTATATATGCAATAATTAGCATCTAACAACGGTTGGGAAAAAATTAAATCTGGATTTCAGGTAATGATTGAAATATACGCGGCATATTGTTAGGTATATATATTTGCGTCCATTTTTCCCATGCAAATTGTAATTTTTTTTTCTTCAATTTTTTGACTATTTGGGGGTGGAACTAAATGTTTGCCAAACATGTATCTGGTGTGATTTTGCTATTATTGTACAATCTTTAGAGAGATTTTCCTCAAAACTAAAAGATATAGGCTAAATCCACATTATAAACTTTACGATTTAATGCGCCATTGTCGAAAAAATCACAGAAAATTTTTACTTCATATGTGAAAAAAAGCAGTGTGCAATTTAAGCATTTACGGTCTCATTCTTTGTTACGAATTTGTTACGAAAAACGTATTTAACAACTCTTGCATAGGAATTATTTTGAACTAGATACGAGCCATGCCAATTCGCTTTTGCTAGTAATACCAATGATTACCGAATATAGATGGGAAGTAAATGGAAGTTTCCGTTTAACTACGGCAGAGAAAAGAGATGCGCGATAAAAAAAAGTCACCAAGCAACACCATATTTCCCTTTTACACCTTCATGTCATATGGAATTGAAGAAAAAACAAGAAACTTGTCGTTTAGTCAGGGCTAAACAAAGCGAGATTTTCATATCCTTATAGCGGTCAAAAATTTGTATTATATTTACACAACCCTTGCACCAACACCATCATGCTTCCGACAGCGGCCTGACAGTTCGCGAAAATTTTCAAGCAAATTATGACACTTTTTTATTATTTAAATCGCGAAATACACTAAAAATCAACGAAATTAACACGAAAACTAAATTTTCCACCGAAATTGATGGTTTGTTTTGATTTTTAACTAACTGACTGCTGAGATTCAAATTTGTGTATTGCCATTGTGCGATTTTTTTATGGGTTTTTCGAGGCGCATTACAACTAATTACGCATTACATCTGAGATGTGGCAACACCTGAGATGAGGCCGCACACATTAATATCTCAGTATTCACACAGAAATTGAAACCGCCGACATGTCGCTAGTTGTCCCTCTCTCAAACCAAATATTTTTGGAGAACTTTCTTATCTATATTAGGTAATCATTGGTAATACCCACAAATTTATTGATACTATTTTAAATGGCCATACATTTTTATTTAGGTTTAGTGATTTTTACTAAAGACCGTGTATTTTCGTGTATTTTTTTATGAATTATAGCGCGAACTAAATTATATATTCAAGCGGATGAATTCATCAATAAGCAACTCTTGTTCTTCAGGATATTTGGATGTTAGTTGATTTGATAGTGCAAAAAGTGATCTTTTTATGTAAAATTATCTTCTTATGTTTCGTTTCTTTTTTTTTAAATTGTCAGTATCATAAGAACACTTGCATTTACAAAATTTTATAATATATAGTACCTACTTCGAAATATCGAGCGGAAAATGTTTTGAAAACTCAATTTTTTGTTATGCATAAAAAAGAAAAAAAGAACTTGTGTATAACTCTGAATAATTATTCAATCAAAATATAAAAAAAAGACAGAAGGAAAAAATAATAAAAAATGCATTTCATGTAGTTAATGTTTATTACTTACAAACGAACAAAATTATACAAATTATTTGTCTAAAAAATGTCAAGAGTATTAATACAAAAAATATTAATGAGAATTTTTAAAATAAATTTTATAATTTGACTATAAATTTTTCTCAACTAAAATTCAAATGAGTTGCTTTAAAATGAACATGTAATAAATTCTAAATGATACAAGTATGTGTAAATGAATTGTAATAAATTAAAATTTTTAAAGTTGAATTTGAAAAATAAATTATTGTGCACGGCACATACATATAAAAATTAAAATGGTGCAGCTCCTATTTAAGTAAGGTAATGATTTTATTAATTATATAAATTAATAGAAAATTGAATTTTGTTGTGGATTCTTTCTTTAGGTGAAATTTTTGAATAATTTTCTAAAAATGTTCACTAAGGTTTTATAAGCGTAACCGTTATATCAAAATTTGTTAAATGAAAACATTTTCATTTATTCTTTTCAAAATAATCGTTATTTTTTTACAAAAGAGGGTAATTATGTCGCTTATTATTAGTTTGAATTAATTTCTTGTCATTTTTTTCTTTACACAGATTAAGTTTAACTTTCATAAAGTACGTTTACGATTAAATCGAAAACATTATTTATATATTTTTATCTTTCTGTATAACTTGACACCGAGAAGCATATTATCAAACATTTTTTTGTACTTCAGTTTGTTTTGCTAATATGTGTTTGTTATTTTTCGCTTCTATAAACGATGTTAGAAGTCATAATGTAAGACTTAAATAATTTACTTGAACATGATTAACATATTAATTTTGGCCGCTTAAAGGAATTGGGTTTAAAATGTGTGTATTAGAACTTTTTTAAGATTATTTTTCAGGAGAATATTTGCCTATTATTGTTTAAATACATCACCATAAGTTTTCGATTAGTGGAAAAGGAAAATCATTAAAAATCGGATTTAAATTAAAAGAAAACATAATAGGTAGCTTTAATCATTAACACATTATGAGTAAGGATGATTTTTGATATTCAAATATACTATTAACCTTTGTATGACGCGGTAAGATCATAGGCAGAGCTTTTATTCACACTTGAGCAAATTTTAGTAACACATTCTATATAAATTTTGTACTAAAACCTTATAATTTCCTAATAAAATGATTTATTAGATTTTATTCACTTCGTCCTGTTTATCAGGAAAATATTAATGCAAGACTGTTTCGCTATAAAGCGGCGTCCAAACACGCGGTTTTTTTTGCTACGACTTATTTTGCACAGTTATCTATGTAAAAAAAACTGAGTAACCTTCGCGTCCACACGGTTCCGTTTTTTTTATATTTTATCGCAGTTTTGTTTGAAACTTCGTGCATAAACACATTGTGTTTATTCATTTTCTATAATGAATAGATTAGGCGAGCAAGACTTATTACTTTTCAGTTTAAGTGTTTGTATTCTTTGTAAAAAAAGGAAATAAAAAGAAGTGTCCGCGAACTAAGTGGTGCAAACAGTGGCTTAATAAAAGAAACATATATTCGCATGTGAACTTATTTCAAGAATTCCTACGAGAAGAAAATGATTGGCAAAATTATTTGCGTATGGATATAGGAACGTACAACTGACTATTATCGCTGGTGTCGCCAAAAATAGAAAGGAAAGACACATGCATGAAAAAAGCTATCACACCCCATGAACGGCTCACCGCTACTTTAAGGTTCCTGGCAACGGGGCGCAGCTACGAGGACTTAAAATTTAGTACAGCTGTTTCCAAACAATCTTTAAGTGTGATTATCCCTGAAACCTGCGAAGCAATATACGAAGTTTTACGGGATAAATATTTAAAGGTAGCAACAATAATTTGATAAACAAAAACTGACACAAAAACTGACTGAATTTTCGTCCACATGCTACGATTTGCCTCCGCGTGCCACAACTATTTTCAGACACAACCTGAACTCGCACAGGCCGTACTTTTGATCCGCGCGAACTAACTGTGTATCGTCCAGACGCTATGACATGCCTGCGCAGACTCGGTTTGCGCGGGTAAAACGGAGCAAAAAACTGCACGTTTGGACGCCGCTTAAAGCGGGTTTTAATTTGCGCAATTTACATAAAGCAAACCATTCATATGTATTCATATACAAATGTAAAGTTGTATATGAATTCATATTCCATTCATATACAAATGTAAAGTGTATTTCTCCGTCTAGCTAAAAAAATTTCGCAGACCGGATTGTTGAAAAATCTTTTTTTTCCTATATAACAGATATTATATTTTTTTTTCTCATGTGCCGCACGGGTAAAAATATTTGCTATTTTTCCGTGCCTCTAAGGGTTAAACTGAAATTAAATATGTATTCTTTTTTTAAATTTTAGCGTCAGATTAAATACATTGCATCAGATTAGATGCAACAAAAAAGTCAACAAAAAAGTCATTTTGCTGGTGATTTTTAGTTATAATAAAAATATAAATATCAATACTATAAATGATATTTAACTGCAAATAATAGTTTCACTTAAATATAATCTAAATAGTTCTGTTTTTATTGCACGTGAGATAAATATACTACCCAAGTAAAAGATGAGGTTGTTAAGTTGCACAAATTCTGTGACTTTCTGATCGCGGTGATTACTAGGGATAAGATGACAATTTAAAATACTCATACTTTCTTAAAAATGTATATCAATTTATGAATGGGCTTTTCTGTATAAATGTATAAAGCGTTTTTTCATGTTTTCCGTCATTTTAAGATGAATACAAAAAAAGTTAACGAAACGAGTTTAATCTCTTTGATAGAAGGTACTGGAATTTTTAGTGAGTATTAGAAATGTTGATAACAGTTCTTACTGATTGACGAAACAGAGATAAACTGCGTGTGTACTGAAAATCGGATTTCAATACGGCTTTGCTTGAGTAATTTTGCGGTAAATGTTATGTAAAAAAAACTTTTACGAGAAATCGAAAAAAATCAAATTAATTTTTTAATTTGCTTAAGGGGTTATGCCTATCTGCAAACTTTGGCAAAATCTATTTTATGCATATATACATTTCGACTTTTAAATATTAAGTTGATCGAATGAAAATTGCCGAAGTTCTGCGAGTTTAAAGTCATGTGTGAAACCGGATTAGGACCCTTTACGAAATAACTTGAAATTTTAACCCTTTATCAGGCCATGTGACAGAACTGTTACAATCAGTACTTTTGCTTTTAAAACTGTCTCAACGGTAAATATCAACTCTCAACGAATTGTGACCGCTCTGTAACATTCCGGCACATGCGCTTATTTGCCGTACATGAGGCAAAGACTTGTATGTGTTAGTTTTTTTTATGGTAACAGCAACAATTTAATAAGATCACCAATTGACAGACTGCCGGTTTCCAATTAAAAAATTGCTAACACATACAAGTCTGTGCCGGAATGTTACAGAACGGTCACAATTCATTGAGAGTTGAAATTTGCCGTTGTGACAGTTTTAAAAGCAAAATTACAGATTCTAACAGTTCTGTCACATGGCCAGATAAAGGGTTAATCGCAATTTTGTTGTGAAATATGAATGACGAATACTTGCTTACATCTCGGGACAAAGAGCTATTTCCCAACAAAGAAGTGTGATTAATCCTTTGTCTTTAATTATTATTAAACTTACAAACATCTTAAATTACACGATGCCTTAAGAATTTTGATAGCATCAGCCGAACGCGATCACACATAATTCAACCGCAACCCTTGTTGCGAAATTAATAAATCTAAAGCGAGTGGGTGATCTCGTCCCACGAAGTTGACCGAATAGCCGCGAAGCGTCATTCATATTGCGAAGTCAATTCGTTCAACAGATTTATAAAGGCAGAAGACATCCAGATCCCAAAGAGTTCAGTTCTATAATCAACTATTTTTCCTACATAATACCCTACTATAAGCAACATTAAGCATTTTACTTTATAAAAGTTTTTAACAAAAATAATTACAGCTAGTCTTGTTAATAACACTTCTGTGGTAAATATAGATTCAGTTGTTTTTATTTTGTTTTTTTTTCAAAAATTCAAAACAACATATTCATTCTCAACATAACATAATTGGCGGCAGCGGAAAAAAAAATCTCAACCAGTGCGAAAAGTATAAAAAAAATATATCAAACTCAAAAATTAAACTGAAATAAACATCAACAATTTTTCAAACTTTAATTTAAAACAAACGCCATTTTTCACGTAATCATTTAAAAAAATTCCGGAGCGGCCAGGACAGCATTTTGAAATACTGAATATCAAAACAAAATTCATTTGATTGATTTCAGATGAATGACCACGGACCCACAGCTGTTAGCGCCAATGACTTCCAGAAAAAGGTCCTTTCGTACGATTACAAAAACAGGAACTGATGGCGTTAGATTCCGAACAAGATCTGTCCCAGGATAGAGAAAGCTATCCTCGAGCACTACTCTTTTAGTACCTTTGTTACTCGATCACGCAATTCTATTTCGAGTGATAAAAAAAATCCCAGTCGAACACAAGTTCTCGGAGCGAGCAACTCTAGAGCGAAAAGAGCATGCCAGTTGAAAACGCCAAATACTCTATGTTTTCACACAAAAAAATCTGGAATATAGTTAAGCATGTGCTCAATAAAATTCGAAAATAACCGAAACAAAATAGTTTTGTTTAAACAGGTATATGGATCGCCAAAAAAACACGTTCTGTTCAGGCCTTGGAGGTAGGCATAGCCCTTTAAGCAAAATATAAACATAAACAGTTCGTGTTTTTACAGAGGCTCCACATTTTTATGGGAAGTCTCTTAATTTAAAATTCATTTGTTATATTAAATAGCAACAAAAGATTTTTTGAGAATTTTCAACGGGTAATTGGTTGGTAGAATATGTTGATGTTATATAAATTGTAAGTTTTACACATGTAAATTGATTTTAATGTTTTAAATACTGCAACGGATTGAATAATATACTAATGATTATTATGCGAAATAAATATAAAAATATGTTTAAACAATTTGCTTATTTTGTTATTTCTTCTCAATATAAAGATAATAAATATTGATAAAAAGTTAATTTATACGTTCTACGAGTGGGAAATAATATTAAAACTATTAAATTCTAAGAGTTTGCTTATATATTTTTTTTTTACTAATTTATTGAGTTTTAAACTTTTTATGTATTGTGAATTTAAATATTCATTTTTTAACTATTATTAACATTTACTACTACAAAGCGGAACGTCATTCAGATGGTGCAGTGGTGATGAGGATTTTTTCCTCGGCAAATTGAAATTTTGTAATGGCGTCGTTGCTAGTGTGGTGGCCGCCCTGGTGGCAGCAGCTGCCACCGATGTTGCTTCACCACCTACTGGCGATGGTGGAATTATTGAGGTGGATGTTGTTGATGTTTGCGATAATTGTTCCAGTAGTGGCCCTGGCATTGATGACATCGTGAGTAGTAGATTGGTTGGCATGTTATTGCCTTTGCCTTGATTTTGATTGATGTCGCCATCACTGCTGCCCAGGAATCTAGCTCCCAAACAATTCCGCAGGATTTTGCCCTTTTCGGTGAATAATACTGAATGTCTAGTAGTTGCTGGGTTGGCATGCACGTTTGGATTAATTTTGTCACGAACTATCGATCCACACGATTGGGCTTTGTAGAGCCGTCCGCGTTGAAACAAACCTGGCAAGGGAATGCAGAGCTTTTTATGAACCTGCGAATTATTAGGATGTGATGTTTTATGATGATGTTTATTCTAATTTTACGTTAATTTTTCTTTGATCAAAAAGTTCAACATTAATACAGTAATAAATAAAAAAAAAAGAAATTTTATGTTAAATGAATTACTAACTACTAAATAATATTTTGGTGAATTTAAATCGGACAACATATCGATATTGCTTTGTGTAAAATGTTTACGCGAAATTCACTATTAATAATTCTTAATGGAAATTTAAAAACGATCTACCATTTATACGTATTTTTATGCCAATTAATCTATAATCATTTATATTAATTGCAATAACTATCTACCTGTGTGAAATGATTGATTCAAAATATATGTAAGTGTGAGTGGGTTTTTTTTTGTTAATTTGACTTGAGCCTTTTTTAACAATATAATTGTTTGATCAACTTATCATAACACAGGCCGACGAAAACGCGTAATTTGGTGTCATTGGTTCGGAATCTCGCAATAGTTAGGTTGGACAAGCTCTAGTTTTTAGACGTTGTTACATTTTTATATATTTTTTAATCACCTTGCATATTTCAAAGACAGCCAAACCACTGCCAAATCCGTAATTAGCGAATTATTCGAAACATACTCTAATATTGGGAGTACCAAACTGAGTGTTAGCCTGTGAAATGTACTTAAATAAGCTTTAAAAAAAATAAAAGAAATTTAAATTTTTGAAAAAAGGCTTCTATTAAAAAATGTACTAAAAACGAAAAAAATAAAAAAATTTCGGCGCTGTATATCAGAAATAAAAGCGAGATCAATATTTATTTTTTATTTCTGTTACACAGCCCGACAATTTTTTCCCCCTTTTTAGTATTTTTACTTTCTTCTACGGAGTATAATACAGTATTGTATTCATGAAAAATTTCGACCTCTTAATTTTGCCTAAAAAACATTTCCCGATCACTCCTGAGTCGATTGGAGTCATATTAAAAAAATGTCTTTCTGTCTGTCAGTCTGTATGTCAGTCTGTCTGTCAGTCTGTCAGTCTGTCAGTCTGTCAGTCTGTCAGTCTGTCAGTCTGTCAGTCTGTCAGTCTGTCAGTCTGTCAGTCTGTCAGTCTGTCTGTCAGTCTGTCTGTCAGTCTGTCTGTCAGTCTGTCTGTCAGTCTGTGTATAAGATTTCGCAAAAACTAATAGAGCTAGCACCATGAAATTTTATAGGCATGTTGGGTCCTGAAATGGGACGATCCTATCAACTTTTGGTGGAAATCCGTTAACCGGAAGGCTTTCCAAAATGGCGGCTTTTCAAAAATCGCAATTTCGTTTTTCTCGTTTTTTAGTTTTGTCTTTAGCTATAACTCGATATCTCCACCTGTTATCGAGATAAACCGTTATTTCCAAAAAAACAGTTTTTTGCGATTATCTCGAAAACTAACGGGTTTTTGCTGACTGTATGTATGAAGTGAATTAATGAGAATGGCATTCTGCACAATTTTGTCTTTTACCCGTATCCGTTATCTTTTACCGTTATTGAGATATTTAGATTAAAATATAAAAAAATATATTTTTGCAAATTACTTGCAAAGTAACGATTTTTCGACAAATTAATTTAAGGAAGAATGGGAGATGTTAAAATTTTCTACCTTTTTGCCATTTACCGTAAATTGATATCTTTTACAGTTCTCAAGTTATCTCAAATTT
Source organism: Chrysopilus asiliformis (assembly GCA_964034945.1). Lineage (NCBI taxonomy): Eukaryota > Metazoa > Arthropoda > Insecta > Diptera > Rhagionidae > Chrysopilus > Chrysopilus asiliformis. The sequence continues at coordinate 71,091,577 of OZ035962.1, forward strand.
TGTACGTTTTTGATATTTTTGGATGGACCAAGAATTTATTGGGAGGTCGTCTTAGGTTGACAACGCGACAGGGCTCTAGCGTAAATTGCGCAGGGTCGTAGATTTTGTAGAAGAAAGTTTTGTGTTGACCACAACTGATATTTTTTTATCCTTTTTAGTCATTTTTTGTTTGATTAGTAAGACTAAAAATACAAAATTTGCCTGTCTTTCGCTACTTTTTAGTTTTCAAACATATATGCTTGGCTTTGAGATATTTTTACAGACTTCTTGACTTCGGAATCGGATTCAGGGACCCCAAAAATCCCCAGATGAGATTTTTTCCAGAAAATCACATATCCTTACAGGACCATCTGTTATCCCAACAAGGACGAAGTAGTGAAAATATGGTATTGTCATCGGGGTTACGTATTTCAAGTCAATCGGATGAGTGGACGTGGGTCAAAATTAGATTACCAGATTTGACCCTGATGAACAAACAGACAGACGCACAGGAAAGCAAGCTGAAAAAAGCTTTTAAAAACACAGATAAATGCAATGTTATGGAAAAGTATAATAATCTAGTATGTAGAAACGTACTTCATGTGCTGCTGTTTTCGTACATATACATAGTAAATACAGCGCCAAAACACAGCAATTTTTTGTTCATATTTAGTACATTTTTTAATAGAAGCTTCTTTTCAAAAATTTCCATTTTTTTAAAGTTTGTTTTAAGTACATTTCACAGACTGACACTCCCGTTTGGTACTCCAGACATTACAGTATGTTTCGGATAATTTGAAAACCACAATATGAATTAATAGTGTACTTTTACGGCAAACAATTCAGGCCGATTTTGACCCGCCCGTATTTTAGCCTCCGTTATGCTAGAATCTTGAAAGTGTTTGACCATAGTCGCTACCTAGAACCCAATAAAACCTCAAAAGAAAATTCGAAGATATGAGTCGGAAAATTGAAATTTTTAGCAAATTTTGCTTCTAAAAAATCCCTGGCAAATCTGTCTTGTTTCTAAAAAATCCCTAGCAAAAAGTCCTAGGATACTTGAAATTTGGCAGGGATAGAAGATAACATCTAAAATTAGGGAAAACCTAAAAATCTTCAACTTTCTGACAGAGACAGGTTGGGGAGAGGAGGGGGGCAAAAAAAATATAAAAACAGTTATAAAATACGTTCCAATTGTCAAAATATTATAGAGAGATTCAAAATAATTTAGAAAAAGAAAAACTCAACAAAAAAAAAACACCAAAGTAAATCCTTAAAAAAATCAAAGTAAATCGATCAAAATTCGAAATATCCTATGCACTACTAGAGAGTTAAAACAAAAAGTTTTACTATTCCTCCCCTCGCCATACACAGGTGTTTGTCTTTTTGAAATTTGATCTTTTAAGTTCACTGCTAAATACATTTTTTTTACTTTAATAACTGTTATATTAGATATGTGATATGTACCCGTAGACGAATGCATTGATATGTTTGGAAACCCCTTATATATTGCCTCTAGTTTTTTTTTAAATTAGTTTATATGATAAAGTGTCGACCCTTAACTAATTGTTAATTTATATAAAAATATAAAAACAAATATCTAGGACTTTATCATGTATCTCGAATCGAAAATCAAATCGACACGAACACCGGACTCGAAAACGAATCGCATCATGTAAAACTTTCCTTTCTAGTAAAATGTACTTCCACAAATTAATCGAACACGAGGAACCTGTTGGTAACTTGGAAACTTCGTGCTTATATTTAGTTGTTAGTTTGTGCATGACATTAATAGATGCCAGGAAAACAGGCCGAGACCGAAACCGATTGTACCCGAGAGAGAGAGAAAAACTTGTAGGATTTATCAAGGAAAACTTTTACGGATTATCATTTTCTTAATTTTTTGTCATACATTGCGGAAAAGCCGTTAGTATTCGAGATACAAAAAACTAAATTTTTTATACAGAAGGGTATATCGTGAGAATGGTTTGAGATATTGAGTTCTAGTAAAAAGCAAAAGAGTAATTTTTTTTATTATATCCGAATTTTGTTATACATCAGCCTATTGAAAAACGCTTGGTTTCGAGGAAAACCGCGAAAAACTGAATTGGGATTTTCAAAAAGCCGCCAGTTTGATCACTTCCGATGAACGCATTTTTCCACAAAGAGTTCATAGGATCGCCCATTTCAGAATCAAACACGCTAGCCAAATTTCATGGTTCTAGCTCAAGATAAACACACAAATTTGTTTGTAATATGGCTCCAATCGATCCGAGAGTTCACGGGAAAAATGTTACATATTTCTTTTATTAACACAATATTTTTCTACTACGTATAAGAAAGTAATATTTATGTTATATTGTGCTGGATTCGCGTACAATGGTATTCGATGCTAATTGACGTTTGACAAAGTTTTGTACTTTGGAAAGTGGGGGAAAAAGAGTATCACTACACTGTGGTCGCTTATTGGTCTGAAAAATCGACAGTTGACAATAGTCGTCAACTACTGTGTCATATTACGCTACCGTATTTTTTTAAAAGCTTTTATTTAGCTTGCCTTCGTGTCTGTTTGTCTGTCAGATCAAATCTTGCAACCCAATTTTGACCCACTTCCACTTATCCGATTGACTTGAAATTTTGCACACTTATATAAGTCCGATGACAATACAATATTTTTACTACTTCGTCCTTGTGAGGATAACGGAAGGTCCTGTAAGGATAACGTGATTATCCTTTTCTCCAAATTTTCCGGAAAAAAATCTATTCTGGGGGTTTTTGGGGTCGCTGAATCCGAATCTGTCATTAAAAAGTCAGTAAGGATAACGGAAGGTCCTGTAAGGATAACGTGATTATCCTTTTCTCCAAATTTTTCGGAAAAAAATCTATTCTGGGGGTTTTTGAGGTCGCTGAATCCGAATCTGTCATTAAAAAGTCAGTAAGGATAACGGAAGGTCCTGTAAGGATAACGTGATTATCCTTTTCTCCAAATTTTCCGGAAAAAAATCTATTCTGGGGGTTTTTGAGGTCGCTAAATCCGAATCTGCCATTACAAAGTCTGTAAGGATAACGGAAGGTCCTGTAAGGATAACGTGATTATCCTTTTCTCCAAATTTTCCGGAAAAAAAATCTATTCTGGGGGTTTTTGAGGTCGCTGAATACGATTCTCAAGTTAAAAAGCCTGTAAGGACATCTCAAATGTAAGGATATATATTCGAAGACTAAAAAGAACAAAATAAAAAAAAATTAAAAAAAATTTTTTTAAAAAAAGCTTTTATTAAAAAAAATGCACTAAAAAGAAAAAAAATAATTTTTTGGACGCTGTGTATCACAAATATAAAAGCTTTTAAAAAGCGAGATAAAGCATAAAACAATAAAATAAAAATTTATCTCGCTTTTAAAAAGCTTTTATATTTGTGATACACAGCGTCCAGAAAATTATTTTTTTCTTTTTAGTGCATTCTTTTTTAATAAAAGCTTTTTTTTAAATTTTTTTTTTAATCTTAAGCCTCGTTTATATGAGAGCATTTTCGAGATGCTTTAATTTGTTCATATAATCGCGAGTCTACTATTTAAAATGGCAATTGATCAGAAACTACGATAAGAGATATTTCCGCTGGTTTTAAAAATTTCGTAAAAAGTATAACTACTGACACAAAAAATATAGCACCAGGATTGAACCGACTAAGAAATATGGTTTCGTGATCTTGAAAATACTAAAAAAATAGTTAATAATGCGGCGTTAATTAAAAATGTAAACTTAAATATTAATCAGCAGAAGTCAGCTTGAATGTTGATGATTAAATTCTTTTTTTTGCGAAATTTTAACTTACACAAAGCGACCTAGCAAGCTCTGGCTGGGGGACATCAATTTAAAAAAAAAAACAAATCGAAAAAGATTGAGAAAATTAAATTTACACAAACATATTAAATGCAACTCACTTATATGTGTGTATAGTATGTATATAGTACTGATTTTCACATTTAATAGTTTCACATGTTTTGAGTCAACATAAAACACAAAAATGTTAAACTGAAAATTCAGATGATTCACTTATGAAATTTGGATGAATAATTTCTAAAGATTTAGAGAAGAACCAAATAGATTTATTTAGTTAATGTTGTGTTATGGATAGATTTCGAAAATAACAAATAGTAAACGAAGTTATTTTTCGAACAACATTTTAAACATTTATGAGTGAGATGTGTGAGTGCATGTGAATTAATAGAAGATCTCAATCAAATAAAAAACAATTAAGGAATCGAAAACTAAAGGTTAATAAAGATTTACCTCTGTGAAACTAGAAATATAAAATATTTGCTTTTTTTTTTAAATTCTCATTGACTTCTTCTACAGAATATACTCCTACAGATAGGTTTAAAATTGCCAGATGCTTCTTTTTGGATAGCGCACATTTTGTTATTAATTAATATTGTTTTGATATTTATTCACACAAACGTACGGATAACATTTCTTGCTATAGAATTGTATTCAACTGGATTTTATTTGGTTCTATTTTTCTCGATTTTATTAATTTTTAACGACATATCGCTTTTGACTATTTCAAGAATTTAGTTTATTTAAACAATGTAATTTGCCTTTTTATATTCGATTATTGTGGATGGCACAGACCACCTAAAGTAGTTAATGTTAATTTGACATAAAAATATTTCGATTAAAAGAACTTTCTTTTGAAAATGTACAACAATGTAACGAGTAGAACGAATCGTTTATTTACCTGAAAATATCTGCCGAGCATTTTTAGCTTCTTAGTTGCTGATGAGCTTTTGGTCTCGGATGCACGAAGCGCCTTTGTCAGTTCAACACCAAGAACCATATCGACTTCATCGTCACCGGTAGGCGGATCTGTTGTTATGGTTACCGTCTCGCTTAACGGTGTTTGTATGACTTCACTCTTCCGAATGAAACCCTGAAAAAAGCGGGCGCTGAAGCCTTTCGGCTTGACGACTGTTGTCGAAACGTTACCACTTGCCAAAATCTGATTGTTATGATTATTGTTGTTGCTGGTATTTTTTGCCATTGTAATTCTACGATTATTGTTGCTGGGATGGTTTGTGATGGTAGTATTGCTGCTACTGACGGTGTTGTTACTCTGACTGGAATTCATAACAGACGGAAGTTCAGATTCTTGGACCTCAGTGATTCGATTCAAGGATTGACTTTCCCGAAGTCTCGTTTCGCCTGCTCTCCTTCTGCCAGCTCGATGCCGCCTATTGAATCCTAATTGCTGTTGCTGATCAGTCTTTTGTCGTCCGCTTGTGGTTGTTTGATTATGCTGCTGTTGTTGATGTTGGTGAGGGTCCTGACTTTGATGTTGCTGCTGCTGTTGGGTAGTCGTGGATCCGCCACCCGACTGGCCGGACGAGTCTGACGCGTTGCGGGTGGTGTTATTTGTACCGACGTTCGTTGAGCAGAGGAGATATGTTGAACAGGACGTGTTGCCACCGGCAGCGGAAGCGTTTCCCTGATCCTGTGAATCACTGGAATCGTCATGGGAGTCACGTCGCTGCTGTTGAATGGGTTTAACAACGTCATTGATTTTGTGGGCTCGCTTCTTTCTCGATTCGGAGTCATCATCGGACGCATCCGAACTACTGCACGATGGCGTACGAGTTTTGTGGAATTTGGAGCGACGTGTCGCAGTCGCAGGATTGTTATTGCTCGTCCGATTACTGGTAAAATGGGCATTTCTGGCTACTGGCCGGGGAGTGGTAGTCGCACTAGTGTCAGACGAACCAATATCGGTGCCCTCTTCGAAGATCTCGTTCAAAGCTCGTGGACCCGTTATTATTGCATTCGGTCGAGTTGGCGATGGCATTGTTTTGTACTTTGGTATTGTACTAGTATGAATCGATGATTGACCGGATGTGATTGGAATTGTGATGGTGGATGAATCGATGAGAATTTTCGTCTGAGTTATGTCTGATGAACAACTGGCTGAGTCAGCTGAATTCTGATCAACAGAATTCGATCGCTGTGATGTCTCACATATTTTCGGGGCGATTTTCTCTCGGATTTTCAACGAATCCAAGTGCGTTCGCCCTATGCCCGCCATACCCAGACGATTTCGAACATTGTTTGTGTCCTTGTTGACTAGTTTCACGCCACCAATATTTGCTAATCCTTTTGATGGCACATTTGATGTATCTTTTTTTAAACGTTCACTTTCAGTGACACGATCCTGAACGGTTATGTTAATTCGACCTTCCGAACGGGATCCACGACGATTTAATGGCGTAGAGAGCTCATCGCGACCTGAACTGTTTGGCATTTCGTCTTCGTCGTCTTCTTCCTCTTGAACAATACTGCATTTTCGAATTCGACCACCCTAAAAACCATTTTATATAATTTTTTTTATTATGTTATGTATTAGTAAATTATGATTGGTTACCGTGGTCGTTTCAGCCCCCGGTGTCCGCGGGGCAGTTAGTTGACTACTTGTAGGAACAAGAAGATGATTATTGCTATCACCAGCGGCTTGAGCATCGCGTTTAATACCTTGAATTCGAGATCTAGGTGACAGTCTATAAAGAAATAATACAATTATTTTATATTTGATGTTACAATCTCTTATCTAGTTGATTTTTTTTCTTCCTTTAATTGATTGAGTAAAATTAATGCACATACCTTGCTGGAAACTTTTTAACATCCCCGGCCGAGTTCTTAAGAGCTAAATAATGTTTAAAGCCAAGGAATTATTCACAAAATTTTTAGTTTTGATAACCGAAAACTTATACCAGATTAAAAATTGCGCATTTTGTTAAAATATTCATGGCCATAAAATTGAAAGACGCGAACTAATTTCGGGTTTTTTTTTCTTGTAATAATCTTGTGACAAAATTTTAAAACAGATCGGTTCAAAAATTTTGCTGTGATATATCTTCTATCTATGCCATAAATTATACTCCGAAACAGTGATACTTGCCTTGACCAGATGTGATATACAAATTATGAAAAACTAAGGCTATTTGTATCTATTGGCTACAAAAACAACATTGTCTATTCGTAAATTTCTTATCCAGTATACAATTACCGGTCCTACTTCAATGTGAACAGCACATAACTTTCTTATACCTACGCGCATTTACGAAATTAGGACGACCACCCAAAAATTGTGACCTTCCATAAAAATCAGGATTATCTGCCCAAAAACTCCAAAATCCAATTTTTGTGTTTTATCCATTTAAAAAAAATAAACATTTAATCATAATATTGTCTTTTCTTTTGTTCAGAAATTTTAAAATTTCTGCCCATCCGAACGCCCGTCACATGTGAGTAAAAAAATTGATTTCGAGAGAAGGAAACATTCTTCAAATTACCTATCAATAATCCCAAAGCATAGTTCATACAGTATCTAAACTCGCGAGACTTTTATAGTAAGTCTGGGCTTACTCAAAGGTAACCGAAAATCAGCTATCTCTCTCTAAATTTACTGGTTTGAATTTGAATTGTTTTAAACAAATAAATGTTGAGGATATGTATATACCAGTGTTCAAAACGCTCCCATTTGTAGTCTTTCGTTCTGCTCCTAAGGAGAGATTGAAATCAATGGAAAATAAAAATCACTCTCTAAAGAACGAAATTCGGCATTTCAGTAAAACGCTCCCAAGAACGAGAACGAAATTATGGTTTTTACGTTCTTGCTCTTAGATCTTTACATTTGCATTTTGTTTTTACGCTCTTTGAGAACAGAACGTTAATGCTGGAAGCGAAATATCGTTCTCTCACTAGTGAAATGCATACTTACATGTGTGTGTGCATCATACCAAAAAGCCATCGCTCGAGGCTTTCATTCTTGTTTATGTGAGACCCACGAACCGCTTTGAACAAGGAGCGAAAACGTAAATAGAAATCATTTCGTTCTTAACTTGGGAGCTAGAGCAAAAAATGTGCATCGATCGTTCCAACTCCTAGGAACAGTACCGCGGAGCTGAAAATTTCTTTCTGTAAAGAACGACTTCGCTTGCAAATCATTTTCGTTCTTGAGAACGGGAGTCGGAAACCGCAGCAAACGTTCTTGACGTTGGGAGCGAAACTTTTAAGAGCGAAAAGAACGAAATAACAAAATAAAGTTTTCAACACTGGTATATACTAAATAGACATATTTTGTGAGTTGACGTTTCTTCATGAGAATCATAATTTTTATGAAAAAAATCCATTTGTATAGGAAAGAGAGGAAGGAGTGATCCGATTGGATTTGGATATATGGAACGGTTATGTAATATCATATTACTATGCACTGATTTCGAAAAAATAAAAAAAGTGTAGAATTTGTATGATGAATATGAGAAGGAGTGTTTCAACTGGATTTTGATGTATGTATAGATAAGTTATGTAAAATCATAATATAAACACATTTCACCTTCATATATTTTTTAATACGACTCACCGTTCTCGAGAAAATTGTAAAAAATGTTTTCGTTTGTATGAGGAAGGAATGATCCGATTTTGCCCGTTCAAGAACTTAGCCCTCCTATTTATGAGAAAAGCAAGTGTTTTTCAAAATTTTAAAGTCTCAACTCTATCCTTTCGAAAATGGTGTTCACGGACAGACAGACATGCCAAATTCAAAATCTTTTGCCATTCTTAACACCCTGGTGTAGTTAATTTTTGTGTCCGACGATTGGTTCTATGCGTTACATGGTTCTTTGCGTTACATGGTTCTATGCGTCATAACAAAAGTTATACAAAATCTAATATACTCCTATATAATTCTCATATAGAGTATAAAAAGCATTGCCAAATGGGTGTGCAAAATCAGCTCTTTGCGTTCATAAAATTTGAGCGGAACATAAAAATCGTTGATAATAAGAAATTCGAATGTCTCAATCGTGTGACGAGATCTACTTTTCAAGTTAAATCACAAAATATATCGATCATTTAGTACATAAGTGTCAAAACAAAAAAAAAAACGCGATTTTTTAGGAGACATTTTTTAAGGTTTTGGATAGCGTGTTTTTGTATTGTATACTAAATTCTGTGAGTACAAACATGTTTCAAAAACTCACCCGGTGACATTTTGTAATCTGTACGGGGCAGCGAAATGCAAACCTAGAAAAGCAGAGCCCCGGACACATAAAAAAATCCCCGGGACGCCTTAAATAGATGTCAATATCTGGAACAATATCGGAGAACTGGGTCGAGAAGGCAACGGTACCTTAAATTGAATTAACAGTTGCTAGAGAAGCGCATTCCAATTCTTTGTCCTTCTTGTGAAGTCCGAATTTTCCGCAGCGAACTTCCATGTCTCAAAATGTCGCATAAAGCACCGCGCCTAAGAAAAAGACGCCCTAGGTGAGCCAGTTCTTACTACAATCCAGCTGCAATGTCTAGCCGATTAGCTTTCTAAATTAAGTTTGATCATGTTGTGAAGTTACCGGCTTGAATTTGTTGAACTTATCTAAGATCTACAAGTGCCTAATAACGCTTTTGGCACCCCCTTCGTCCTCGCCCCACCCCTCACGATACGGTACTGGCTTTTCGTATAAGAAAAATAAAAATACAAAAAAATCCAAGTTGAAAATTTGTGTTTTTCCTCGGAATTGCTTTTGAAACCAATAGATACAATTGTTATTATATACAAAAGAGGTGGGCAAATAAAATCATAGTTATTTTAGTTTTCCATTTTATTTTCTCCGTCAATGACTAGAAGCGGGATATTCAAAACCAGTTAATCAAATAATAAATTATATTTTACTTGTACATTAATAGCCATACTGATTCTACAATAAAATTATTAATACTAAAATTTAAAAAAATATATATCAATAAGCAAAAAAATATACATTAAAAAGTTAACTACATAAAAACATGCATGTGTCAAATTTAATAGTAGTAGTAGTAGTAGCAATACTATATCAAGTTTCTAATTTATATTAAGTATTCGGTTGATTTTGGTGAGCTTATTTGCACAATAATTCCAGAAGTTTTAGCTTCCTGAAAGAATAAATCATGCAACATTTGGTTTTTCTTTATCTTATTGTGCAGAAAATTATTAAAACACAAAATGACTCCTCGATTCTACTTTAAAGATTGGAAAGGATTTTTTAATATTTTAACTAAAAGCTTAAAATAAATTAAAAGATTTAGTAGTCTGTTTAAAATATTTGTGGTGAAAATTGAAGTCGAAAAGTTAAAATTGAGCAACTTGTGTTGGCAATTCCCCTTTTTTGACATTTGACATTAATATTATGTGCTGGCAATACTCCTTTTTTGACATTTGACATTAATCATATGTGCTGGCAATTCTCCCTTTTTTCACGTTAATCATTCGGTCCAAAATCGCCGGTCAGCGATCAATGGCGGGTGATTTTAAAATTCTTTTGATGTTCCTTTGATGGAGAAATAATTGTAATGTGTATACAATTTATGCAGTAAATTTCATTCGGCATTCCAAACTTTTGCATAAATTGATTTTTATGTTTTTCCTTTTCTTGTGAAGAAATAGGAAATTTTATTAACTCCTTGTCTATGAAGTTCAATTAAGCGGGATACTTGACTGATATATCAGGAAACTGTTGGTACAGTCGCAAAACAGTTAATTTATCATATTCCAGTCGCAAAAAAAAAAAAAATTAAAGTCGGTAGCACTCTCAGATAAAACGGATATCGTCGCATGAAAATCATCGTGTACCAAACGCAATTTTTTTTTGAGATAATTGACTTTCAAACTTTAAGGGGAAATTTCGCCAAAAACTGTTCCAAAAGGAGTGACTTTTTTATTTTCTTGTAAGACTATTAAACTTGAAGATAATTAATGGCAACAGATTTTCGTCGCAGCAATATTTTGAGAGTAATGGGATTTTAAAAAAAATCGTACGAAAAACTTCCCATGCAACAACTGAAATTGAAACTTTTTCAAAAGATATTGATTTACCGTTAAAGGAAAAAAAATGCAGGGAAATATACTTGTATTATCTTCAATTTTTCGTAATAGGTTTTTTTCCAAAACCATTGGTTTGCAAGCAATTTGGCAAAATCTAATTTTTCACATATTAATCGAGAACGAATAAAGATTAACACTCAAAAACCATTATTTGCTTTAATTTTGTCCTACTTAGCAATTTTTAGAAATAACGGTAAATCTCGACAACAGCTTAAGATACGGAGTTCTCGTGAAAAACAAAAATATGGCAAATTTTAATATCTTCTATTCCGGAAGACTATCGAAAAACGCTTGGTTTCGGGATAAAATGCGAAAACCAAATCTAGTTGTTTTCAAAATCCAATTTTCGTTAATTCTCAAGAGATAACATAAATAGCTAAATTTTATTACAGTAAACGGTTCTCACAATCAGTTTTATATCATCGCATTCTATATGATTGAAAACGGTTTCAATGTTTCTCTCAATAGTTAATTTTTTCTTTCAATTCGGTTGAAAAAAAAACAATAAATACATTTTTCGCTGCAATGCTTCTATTTATTTCGTAGATCCTTTATCACAAAAATATTTTTCCCAATTTAATCATTGCCCACAACCATCACTGATGGCTGCATAATATTCTAAAAGCATATTCAGATCACCTTATGCGTGAAAAGAATTTTTAGGTTAAAAACGTCTTTTATTCTTAATTGTAGAATGCATATTGGCCTTAAAATCTTAAGGAATTTTCACCACACCAGTTAAAATATCAGTTGATTTTGACAATCTTTTAACCTTAGAAGTAGAATTCCAAATCTTTAAATTTACCCTAAGTCGCGTTTAAAGATTAAAAGATTTAAAGTAGAATTGAGGGGTGATTTTGTATACAAGAAAATCACAACGAAAAAATTAGGCAAATAAATTTTCTTTAATGTTAAATGTGTTAAGTTTATTAGATACGTTCTATTGTATGCCACCGATAAGGAAGTAAATGAGGAAAAGTGAATATGCACAAACCTTGAAGCAGAGGAAACTGGTAGAGATAACTCTGGTCGTCGTTTCTGTATTTGCTCTTGTCTATGTTGACGTAATTTACGTTCAGCTAATAAGAAGTATGTTGCTGTTATATGATTATATTCATTACGATCTAAAGCGCTGAAAACCAAATCACGTTAATGTTTAAGAAAAATATTGAAAAAAATTTGTTGAAATTCTTACTCTAAGATTTCCTCCTTAGTTGCAATATTACCATTGACGATTTTTTGTATAATAAGCGAATGATCTTCTTCGCTGACTTGTTGTCTACTGACGAGTGGCAAGAATTCAGGTACAATATCCTGTTGTTGTTGTGGGCCCTGCGTTAACCATGGATCTTGGGCAATTTGCTGTAAGGTGGCACGTTTTTCTGGTTCCCTAACCAACATAGCTGAAATCAAACGACGGCAACTTGACGAGACATGCGCTGGCATCGTATATTTACAGTCCATAATCATTGTCAGTGTTTCTGAATCGTTTGCTTTTTCAAATGGCGGTACACCGCACACTAACATGTAGAGTATAACGCCAAGTGACCAAATATCTAAAAAAAAAATTAAAAACAATTTAAATAATTCGGTGTGAAAAGATTAAATTTTTGGACAACGTACCGACAGCTGGTGCATCATATGAATCACCCAATAGAATCTCTGGCGCTGAATATGCTAAACTACCACATGACGTTTCAAGTTTTTGTCCAGGACAAAATTTATTACTAAATCCAAAATCAGTCAATTTAACTACTCCTAGCTTCTCAAAGAAGACTACATTTTCAGGTTTAAGGTCCCTAGAAGTAAGAGAAAACAATAATAAGGTTGGAGTTTTTATTTATGTATGAATTTTGCAAATAACTGTCGTTTCAAACATAAAATATTTAGCTTTGTGTTTATGCTACATTTACACGAATGACAAATTTGTCATTTTTTTCTTGTCATTATGTTAATTCCCGTGTAAATGGCATAATTTTTGTAATTTTTTCTGTCAGAAAATGTCAATCTCTCATAAAAGAATGAACTTGTCCATTCTTTTATGCCAGATTGTCATTCGTGCAAACGCAATATTAGTTATGACAAAAGTTGAATACTAAAGTTGTCATAACTAATATTGCGTTTGCACGAATGACAATCTGGCATAAAAGAATGGACAAGTTCATTCTTTTATGAGAGATTGACATTTTCTGACAGAAAAAATTACAAAAATTATGCCATTTACACGGGAATTAACATAATGACAAGAAAAAAATGACAAATTTGTCATTCGTGTAAATGTAGCATTAGATAGCATTTTAAACGTTTTGACTCGTATAATAAATATTACTATTTAAGCAAGATTTAAATAATTTGTTGAGATTGAATGCATCAAAAAAATTATTACACTTGTGTCGTGATAAAAAAATTTTAATTTATGATTTTTTTGAGTATTTTATTAAAAACAATGGAAATTAAAACGTTGAATGCCACCGGGGTCAGCGACGATCGGCACTAACAAGGAAAACACGGAAACCGTCCTATTTTCATAATTTTTTAGATGTTGTCATATAGTTAGAGCCCGACTAATGAATCGGTTACGGCCACTTCCGGCCAAAAATCATAGCTTCGGGCAAACTTTGGCAAGTGAACTGTCATCCGAAAGTGACTTCAAATGTTTGAAATTTTGTAGAATTTGGTAATAAATGTTTTTCCTGGCTTGTAGTATAGATCCTCAAATTTCAACTCAATCGGTCGAGTCGTTTTTGAGTTAGTCCTTGTCAAAGCGAGTAAGGTGAGGCTCGTTAGGAAGATTTAAAAAAAAACTAAAACTACCTAAATATTTAAAAAATAAAGCTACTTCCTAAAGGCCTTTTTTTGGTTAAAAATTTTCAGCTCATTTTAGTTTTATCTGCTGCACAACAAAATGTTTCGAATAAATTAACATCCGCTCTATGTACCAAAAATCCAAACACATTGCATACTGAAATGTATGCACTTGAAGATTTTTTTATGGAGTCTTAAATTTAAGTCACAAATAATAATTTTGAATTAACATTTTTTTTAAGTTTCTTTATATTTATATTTTTTTTAATTTGTAAAAATTTACAGAAACTTGTAGCTTATATATCTTTCAGCCTGATCAGAAAATCTTATGGTTCAACCACAGTGAAGGTGGCAAGCGGCAGCGGCGGGCAGCATTTATTTTGCACTAATGTAGCGCAACGAGAGCTGCTACAATACAGCGGCAATGGCGGCGTACTTTTTCCGTCGCCGCCGAGTTTGAATCAAAGTCAAACTTGCCGCCGCCGCCCAAAATGTTTTCTGAAAACCACCACATTCGGCGCCACATTCTATGACGATTTTTCTTCGTTGTTTAGTGACAACCACCACATTCGGCTCCACATTCTATGCAGATTTTTGACGTTTTGATTTCGCAAGATGCCGACAACGGAGGAAAAATTAATCGAGTTCGTAAAAGGAAAATCAGTGCTCTACGATTTGGCCCATCCTCAATATAAAAGGACAGAGATCAAGGAAAATAAACGAAGCGAAGTAGCGGACGAAATAAATAAGTTTTGACGTTTCAATTTTGACAGAAGTATATGCTGACGGTGCCGCTATCATTGTAGCTGGCTCGGCGGTATGTGTGGCGGCGCCATGCCGCCCGCCGTCGCCGCTGTCGCCCCAATTGTGGTTGAACCATTAGCCAAAAATTGAAGCCTAGCCCTAATCATTTTGAAAGGGTCTAACTCCAAAACTACTCGAGCAATTGCGCTGAAATTTTACAGCATAATTCTTGAGGATCTATGCTAAGGGAAAACATTTATTACCAAATTATAGGCTTGAGGATCAGCGGGACAAAATAAAACGAAATCTCTGATCGCTGCGACGATATTTATTGAAAAGAATTATCCTTCATTTTCTCTAAAATAATATGGTCACCGTAATCATGCTACTTTACAATTAAAATTATCAAATCAAAGTCAATTTATTTATTTCTTATCAAAATATGGAAGTAGTAATACTGGATATATTGTATGATTTACCTGTGTACAACATGAAGTTGGTGACAATATGAAATTGCTCTAACAATTTGCCTAAAATATTCCCTAGCTAAGTTTTCAGATAGACCGCCTTCATGTTTCATAATGTAATCATATAGATCTCCGCCGTCACCAAGTTCTAATATTAAATAAAGTTTTGTTTGTGTATCAATTACTTCGTATAGCCTCACGACATTAGGATGTTGAACTAGTTTCATACACCTGCAAACATAAGAAAAAAAAGTGTTAATAATAAGTATTTTTTATTTCTTCTGTGACAGCGTTTTCGACACAGACAATAGTTAAATATATATGTACATAAACTAATACGAATGTGAAGATCAGAAATACATCACTAGCAGAATGCAGCATTTAGAAACTATCAGTAGTTGTTCTGTGTTGAGGACCAATGAACTATAAGCATTATTTAGAGGAATTCTAGTTGACATAACCTCAACCATTGTACGTTTTTGCATTTTTTTTCGTTCAACACTTCCATGCACGAAATGCCAAAGTTGATGTGTATCTTTCACAAAAACCACATTGCAAGGTGTGCACTTGATCTAAGCACCACTTCACAATTGTCAGAGTTCAGATTTCACAATTGGTTCGATTTGTCTAAATTTTTTTTTCTTAACCTGATATGTGAAGTTGGCCACAGAACTTGCCGGATTTTTTTTGAGAGTGTAAGAGTACTGAAAAGTGTCGGCAGCACTGCTCTTCTCAATTAACGATTGTTTACCTCATTGATTGATCAATCAGAGCTCGAGTTGGCGACGAGAAAAACTTCTGGAATTTGGAAGATTTCACTACTGAAATTGCAATAGTTGTAACGATTTCAAAGGCATGTAAAAAAATAAAATTCCATGAAATATCTCATGGTAGGATATTTCATGGGACAAAAAATCGTTAATCGAGACCTGGGGTTAGACACCCTAAAACTTTGTGTGGATAAACCATTGAGCCCTTCCCTCCGAAACTTCATGAAATTGTCCACAAAATCACAGCCATCAGGCTCTTTGTTTGGTACACCCTATATATACATATATCTAATATATATATGCGACCCGCGGGATTATAATGCTTTTGTCCACAAGATCATTTGAGTTGACCATGACTTTATATACATAATTGAGACGTATACAATACTGAGAGTATATAGTATCGAGATTTCAATGTATTTTTAAATTAAAACATTTTTATTTATTCTAAAAATTTTTAAAATCATTTTTTAGTTCTAATCTTGATTGCAATAATAGTTGCGTTTTTTTAATGTTCTGAAGCAGTTCAGAACAAGCTTTCCATACAAAATCCTGCACCACCTTTTCATCTCGAACAGCGCTTGGAACAAAGGGAAATTTTATGCGGTAATGTACGGTAATGAAATGCTGCTAACTTCAACATAATAAATCTGACATTTTATTCTCAATTGAGGATTTTGTGTTGGTGGTTTGTTGGTTCTGTTCGACAGCGAAATAGTTTTAATCATGGGAGATAGCGAATCGTAATTATATCAAGAAAATATAGCAGTAACGGCCTACTGACGTGAAGTTAGTTGCGATTCGAACTCGATGAAATTTCCCACTTACTCTGGATCGTTTTTTTAATGTTTTGTGTTCTAGAACATTAAAAAAACGCAACTAATGTTGACAATAGAATAAATATTCAATCAAAAAATGTTTACTTAACAAAAAGTGCTGATATATTTTTTTTAATATTTACAAAATTCAGAGTAAACTGAATTATCAAAACGTAAAATGAATTAATCTAAATTGAACACAAAAAATTACTATCGCTACAATTATAGTCAAACCGCAGCGCAGAATGCAATGCAAGAAATTGTTTCAAAACTCTTTTTTTAAATTTGTTACACACGCAGAACACTTTCACTCTTTCGCTCTGCAATGCTGCATTCAGCTGTTCGTGTAATTCTGGCTTAAAAATGTGAACAGAAAAATATGATTTTTTTATGTGATTATGGTTATGATTGGTTGTTCAAGCACTTACCTGACTTCTTGAAATAAATGTGCTCTGGATACCTCGTCTAATTTCGTTTTATCGATCACTTTTACAGCTACTTTCTCTCCAGTGAAAACATGACGAGCAAGTTTGACAACGGCAAAATGTCCTGATCCCAATGTTTCTTCTAAATCATAAAGACCAGCTATTTTACCATCGTAAACCACGGCCCGATTGCCGTTACCTACGCTTTGCATGATTGATTACAGTGTCGTCTTCCAGATTATTAGAATCAGGAGCTAAAAATATAAAAAAAACTTAAATAAATTTCATTATTCTTAAAAAAATATTTCTAAATATTTGCCACAGAGGGGAAAATGTATGATATGGAAAAAGGAAATTATAAACTAGAAAATTATTATTTCTGCTTAAATAAACATTTTTCTCTAGTCAAGTTAATTGTAAAGGGGGTCAAAAAAAACTTATGCAATGATGCCTCTTTAAGTAATAGGGCAATAAGGCCCAATTTTTCAATTGAAATTCTACTTTCATCGTCCGTATCTAAGTGACACAGAATGTTCCCGAATGCTTCCAGAATGCCTTTTGATGTGTCGTCGAGTTGTGCAGCAAAATGCAAAGATGCGATTCTCAATTTTGTAAAAATCTAATTGATATAATTAGATTCAAACGCGAGTAAATGATTACACATTGCTAAAACAAGTTGTTTGTGATTCCATTTTCCAGCAAATGTTTTCTTTTTTACATAAATGTTCCACGTTTCTAAATTTGAATTGTATATTCAAAACTAAACCAAAACTTTAAGTGACATTTCCACCAACGGAACTAACATAAAAGCTGTTTTGCAACTTATGTCATCCGACTTAAAATATTTAAGTTCTTGATTTGCTTGGGCTAACACAGGGACTACATTGACTTTTATTTTTGGTGTACCAGCAAAACTGTTTGCTAAAAAGCCAGTGTGGACCAATCTGGTTTACCAATACCATTTTCGTAGACAGCGCTGGTATACCAGATTTTGACAGGCAACCAAATTAAAATGGCGAAAACTAAATTTTCGAGAAATGATATATGGGAGCTTATCATTATTTTACGAGAAAAGGAATTTTGAATGGAGTGCACATTCTAGATATTACAAGAGAGTCGATTTGAGAGGGCAAAGGGTAGATTCCAGACATTTTAAAGCCACTATTTTGGCAACCATAATTCGTTGTTTCCTGCTCACTGACATTTCGCCTACTGAACTGCTTTACCAGAATTTGCCCACCAAACAAATTTGACAGATTGCGACTAAAAGGCTTTCCAGCTGGTATACCAGAAATAAAAGTCAATGTAGTCCCTGAGTTAGCTTAGGTTTCTTGCCTAGATAAGACAAAAATCGCGATATTTTTTATGGTCTGATATTGAGATGTCCATCGAGATAGCATTTGCCAGACATTTTTTGATAAATTGGGCTCGGAAAAACTATGCCTGCGAGTGCCATTTTAATGGCAGGCTATGAAAAAAGAATCGCAATTTATGCCTAATAGATACCTAAAATTCAGTAGGCTAATCAGAAATTTATTTTTCAAGATCTAGGTTCTATGCGCAAATGGGTTTTTCTTTTTTTAAATTATTTTCTCTGCAAGGCCATATGCATCGAAACGGTAGCTTTTAATTTTAAGATATATTTGACTTTGCCATGCAAAAATTTTCCCCTAGGGGCATTTTTGAAAATTTTTGCCCACTTTGCATCTGCCTGAAAAAAAAAACTTTGCATGAAGAGACTGTTTTGCTTACAAAAACCCTTATATTGTAATTTCAAATTATATTACAATATGCAGAACAAATACAAAAACTGGAGTGGTATTCCGTAACTTGATTCAAGCGTTAGTTTCGAGTTAGAAGAAAAAGTGGTATTTGCTATCTCGGCTTCTCGCTATCATTTATTTCGGTCAAAACAGAGACAGCGAATACTTGTTGTTTTTCTAATTCGAAGCAAACGCTTGAAACAAGTTACGGAATATCACTACTGTTTTTTTTCGATCAGCTTACGAAAAAGGCTTCTTTATATGCATATCTCATATTAAAATATCTGAAATGAACAGCACATGACTTTGTTATACAAAATCTACGTTTGTACACAATTTACACTATAACTCGACGAATAAAATATTAGCTAATAAAATTAATGAATTTTTATTTAACAAAATTTGATATATCTCGATAACAGTAAAGGATATCGATTTACGGTAAAAGGGAAAAATGTAGAAAATTTTGATATCTTTAATTTTTACGGGGAATCGTACAATAACAGAAACAAAAGCTGTTTTTTAATTGCTCTAAAAATATAGCGGTATATCTAGCTAGTTTTCTATATAGATTACGTTTCAATAGGTTTTTGGGATTTTTAAAATTATTGCCTAACATAACCTAAAAAAAAAATTAAAACCATAATAAAGTCTCATACGTTTTTTAATAATCCACGTAGCTCTCTTAGGCCCGTTTGCGCGTATTATTCTTAAAAAATTAAGTTGTGGTTAGCCTACTTAAACCGTAGAAATTCTTCGACTTAAATTTTTTAAGTTGTACATAAGTTGCTAAGTTTTGTTGGTGCAAACGGCACTTAATCGGATCATTAAAAAACAGCTACAGTCAGTCAAGCAGGCGAACGCGACAAGGTCGCCTCAAGACACTGCCGCTCCGTAGTCCATTTGTTTGTTTATCTGTCTCCAGTAGTTTTTTGCCATGGAAAATGCGGCAAATTTGCTAAACTAAAAGCTAATTGTCTTATTCAAAATAATATTATTTTTCCATGCATATGTGTTGACAAACAATTCTGTGTGTTGTTTCCGACAGTTTTTGTCAAGTTAATTTGACTAAACAGTCTTAATCAGACGAATTTAAATGTGGTAAACAATTATTACTTTTTGTTACTATAAAAGTGTTTTTCTCTTTAACGGCATAATCCGCAGTAAAAATCTTACATTTTCGTTAAATGTTTGCCTACCTCTTAAAAATTTTGTTGATAGAAAACACAGGAACTGATAAATTTACAAGTTCTCTTATCTAACATGTACAAAAAATTAATAAAGTGTGTTTCCATCTTTGATTAATTAGTGGGCCATGTTGCTGAAAATGTGACTGATAAATACACACAAGTTTTACTTTCTTTTACGAAGATTAATAAAGTATTGTATTCCTGAAAAATTTCGACCTCTTAATTTTGCATAAACAATTTTTTCCCAAGCACACCTGAGTCGATGGAGTATTATTACAAAAATGTCTTTCCGTCTGTCAGCCTGTGTACAAGATTTCTAAAAAACTTCTAAAGCTAGAGCCATGAAATTTTACAGGCATGTCTGGCCCTGGAGCGCGACGATCATATCAACCGTAACCAAAATGGCTTTTTAAAAACCTCAATTTCGTTTTTCGCGATTTACACCGAAACTACGAATTTTTCAGTAGTCTTATTTATGAAAAAAGTTAAAGACTTTTTTTTTGTCTTTTATTAGAACTCCATATCTCAAACCGGGATTGATATACAGTAGAATCCCGATAATTCGTATTTCAAGGGACCAGCAAATTCATACGAATTAGCGGTATATACGAATTATCGGGGTACGAATTATAGGGATTTTTTTCAAGGGACCAGCAAATTCATACGAATTAGCGGGATATACGAATTATCGGGGTACGAATTATCGGGATTCTACTGTATATCGGTATTACGAAAAATCAGGTTTTTCGATTTTCTCGAATGGTGGTTTAATGTATGAAATGAATTGAATAGAATAATATTTCTTACAATTTCTCCTTTTACCGTTAACCACAATCTTTTGTCGTTATCGATATAAAGGGTGTTTTTTTAAACGTGTGGTTTTCAATCTGGCACTACTTTTTTCGGAATTGGTCTTTTTGACAGTTCTCACTTGATTTATGCTCAGTTTGGTTTGCCATTTCGTAATGCACGACCATCAAGCGCGTCGCTCGTTCGGTGAATGGGCCCAAAACGAGATGACCACCGATCCCGATTTTCACAAGAAAATTTTGTTCAACGATGAAGCTCACTTTTGGTTGAATGGGTACGTCAATAAGCAAAATTGTCGCATTTGGAGGGATGGTAATCCACAAGCCATTCTTCAGACGCCGTTACATCCTCAAAAAGTCACTGTTTGGTGTGCTCTATGGGCAGAGGGAATCATTGGTCCATATTTCTTCAAAAATGAAGCCGGCCATAATGTTACAGTCAATGGGGAACGCTATAGAGCCATGATTAATGACTTTTTCGTGCCTGAATTGGAGGATGTTGATGTGGACAACCTTTGGTTCCAGCAAGACGGCGCTACATGCCATACAGCCAACGAAACAATCAATTTATTGAAGGAAACTTTTGGTGAGCGCATTATTTCGCGTCGCGGGCCTGTGGCGTGGCCTCCAAGATCGTGCGATTTAACACCGCTGGACTATTTTTTTGTGGGGTTATGTGAAGTCCCTTGTCTACGCAGATAAGCCCGAGACGATTGACGCCTTGGAAGAGAATATTCGGCGCGTTTTTGCTGACATACGGCCCCAATTGCTGCAAAAAGTGGTAGAAAATTGGGCCTCTCGGCTGAAATTTATTCGAGCCAGCCGCGGCGGCCACTTGCCCGAAATCATTTTTAAAACATAATGGCAAACCCTTATATTTATAATAAAGCTAAACTCTTGGCCATAACATTAAATTATATGCGTTTTATTTCTTCTTGAAAACCACACGTCTAAAAAAAACACCCTTTATTTCAGATTTCATAAAAAAAATTCATTCTTTTATGTACTCTAATATTTTATTCATGTAAACTTTTATTATTTATGTAAACTTTTTTCGCTATATGTATATATTTTATATTGTATATACTCGTATAATGAAGATGTCAGACGTTTAGTTTCTTAAGAAAAATGTAGACCTCCATATTCAATATAGATTTTCGGTAGCCAAAAATATCGCTACATTTGAGCGATATGTAGGGATGGACGCGAGTGCAATAAAATTTAGTTTTGACACAAACCAACACCAACAAATATGCCATAGCCTAAAGTTAAGTTTTAGTGATAGAAAATTGCATAGCGATTAGCAAGGATGAATCCGCTTCCTCATTTACGTTGGTTGCATTCAGCTAGACCCTGCGCTCAATAAATTTCCAGCACTAAAAATTGGCGAACAATTGCTGAGAAAAAGCGCTTAAGCATAAATCTGGTTGTCTAAAACTAGATAGTGTTAGATTTTGCTCAGTGATGGATCAGGGTGAATGCCACATACACAGTTGCGGTATTTGCAAATAATAAGCAACCTGAAAAGCAGTTAGACGTGAACTCCAAAATTGAAAAGTA
The DNA here is from genome assembly GCA_964034945.1 of Chrysopilus asiliformis. Classification (NCBI taxonomy): domain Eukaryota; kingdom Metazoa; phylum Arthropoda; class Insecta; order Diptera; family Rhagionidae; genus Chrysopilus; species Chrysopilus asiliformis. Next base: position 71,113,811 of record OZ035962.1, read on the forward strand.
GCCGTTACTAGAAAAAGTTGGATTTAGTTGAAATTTTACCAGCGTAACTTTTTTAGAACCAGAAGGAATTGACATTTTGAACCGGGTTTTTCAAATTTCTAAACTTATTTCAATTGTTTGGTTTTTGCAGAGTTTTATTCAACAACTTCGTTTTGTCATGCGACGAAACCGTTGTCTCTTCACGAACAATGTCAGAGACAAACAAGCTGCTGCTATCACCGAATTACTATTTTTAAACATTTTATGACGTAAAAAAACGTTGTATAGCGAAAAATTCTTTCCTGAAGAGGCGTCTATTCGAACTGTAAAACAAATCTGCGAATCTGTGCTGCGAAGCAAAAAAGGTGTGTAAGTTTTCGCTGGCAAGATTGTAACCGCAGCACAAAAGACGCATGCCGCACGCTACTTGTCTATTGTGCATGAACATCGCACACTACTTTTGCAGCTGCGGTACAAAAGTTGCGCAGTAAAAGTAGCCATGTCTGAAAGTATCAGACTCGTTTTATTTAAAGTGCTAGATTATCTATAAACCAGGGTGTGATCATCGTGAAACTCATGTCAGTGATAGTCAAATACCGTGTTTATGCGCTGACCAAATTGTTCTAAAAGACCAGTATGAATGGTGTTTTTTGCCTGTCTAGTAATTCAACCTTTTGGGGGCAGTTAAAATGTTCGAATTTTCTCACAATCGTACGAAAATCGTGTACATTTTAGGAATATTAATTTGTTGAAAGTCTGTTTGAAGGTCCGTCATCGATTGATTTTTTGTTAATTGTAACTGCTAGAAACTGCAGATATTTTTGTTGATTTTGTAGGTCTTTTTGTTAAAAAACCTTTAATAATTGTTACTGTATGTATTTTATGTTTATGCTACCTTGATGATCAATGGTCACTGACATTAAGATTTCCTGGTCCTGTTATTTATTAAAGTAAAACTTCTTATGAAGAGTATTTGAAAAATAGTAGCTTCAAGTTTCCATGGGGAATAAAAAACTTTTTTTTTGTAATTTTCTGTTCCGCAGAACAATTTTTAGAATCTGGGGCCCCTGGATGCGTATGGTGTAGCAGAAAAGAGATGTCAATTTGACCAAAGGCTCATTTCTGGAAAAAATGTACGGAAAGCTTTTTTATAGTTTCGGCCAGAGCTTAGGACAGCGGTGGCCAACCCGCGGCCCGCATGCGGCCCGAGACGTTTGAAAATGCGGCCCGCCAAATGATTTCAAATTTACAAAAAAAAAAATATGTAACTAATAAAATACAAAATACTAAAACTGCTCATAAAGTTTATATGCAATTTTACAATTTAATTTTTATACCTGTATGGTGAAACCAAAGGGTATATTAACTTTGCCTTATCGTTTGTAACGCCAAGATCCCGTCATCACACACAAAAATGAATTACGCCAATGTGTTTAGGATGATAAAAAAAATTAATTTGTGCATGTCCGTCCGTCTGTCCGTCTGTGGCGCGGAGCTACAGACTTGAAATTTTACGCAGATTCGTTTTTCGTAAAATGCGAGGCTAAGTTCGTTAATGGGCAAAAACGGACCATTAGGGGGGGTACCCCCCATAACAAATGAAAACGTTTTTTGCGAATATCTCAAAAACGGTGCCTCTTATCTAAAAAGTACAATAACAAAAGTTATTTAGGATCTGATTCTACATAAAACTCCCATACCTCAAAATCCGATTGGAATAAATTTTAAAATATCTTCTTCGACAGTTTGACTTCTTCTTCGAATTTTGATATAACTGTTCGCCGTTCACTTAAATCACCATACGGGGTTTCAATAATTGCCAGATTGGCAATTTTAGCATTTGTTATGTTTTATTTTACATAAGTACTACTCGTATATATACATTTACATTTACATAAGTCCATTTATACATATATATTTGTTTAGCTAATATTTTTTTTTACCCCACGACTCCATTAGACACTTTTCCAGATTAGATTTAAATCCAATCACGAAAAAGTCTAATGGAGACTCAAAAAATCTTGCATCATGATTTAAATCTCCTTACTGTCATGATTTTTTCGGCTACTGAAAAGTAGGATTTTTTTTGACAAATTAGCTGATTTCTAGTTGGCTGCCCTGATTACCTCCTGGTTGACATTTCTAAGTACGCTATGGAGACACGATAAATATGAAAAATCATGACTGAAGATGCCCACGCGGTGATTTCTTTATTCGCCAAAATATGGAGGAGGGGAAAAAATCATGATTTTTAAAAGCCCAATGGAGTCGTGGGGTTATGCTCAACTTTTTGCATTTTGTTCTAAATTTTTTTTTAAACCAAGTGACTGTTAAAAAACAATATAAAATATTATTTAAAAATTTTACTAAGAAACGGCGGTTTTTCTATTTTTTCATGTGCGGCCCGCCAAAAAAAATGAATCATCAGATTGGCCCGTGGAACGATTTGGGTTGGCCAGGCCTGGCTTAGGAGAAGACCCCTTAATGCCGAAGCACAGCTCAGGATGGTCGGAAGAACGAAAGGAGATGTCGATTTATATTCTCCTTGAACTTCTGCAGGTTATAGTCCGGAAGGAACACATAGGATGGTAAATCATTCCAAAATCTTACCGCTTGCGTAATAAAGCAACTCCTAAACTTTACTGTACAGAGCGACGATGCTTTAGCAAATTTAAGTAATTATAGGTAAAATTCGGACCTGATTTTTTGATCCTTCTAACCGATGTTCGATGATTTTGCCATCGATGGTGTGGATCCGTTGTTTGTCTGGTATCGAGGTTCTGATGGCGACGTTTTTCCACCATCGGTTAGGTTTGGTAGAAGTCATGCACGCTTGAAAAACGAACAAAATCCACTTGCAATTTCTAGATAGACGTCAGACAATAGATCTGTCAGAATTAGCCAAGATTTATCTAACAACACTGGCTACCTCAGTGCATTGCTCTCTCACTCCCTTTTTGTTATGGGTACTGCCGCAAGGCTACATTATTATATAGATAAAGATTTTTTGAACAAATAATGTCCGAATAAATTTTACGTATTTTCCATATTTTACGAATTATTATGACAACCTATTTAGCCATTTATAACGAGAAAGATGGATATCATTTTTTGACAATATTCCAATATTTTTAGACGTAAGGCAACAAACAGTCGGTGGTATATTAGAATAAATAGATGAGTAAAAGATCTCAGATAATCAAAATAGGGAGAAAATTTCAATGTCCGAAATCAAATTTAAGCCAAAATATGAACTTTAGTTTTGGATTAATGCCAAAAATCATTTTAGTATTTTTATATGAAGTCAGCAATTCGTCTAAGATATTTTTTTTCTTCGGCTTTTCCCGTTTCAGTTGCTTTTTCGTTTCCGTTTGTTTTAAAAATATATATCTAATGTGAACAGCACATGACTGTCTTATACAAAATCTACGTTTCTGCAAATTTTACACTATAGCCCGACGAATAAAATATTACACTCTAAATGGAATTCACACTAAATATTGTTGCAAAAAAACCATTTTTGTTTGGGTATTTTCAAACTTTTGATGCGTGATTTGCTATCACTACATTTATTAAAGGCGTTCAGTTTCCTACTGAAATGTAGTGAAATCAAACAGAATTCAATTAGAGTGTAGTTTATATAAAAATGTGAATTTCTATTTTACAAAATTGTAAGTATCTCGATACCGTTAAAAGAAAGAATTTTTTTCCTTTAACTGTCGTTTCGAAAAACCGTTAGCTCGCTAGCGATCCGCAAAAAAAAAAAAGATTTTTTACGTTTTAAGGAAAATATCTCATTAACGGTAAAATATAGCGGATAACAGAAAAATACAAAATTATGGTAAACATTATTCTCTCAACTTACATATTGCAGTATACCACGTTCATCTATAAATAATTTATATTGCACCATTTTTCGAGATAATCTCAAAAAACTGATTTTTTTTAAATAACGGTAGATATATACCGGTTTGAGATATCGAGTTCTAGTAAAAGACAGTAGAGTGGGATATTTTACTGTCGTCAACTTTGGTAATACACAAAAGTACTGAAAAACGCGTAGTTTCGAAGTAAATAGCAAAAAATGAAATTGCGATTTTTAAAAAGGCACCATTTTGGTTATTTCCAATTAAGGGATTTCCACTAAAAGTTGACTGGATCGTCCCACTCTAGAACCAAGCATCTCTGTGAAAGTTACAAAGCCTGCCACGAACTGCATAACTATTTGCCAATTTTCACATTTGAGAGAAAATAGCATGGCTCATAGTTTTTAAGAAATCTGGTACACAGACTGACAGACATTTTTGTAATAACTCAAAAGTACTCGGGAACCGTTTTTTAAGCAAAATTAAGAGATAGACATTTTTCATGAATACAATTCTTTATTATACTTCGTATAAGAAAGCAATAAACAAAAATCCCAGAGGCCCAGACAGTTGGAAATAGAAGTTCAAATTAGGAGCTGAATGCTAGACTCGTGGTGTGCTTGTGATGCTTGTGCATGTTTTAGAATGGATTGCATACTGTTTGTATTTTAATCTTTAGAAATGAAGAACTTACATATTGCAGTATACCACATTCATCTATAAATAATTTTTGACATCTTCCAAGATAACTTTGAGTGTTTCTATTTATTTATCGTTTGAACCACCACCAATAGCGTCAGTTTTCCAATTAATATTTATAGCTCAGCATTTATTTTAAATTGATACGCAAGAAAAAAACATTTTCAATGTTAAAATTTGGTGTTGAGGACTAGCCATGGGGTCCCTTGTTTTTATTCACAATACTTAAGTAAAAAAAAAAAAAGAACCACACCGATCGCTAAGGCTCAGTCGATAACAACCTTTTAGACATGATTGAACATTTCAATTGCCGTGTGCCTGACGATTCGACTCGCGCGACTGAAAAATTAGAGTTTTGTGTACTTGACATTCATTTCAAGTTACCCGATTCAAGTCACTCAGTAATCCGCTTTTATGACAACTACATAACTGCTTAGCTTTTTTTAAAAAAGTGTTTTTTTTTAAAATCGGATGTATGGAGATTACGCTTAATGCTTCACCTCGCTTGCAGTTTTTGCTAAGTGAGTCATGTTCGTCGTTTTCAACATCCTCACTTGCGATATGTGCCTGGTTTTACGGGTCGTTCTTCGCTAGGAAATTTCCCCTTAAGCTATCAAAGATTTTTAATCTTTGCGAATGTCCGCGAGAGTATGGACGTTTAGCTTGAGGGAGATCAAGTCTGACGAATGTGTCAACAGCTGTCGTCCTTGTCCTCCCTTGCTCAAAGAGCGAAACAAAATGAAGACGTCAACGGTTGGCGGCCGCGTCATTTATTTAAACTCATAGAGGCTGTTTAGATTTGGCGATCCAGGCGCCAGGCCATGAACGAAACTGTCAAAATTACAGGCAAGACGAGGAAGACGTCTTGCCTGTAATTTTGACAGTTTCGTTCATGGCCTGGCGCCTGGAGCGGCTAATCTAAATAGCCTCATAGAGAGCAATTGAAGACCTCGGTGCAAAAGCCGGCCATCTCCACTTTTTCACGGAAATGAGTTATCGATACCAAATGTAAGAATAAACGAATGCGCACATTTGATTGCGAAATTCGGACTTGTTGGAAGCTTGTGTAAAAAGATATCGTCGGCTTAAAGTGAAATTGTGCTAAGTCCATTATACCAAATTTTCCAGAAGAGCAATAAAAACCTTCTTAAATCATTTTAATTTTCATTTAAAGAAAAAAGAATCTCATTTAAAGAAAACTGAGCCCAATTTAATTCTCATTTAAAGAAAACTCAGTGTTATTGAAAGATAATTAAAACGGTTTAACAAGGTTTTTATTGCTCTTCTGAAAAATTTGGTATAATGGACTTAGCAGAATTTCACTTTAAGCCGACGATATTCAAGAAAAGGGGATGACTGAAAACATTGTTTGACCTAGTTGGACGCAAAATTCGGTAATCTCCTGGAAATGACTGATTTTGACTGAGCTAGCGACTTGAAATTTTTTGTAAATGAGTTTTATGAAAATCGTAGTTTTCTATCAACTTTTGGAATTTTTGAGTGAAAATCCTTGAAAACTTTAAGGACCAATTACTATAAAAATTTGACGACGTAGACATATACATTGTTCTGCAATGTTTTTCAGCTCGAAATTATCTTTCAGAATCCTTTTACAAAATTTCAGTGACAGATATTCTGTTCTACAGTATTATTAGTTGAATTCTATAAATTAGTAAATGTAATTGCTGCAATGAATTAGTGAAATTAAGTTTAAAATACATATTGTATACATTTTTTCATGATTTCTTTCTAAAATACCCGTATGGGAATTACAGAATTGTAACCCGGATACAAAATTCGGTTGTAATCATATTAAATATCTTAGTTCTGGCCAAGATACATACAACACAATTATGATATTTCCAATTTTGGTTGAATATTTCATAGAAAATTATTAGGCCGAGAGGTAAATGAAAAAAGGTGCGAGTATTTTTGAGAATGTCAAATTAAAAACTAACTTTTGGTGGTATTATGGTATAATTAAATTCTCCTGAAATTGAATCATACAACCATATAGCAATGATTTCCTCCGAGGGCATTAATTTAAGAAGCTCTTGTGCTGAACATTAGGTCAGAGATAAAAAAAAAATTAGTCGTACATACCTATAATACATTTTGTACTTGCATAAAGTATGGGATCAGTGTTGGTCGCCTCGGTTTTGAGCACTCTCATGATTCGATGAGTTTAAATTTTGCCGACACAGGCTCGCCGCTATTCCTGTCGCTGTTATAATCGATCTACTGTAACCATTACAACGCCGGATTTTTGCCCATCATTTATATACATCCAAGACCCTCTACATACAAAGCCATGCACTAAGAGAGTTACTACCACATATACATGGCCAAGTAGGGTCGCTGATGAATTGTCTAACATGGTGCCGGCATGAAGTTTCCGAATTTTCTTGCGGTTCTTTATCAATTAGGTCCCTATATTATCGTTTAAATAAATTTGGAGGGAATGAAAATGAAAACAAAAAGCATTTTCGTTATTTTATGATTTTTATTTGAAATCAAAACAAATTTACATATAATGGAAAAAAAATTGAGTACCTATGGAATTCAAAAATATATCGTCAGCTTAAACCGAAATTATGCTTGAGCAAAAAAAACCTTGTTAAATCATTTTAATTCTCATTTAAGGAAAAACGAGTTTTTTTAAAATTAGGCTCAGTTTTCTTTAAATGAAACTCAGTTATCTTGAAATGGAAATTACAATGATTTAACAAGATTTTTCTGCTCTTTTCTAAAATTTGATATTTTGGACTTAGCACAATTTCACTTTAAGCTGATATTTAAAACAATCACTTTTTTATTGTAATAATGAATGACAATAACGGACAAAGTGGATTTGTATTTCGAATTACAGCACGGCACGTATTAAACGAACGAATCACAAAATTTACTACACCTCTATTAAATTAGTTCATATCTTTTTTTAAATGCTTTCTGGAACCATTTTCAACGAAAAAAGTCATGGTTATTGATTTACTGTTGTTCACTTCCTGGCCCACAAAGGTTAAATTGAATATTACAAAAATCGAAATACCCTTGGCAGAAAAGTGCAGTAAATAAGTCTCAGGCGTCTCCTAGCTCATGTTGCTTGCCCTGTCACAGCCCCTGCTCCTAGTCTTGTAGTGGATTCTTCGATCAGCCAATCAATCCTATAATTAAACGCAAAATACCTGCCTTTTTTAAATAAATTTATACTTATCTGTGCAATACAATCTGTTGGTAATAAGCAGCCTTTTCCAATCCGTTTCCCGCAGCCCAATCCAATGGCGTTTATTTTAGCTTGTTGAATTGTTTTTGTTGCTGAAGTTGCACTGAAAATCTTAAATTACCTCTTTTAGGTTAGGAAAGATTTCGGCAGTATTTCTTTTTATATTTACAATTATCAAACAAAACACAAACGATTGTTAGTACTCCACACATTTAATTTATATATTTCCACCGATTAAACTCTGAAAACTTGATAAAATTATTTATAACAAAGAAAACAAATCGAACTTTACGTGCGGTTTCCCATGTGATTCTGACAGTAGGGTTGCTACTTGACACTACTAGTGCACACATAGAAAAACTTTTGCATGGCTTTATATGTAGAGGGTCTTGATACATCTATCTACCTTTGCCCATCATTTATATACATCTATCTACCTTTGCCCAGCCTCCTATTATTTGTAGTTCATATGGAAGTGGTTGTATTGTGATAGGGCCCCGTGTAATTTGGGTCCTGCCCTAATCTCTGATATCATTTTCTAGCATCTGACGATCTACATCATAATCAACACCATCATTTTATCTTATACTATTCCCTCTTCGCAACAGATTTTAGTTGTCCTATATAACAATGTCGCTCAGCTTTAATTTTCCTTCCCAAATACTAACTCCCTGAACAATCTCCATCAGCTTCCTCTTTTCCATTCCAATTTTGCTGTATGTCCGCAATTATATAACAAAAAGCCAAAACAGCTGAGAAGATTCGAAAATTTGTGTGTTCTTGGGAGGCCTAAAATACAATCGTATATCCCACCAACCACCATTCCATTAGAGGCCAGGAAGTCAAGCGAGGTTAAATGAATGAAACAAGGACGATGATGATGAAAATCTAGATTTTTTAAGCAAACAACACTGAAAAAAGGTGCACTGAGATGGAAGAGGGAATGATGACAGGACCAGAACAATCGATAATTTCGGCAACATACTCTTTAAAAATAGACAAAAGTGCTGAAAGTTGAACCTTTCATAATTTCTTATATATCTACACGTCGTCAACGTCATCATATTTTGTTGAAACTATTTTGTATTATGTTTTTAAAGTTATGTTAATTATATTTCTCGGTGGATGTCAAAGAAAATTTTTCTTTACGGTCACAGGAATGATTTCATAGACATCAGATCGATAAATGGTTAATTGATTTTTTTATAAAAAGAATATCTTTTCTCAATTTATCTAAACGAGTGGTTCTCGGCCTTTCTCAGCTGACGGCCCAGATACAAAACTTATCAAACTACTTTAAAAATTTTAAAAATAAAATTTTTTGCATGATGTGACTGATCGCAGGCGAGACATTTTTTTATATCTAATCCCGGGTCCACATTCTGGCCAAATGCAGGTGAATCGCGGTTTCGATTGCCAGTTTTTATGCTTTTCTGCCTGTCAGAGTCAAATCTTGTAATCTTATTTTGAGCCACTTCCACGGATTCGATTGACTTGAAATTTTGCACATATACCCAACTCCAATGGAGGAAGACTGTCACAACTCAAAAAATGTCGAATTTGTACTAAAGGTGCGAAAGAGTGGTAAATATGGTATACTTTGTTGTAGAAGTTGTAGAAGAGTGTCACAATTGTAACTTAAGCAAAAGCTTGTTACTGTAGATATTTTCTAAATATCAAAAATACTAACACAAAATATCAGAATAACTTTAAAACGTCATTTCCCAAAATTTACAATTTTTGAGTTGTGACAGTCTTCCTCCGGAGTCGCGATATGTATGAAGGTATGAGAAAGAAAGACCGCGATCGGCAGTCCAAAACGAACTAAGCATTTGCATTTGAAATCCTGTGAGATTTCCAATGAAAATACTTCGGAATAGAATTATCAGCGTGTATTGGAAGCTCAAGAAAAAACAAAATGGCGGGGTATTAAATGAATCTAACAATGAAGAACGCACCATATCGGATCTTGGAAAAATAATCATAAAGCCATATTTCAATCTCGAGAAAAAACAAAATGGCGGATGCATCACGCATTTTTTCGTAATCGGAAAAAAATGCAATCGTGGTGTGGGGCCCTAAATGAATAAGCGTGGCGAAAGACGGACGTCATTTTTGATTTTCGGTCTTATTAAAGAAATTTTGAAAAAAAGCTTTTATTTTAAAAATATTTATATATTTTTTTAAATGTTACTAAAAAGAAAAAAAAAATTTTTGGCCGCTGTGTATCAAAAAATTTTATTATGATGTAAAAAATTAGATTTTTGCGAATTACTTGCAAACTAAGGGTTTTTCGAAAAAAACAGTTGAAGGAATAATTAAAGATATCCAAATTCTACCCATTTTTTGCTTTTAGTGCAAATCAAAATTTTTAACCGTTATGGAAGTATTTCAGAATTTGTAAAATGAAAATTCTTAATTTCTATAAATTACAATTTTATTCATTTTATAGTGTAAATTGCGCAAGAACGTAGATTTTGTATAAGAAAGTCATGTGCTATTCACATTAGATATTTTCCATTTACCCCGATGAAAAAATCCATTTTACGATATTGTAAATGTTTTAGATTTTGCAGATTTTTTTTATCGAAACCAAAAATTTAAGGATAGATAAAGATAAGAATCTTAGAACAAATGTTGGGTCCCAAAGAAATCCGACAGCGGAAATGGAATCTTTATTATGCCATGCAAAATGATTATTTTCCTTTATATTTTGACGGTTAACTGTCAGAAAATCAATAAAAATATTTAAACTGCATGCATTACTTGATTGAGATTCACAATTCTACAGCATTTTCCATATATTTTAAAAGTTCTATGAAAAATTCTGTTGTGTCTTATCTTTAGTTATATAATCTTTCGTTCAGATAAGGACTTCAGAACTGCACTTTTAAAAGAAGTACCTGGCAGTAAAAAAAATGAAAAAAAAAAATCAAAAATATTTTAAAAAAAGCTTTTATTTTTAAAAAATTTACTAAAAAGAACAAACTTTTTTTTTGGGCGCTGTGTATCAGAAAAAAAGCGAGATAAATATATTTTTATATATATATTTTTTTGCTTTCAAATTATTTTTACTTTATTCTTTTCAGTTATTTTATATTCTTTTATATATTTCCTCCCTGCGGACTTATCCCCTCAAGCCCTTTGTGGTGTTACCCATATTAAAAATTGAAACTAAAAAAACGTTCGAAATAAAAAAAAATTTTTTTTGAAAAAAATAAAAAGGGACTTAAAAAAAACTAAAAAGGAAAAAAGCAAAAACGAAAAATCCTAAATCACCTTTCGCTACGCTTTTAATATATATATCTTCTTTTTAGTCTTATCCTTGCCTTTGACAAATCCTTACAGAGTTCTTAATATCAGAATCGGATTCAACGACTCCAAAACCCCCCGGATGAGATTTTTTTCCGCAAAATTTGAGGAAAAGTATAATCTCGTTAGCGCGATATTACACACGGCAACTTTCGGGCTTATTTAAGCCGGCAACTTTTGGGCTTAATAAGCCAATGTGCTTACATTTGTGGCTTAAATAAGTCAATCCTGTTTGCATATGCTACACAAGATTACATATGTGTGTGTGTGGACTCAAATCATTGAAATTGCTGCTGCTCATATACTTCCCAAGATCTTTACCTGCTGACGGTCAGAAAGGAAGTGATTTCTCCCTACTACTTTTCCCAAACCGGTTCACACGCTTTGCATTTATGCAGATTGTCGATAAGCCATGATTTCGAGTGGCAACTTTTCCCTCCTCAGTCGTTTCTCCCAAAAATCGGCTTAAGTAAGCCCGAAAGTTGCCGTGTGTAATATCGCGCTTACAAGGACGAAGTAGTATTGCCACATGGAGCTAAGTCTGTGTGCAAAATTTCATGTCAATCGGATGATTGGATACGGGTCAAAATTATATTACAAGATTTTAAACTAACAGACAAACAAACAGACTGATAAAAAAGGAAGCTAAATAAAAGCTTTTAAAAAAAATTAATAACATAGAGAAAAAATGCGCGCAGACGAAATTTTTTCGAAATGATACACGAAAATTTTCTCCAAAAGGGTTCTGTTAAGTCCACTTGACCCGGCTGTAATAAGCGTTTTGAGAATGATTTTAATTGGCTTCGTTGACGTGAAATTAATTACAACTAAACTTAAAAATTATTTTTAAATTGCACGAAAATGCTCCTTGAGTAACTTTTGGGTTTCACATTCGTTGGAAATACTTGCGTTGGAAAAGTAATTTGCTCTAGTTTCATGGACACAAGCTCTTTTTTGGTGGGGAACTGCACGGGGATGGTCAGCTGCCATCTTAGACGCAATGATTTTTTCATGCAGTTTTCGACGTGATTTTTCCATTGTGTCTAAGATGGCAGCTGACCATTCACGTGCAGTTCCCCGCCAAAAAAGACCTTGTGTCCATGAAACTAGAGCAAATTACCTTTCCAATGCAGGTACAACGAAAGTAAAACCGGTGGCATAAAAAACGTCGAATCCTGCATGGTTCTTTGAACAGCAAGTTAGATTCAAAGGACTAGGCGCGCCCACAAGCAGACACAGCCGGACACTCGGAACCCTACAAACATATTGTAATCAATATGGACACTAACTTTTTGATAAAACGTAAACAAAGGAAATCAAATTATGAACAAAAAGTTAGCATTGTATTGATTAAATGATTAGTTGTTGAATGCATGAATATAAAATTAACTTCCAAAAAAATCAATAAATGAATGGACGGATGGGCAATATAACTATGAGATGTCTTGCATTCGGAATTGTGATATAAAGGCTTTAGTATAATATGTTATTATATGTAAAAAAAAGCTCTAGGCGACTCAATGGTCAAAATGGTATCCCTTTAACGTTGAATTGATGGCTTTAATAATTGTTTTTAAATAAATTAAAAATTATAATCACAGTCCATTTGTCATATTATTATTTACAAAGAATAATTTCAGTTAAAAATCAAAAGTTTTCATACAAATAATTTTAAAGAGCCATGTAAGTGAAGTATGTGGAGAAATTATCGAATTTGAAAACTCGGAATAGCCTACCATTAGTATGTTCGATTGATGATTTATCGATTAATCGAAAGAGAACGATTAAACGTTGACATCTCTATAAACACATGAAAATATAAAAAAAAGAGTTTTTCCTAAAAAAAAATTTTTTTTAAAAGAGTTATCGACGTTTTCTCTCTGCAAGTGACTTTTGAAAAAGTAATCGAAGGACAAAGCTTAATAAAAATAGTTTTTGCTGAAATTGTACCATCTTTTTTTTGCTTTGTCACATGCCTTGAATTTTGTGCTTTTTCTTATGTAAATCGATTCATCCGTAATGCGGCTAGCGGAAAAACGAAGCGGAAATTTATAATTTTCATATTTTCTGTTCCGTTTTTCTTCTTGTTTAAATAGTAATGGCAGAATATAAATGGTGTTGACTATGTCAACACTTAAAGTTCCAATTTATCGTCAGCAAATGAACGATTTAAGCGAGATTTTGCGACTTTGCTTTGCACACTTGCATTATTTGCTTCCTTGCAGATGTGACGCAATTTATATGGTGACTGATTTTAAATACAGTAATCCCTCCAACTGCGCGGGTAAGTTTTTAATACCAAAATTTCGCAGCTGCGCGGTTTTTTTATAATTTTCGTTCAAAAAAACATTGAGCCAGCTTTCCATACCAGAAACAGGCTCCTGATGGGTTTTCAGGGTAGACATGTCCGACCTGTTGGGGGGAAATTTGGATGTGAAAACATCCGCAAAAATAATATAATTTTGTTGTTTTTGCAGACCTTATAAGCCGAGAAATTCCAATAGGATATTGTATTGTCATCAGAGTTACTGTTTAAAATTTCAAGTCAATCGGATGAGTGAAAGTGGATTAAAAATTAGATTGCAATATTTGACCCTGACAGACAGACAAACAAACAAATACGAAGACAGGCTAAAAAAAAGCATTTAAAAAGCTTATTAGCTCTCGCATCGCTTACACACGTCGACCAACGCACAGTTTGATAAGAAAGCCCTGGAGTTTAATTTATGACGTAATGTAACACAACGTACAACAATATTACTCTAATTTAACCTTAAGATAAATATAAATATGGTTGCACGAGTCATTAAAATGGTTGCGGTAAGTATAACGACATATTTAATTGAGATTTACTATACAAATGTTCTACAAAACTCCGAAACTTGACTCATATGGTCTTCATTAAAATTTGAAGTTAAGGATTTGTTTGCGATATAAAGAAAAATCCAGAGCAGAGTTTTAAAACCAAAGTACTGTTTCTATTGTTAAGTGTTGTAATAAACTTAGAATTACTCGGCTTTTTAAAATCATTTCCGAAAAATAGTAGGTTTTTTGTTTTATATCTGGGCAATGGTCAAAAATACTTTTACTGCCCATTCAGAAGCCAACAACATTAAAGTGTATGGGTAATCTTGGGCTATTTAAAGCTGAATGGTTAAACCAAAATAGTATTGTATGATTAAAGTTGTCGTGAAAACTAACTCGGGAAAAAGTCTGCAATCGAAATCACAAATTTACCTCATCAAGACAATTTTGCCAAAAAAAACCACTCAAACATTTTAGTTACATTTTCTTGATTATTTTTTTTGAAATTAAAAACATGTTTTATTTTTAAATATCTTAAAATGAAAATCTATATGTTTCAGTAATTCCCTTCTCCATATATGAAGACACGTTGTACATTTGAGGTTATGTAGCTACTCATAGCCAGGTGGCCAAAGGCCAACAAGTCTTCCACTTAAATCAAATAGCAGCGGAGGCAACAGTGGTTAGTTTGCTAACCGCTCTGTGCAAATTCAAGACGGAACACGAGTCAGCATTTTGACCGGTATTTCATATGCGAAACTGAATTTAAACGAAAAGTAAGCCTCAGCAAGCAAATAAGAATGAAAACTTTTCGTAGTGATCATAGACGAAAGCAGGTCACATCATCTTATTCACCTGATGATTATGTATTGAATTCAGTAAAACGGTAAAATGCCTCAATTCTAATATAGAAGATACAGTATTAAATATTCTTAGTAGACAAAATACTGAATAAATGTCAACAACTAAACAGGGATCTTAAACCCATAGCTTCGGGCAGAAAAGATTGTATCACAACTTCTGGCACAATTCTGTGGTAATTTGCTAAAACTTGATTAATGCATTTTTCAAATTTTCGGCGAAGCAATTACAAAATGTCATAAAAAACACAATACGATGAAATTTTTAATTTGTTCGTTAATTATTTTTAAAGTTAATTTAAACTTTAAAATAATCAGCAAGAGAACAGTTTTGTCATGTCATATATATTTTTTAAATTGTTTGGTTAAAAATTTAAAAAATGTATTTATCAAGTTTTGGCAAATCACCACAGAATTATAACATGGCAGTTTCTTTTTACCAAGGTACTTAAAGTGGTAACTTAAGGTAGACAAACTGTGATGAGGCGGTTGGCGTATCGCTTTTGTCTTATGCTGTCGATAATGCGTGAACCGATTTTGACGATGTAAGTGTCGTTGGAATCGTATTGGTCTTGCGAGTAATATAGACTCAACGATATCTTAGAAAATATGAGATGGTGAACGCCAAACGCCATTTCACAAAAAAAAAAAAAAAAAAAAACAAAAAAAAAATCGAAAAAAAAAAAAATAGAAACAAAAATATTAAAAAAAATTATAACTAAAAAAAAATAAAAAAATAAAAAAGAAATAAAAAGAAATTAAAAACTAATAAAAAAATATTTTAATAAAAAAAAAACTGAAATAAAAATATACATCTGTAGGATTTTTATGTCAAACTATTCTGGAATCCGAAGTTAAAACAAAAAGCCCAACTGAGTCGATTCGATTCGCCACTCAATTGACATTCTGGTATTCTGAAATTTGCAACGAGTAATTCTACCCTCAAAACGTTACTAGATCATTCGCAATCGAACAGAAGTGCAACGCGGCGGATTCAAGAATATACACCTCTATTCTTGAAAACGGCGTTAGGAGCAAAAACGTAACGCGTTCGATTCGATTCGCTACGCAATTGGTATTCTGGAATACGGCGGGTGCTTCGCGTTTGGTACATAAAATATCGCATGGCAACGCGCTGTCAAACATCAGCTGATTCGATTGTTTGTTCTTAATTTTGAATAAAAGTGAAGTGTTTGCAGTGATTTGTTTCAGTAGCCATGGATTTTATGCTGATGTATCATTTATTAAGGCAAGAGGAGTTGAATTCGTTACGCCAACAAAGAAATTTTCTAAGACATTCTTCAGATTTGATGAGCTGAACCGATGAAGCGTAAGTGCATACAAATACTGGGAATCTCATAGATTTTTATTTGCAATTTTGTAGATTCAAAAAAGATTTCCGGTTGAAGACGGTTGCTTTTAAATATGTTTTGAATGTTATAAAAGATGACCTGTCTAATGGGGTCCCACAAAAAATTCACCTCTATCGGCGACTTCTCTTGGCAATGTCAGGTTGTTTTTCATTTTTGAAATTAAAAATGCGAACTGGTCATTGCTTCTAGTGTGTTTTTTATTGCATCCGTGTTCCCGGCGTATTCAAGAATAACAAAAATCGAATGCGTTGCAATGCGTTATTCCAAATCGAACGTTGATAGATACTGCGTATTCAAGAATACCGATTGCTTACGATCGAACACTAATCGAGCGAATAAACGTAACGCCGTATTCAAGAATAGAGGTGATAAATTGTGTTCAATCGAGCGAAATCGAACAAACTTAACCCTCTTCGGATACCAGAATTGGCATGATTATCTTTCACTTGTATCATACATAACGGTAGGTGAAAAATCGTCCTATTACAGGATCGAATATGTTAACCAAATGTCATTGTCACGGAAAAAAAATCATTTTTATAAAACTGCTCGAATCGATTCGGAAATTCTCAAGAAATATTTTTTAGGCAAAATCTTGAGGTCGAAACTTTTCTTAAACAGAATACTTGGTATAAGAAAGTAATTATTTCTCCATTAGAAAATAATCACAATATTCATTAAATAAAGGTTTGTTGCCACTGGTAGAGAAATAAAGGCTATATTGGCTGTTTCTAAAGCCAGTTATAACTAACTAGATTTATAAGTAAGTGGATAAATGTATAGGAATTTATCCAAAAAATAAATTAACGGCTGTTGTTTTCGCTCTTATCCATGCATATGAAAAATGTCAGCATTGCGTTCTTGTTCAGCTTTCTTCTATTTCTAATCTTTCAATAGTCTCCCTTGTTGCTATTTTTCTTTTCACTTTGTGGCAGCCATGAGTTATTTCCCACTTGCGATTTGAACTGCGATTAGCGGCATTTAATTAGCGGAGCATTGGAGCTGTCTTCCAATCACCGTAACTCGTTAAATCGAGTTAAGGCTAGATCTTAATTTATTTTTTCTTTCTCACCTGTGGATAGGTACTGGCGAAATTTTTTCACGTTTCAAATAATATTAAAGAAGCTTAGTTTGCGGATACTTTTGTTGCACTCTTTTAAAATTTAAGGAGACTACTTTGAAATAATGTCCACTAGTTGCTACCTTATTGATTGTATGGTCTATTGTAGTGGCAACTTGATTATCACAGCAAAATTGTATTTTTTTCACATTCGAAAAGGTAGACGTTCTATTATTATTTCACTAATTGTTACGCATGAAGCAGTGAAAATGCAATATCTTTCTACATGATAATACCATAAAGTGACCTATTTTAGCACTACCATTGCGAGTGCAGAAAATCGCTGACGGTGTAAAGAATGGGTTAATTATTATCTTTAGTAATAATACAAAAAAGTACATTACCCGTAAAAATACAATAAATTCATTCAATAAATTTGTGACATATTTTCTCGCTTAAAGGAAATCTCCTGGTGTTCTCATATAATGGGAAACATTTTAATATAATAAAGAAAGCCATACGTTTTTTGATATAATTTATAAATAAAATCATCTTAAACGAGGAAATTTAAAATATCATCTAGAAATAGTTTTGATGATTCGTTAATATACAATTTTACATGCATAAAATTCGAGTTTTTCATCGAATATCGTTATTCTGACGTTTCTTTTTATTTTCAGATAGAGACAAGAGCTGACCATCAATTACAGAAAGTTTGATGCGGCGAAACTTATGAGGACTATGGCTTTCTATTTCATGTGGGCTGTGAATGTTTTACTCATATTAATAATTTGGATTCCAAAAGAAAATAAAATTAAATCCAAGTTGTTCTTTGGCTGTACATGAATTCAACTAAGAAAATTACAAATGTTGCGATTGCAAAGGGAAAAACCCTAAAAATTACATACGAATTTGGTGAACTAAATTGATTTTTTTTGTCCGTTTTATATTATTAGAATGCTTAAAATTATTTGGAAGACCGGCATCTGTTTATGTCCTCGAAGTCTTGAAATAAACTCAGAACGAGACATGGTCAAATATTTGCCAGCATCATCACGAAATATTATTAAAAAGAGTAGGTATGGTTTATTATAAATAAAACTTTTCTTTAGCAATAATTTTTTAATGATCTCTCATTTCAAGAAAAAAAAGCACGGGACGTAGAAAATAAACGCAAGGTGAATTTTTAAATTGTGACAACATTTTGCTTTGAATTTCAATTTAATTTATTTTAATGTTCGGTTCACAGGCAAGATAATAAAAGCAATAAAAAAAAATTTAATGCATACTAAAATAAACAAAGATGACTAAGTATTACGAAACCATTTATTAAAACATTGATATGGATTTGCCAAAACAAGAGGAAGAATACAATTAAAAAAAAACATGATTGAAACAAATATAAAGAAATTAGGTTATTGGCACTATGGTTGAAATCATAATCAAATATTTTAATCAATGAGTGCCGTTTTTTTGATAACATTCTTAAAGACTGATAACGATGTGACGTGAAATTATTAATAAAAGATTGCTTATTTAATAAAAAATGTACACGTGATTGTTTAAATCGATTAAAGTCGTATGATAAATTAAACAACAATTTGAGGCATGCTCCACGCTGCGAGAGATTTCCTTTAATAACGTGATTAGATTAATGCAGCTATTCATAAAATTTAACTCGTTTTGTAACTTTAAATTTAGTTCTTAGAACCCATTTTGCAATTCACAAATTTAAATTTGACATTCTGTATCTTAAATTGGTAATCAAATTTACTTAAAATTTAAAGTGAAATTAAGGTGCCGCGTAAAGTTATATTTTCGATGTTTTTATTCTAAAGCAATAAACTTAACTTCCTTGTCGCGCTTATTTATGTCGAAACATATTTTTCATAACACATGCATCGAAAATATGCATTTCGATGCCTCCGTAGCGGGCCGAAAGTTGCGTTTTCGGCCCTAGGGGCGAAAGTGCGAACAGCTGGCCGAAAGTGTGCTTTCGCGACCTGTTTCTCGTACCACAAAATACAGAAGACAAACTTCATAGGCAGAAAACACTAGAGTAAGCAGTACAGCCATATATGCTTCTAACCGATTTGTGAGTAAACTTGAACGAGTTTGAAGTTAGTTGCACGAGCAAAGTGTGATTTAGTTGAGCAGCATTGCCGATTTCTATTTTTTGTTATGTTGATCTTTTATTTCCAACATTTCTTAGTAATAAAACGAATTTATAGAATATAGTTGTTTTGTAAAAAACTTGACTTCTGTTGAAGTCAGGGGGCTTCGCCCCCCGAACCCCCTGACCGGGGCTCCACCCCTGGACCCCAAACCCCCTTTTGCGTTACTCTCCAATACGGAAATCGCGTTTAAATGGTATCTCAAGTCATATTTTCAATGAATTTGTTATGAAAAATTGTATACGCAACTCGGAGCGAGTCAACGATTTCACTCGTGTGATATCTGCCCTCGCTTCGCTCGTGCAGCTAACTTCACACTCTTGAAATCGTTGACTTTCGCCCCTTGTTGCGTAATATACTATTTTAATAAGGTAGGGTAGGAGCGGGAATGTTGAATTACTTTTTAGAATTTAGGTTGTAGCGCGCACATAATGTCACATATCGCTCCAATGGTTAAGCCATTCGATAGAGTGATACCTTGACTACATTTCATAGAAGAACTTTTTTTAAAATGTTTTATTAACTGCCCTCCAGCTCAATTTAGAGGGTGATTCAACATGCCCGCCGATTTACAAGTGGTGCGGGTAAGATGAATAACTGTAATTTTTCATACATTTTCCATACTTAAGAATGAAAAAACGTTATTTTTAAGTATTTTATTAAGTAAAAAATTTAAATATACACTACATAATGTAAATATGAAAAAAACAATGAAATTTACGATTTAGTTAATCGCTTATTTCATTTTTTTTTTGTTGTCCAATTTTTGATTGTTTTCCTGCTGCGTTTTTATAAAAAATGTAAAAAATCATCAAGAAACAAACAAAAATTGATAAAAGAACAAGGGAAATGTGAAACAAACGTCAAAAAAATAAAAAATACGTAAGAAAAAAATGATTCAACTTGCCCGCCAAGCCGTTATTCAACTTACCCGCAACCCACTTTTTTGATATTTTCTCTTAGAAAAATTACAAAAACAATAAATTTGAATGTCCCACGAGGTTTTTTTTATTCTAGAGGTGTTGCACAACACTTTTAATACAAAAAATTCCCAGATTGACAAAAATTTGTATGAGAAATGGGTAAATCACTGTATAGTCTAATATTTACTTTTAGAGCCAAAAACACACATATTCCTGTCACTTGCGATATAAATAAGGTATTGCTGCCAAAATTGTATGGCAAGTAGAGGACATTGATACTACCAATATACTAAAATTTCAAAAAAATTGACTGGATAGTTTTTTTAAATTTGGCAATAATTCAACATGCCCGATAATTCAACAAGCCCGCTCCTACCCTACGCAATTTTGTATATATTAAATTATTTCGAAAATTGCAATTTTTATTTTTACCCGGTAGCAAATAATTGTAAAATAGCTTCAATTTGATAAATTGTTTCTTTGCCGTGTGGGAAATACAGTTCCCTTTTTTGAATCTAAAAATGTTTCACCAAAAATTAGAAAAGTTTAGTGGGCTATTGTTCACATTTTGTGATTTCAGTGATTTTGTAAGAGCTATCTTGATGCCAAAATATTGACCGTGTTAAGCCCAATTCAGACTAATGATTGCGATTAAGCTTCCGAGACCAATGAGATTAAAAGCTATCATTTCCATATCGTTACACGTAACGCATAATGCGCTACACATAACGTAAAATGCGTTATGTGTAATGCATTATGCGTTATGTGTAATGCATTTTGCGTTATGTGTAACGCATTTTGCGTTATGTGAAATACATTTTGCGTTAAGGCCCAACCAAAGTCCTTCCGATCCGTTCCGTTTCGTTTCCGTAAAAACGTATCGAACTATAGTACGACCGCTCCGTTTCGGAATCTGACATTTCGACCACTGTTTTGATTGTGTCTTTTGATCGAAGTTGAAAATTGTTAAATAAACAATATTGAAGGAAAAAGTCAGTTCTGGTTTATTTTGTAATTTAAAATTTAATAATTCAAATATATGAATATATTAGGTTATGTGCGCGTGTCAAGTTTAGGGTTTGAGGTTATGCAATCCGTTTGAGATGGATTTTTGAGAACTCTTTCGTTACGTTCCGCTTCGTTTCGCAGGCTATGGGTAGCAACGTTGTTGGTCGTATGTTCAACTTTGACAGCTTACCGAAACGGAACGGATCGGAAGGACTTCCGATAACGTAACGCGTTATGCGTTATGTACGCAGTTCTAGTGAAAGCCAAAACTGTATGAGTCTCCAACTTTTGCCATACTAGATCACTGAAAAATGAGTAGTTTCCGACTAAATAAGAACAAAATAAATTGCGATTTTTAAAAGGTCGCCATTTTGGTTACTTTCGGTAAACGCATTTCCACCAGAAGTTGATAGGATCGTCCCATTCCTAGGGATGCAACATCGTTCATAAAACCTCGATATATCGAAAATCGATGTTTTAAATGTTCGAAAATCAAAAAACATCGTTCTGAAAACATCGATACCTCGATGTTTTGAAAAAGTTAAATTAAATTTTTTTGAAATACCGGCATATCTTCATAACGGCTTGAGATTAGGGATGCCAATGGTTAGTTTCGGAATAAATCGCAAAAAAACGAAATCGTAGTTTTTAAAAAGCCGCCGTTTTGGTTACTTCCGGTTAACGGATTTCCACATCAGGACCAAACTTCTCTGTAAAATTTCATGGCTAGCTCTGGTATTTTTTGCGAAATCTGGTAGAAAGATGAAGCCGAAAATTGATGCCAAAGGAAATTTAAACAAATCTTTAAGTAGACTGGCTATATTAAATCTATCTAAAAACTAGTCCCTCTAGTCCTAAAATTAGTTTCTCTACTAATTTTATGAAGAGTAATGTTCTAACATCGTGGATAACAACATCGATACCTCGATATATCGACCTGTTCAACATCGAGGTAAAAACTCGATATTTTTCAATGATACCTCGATGTTTTGCAAACATCGAGGTATCGTTGGCATCCCTACCCATTATTTTACGCCTGTAAAATTTCATGACTCTAGCTTGACTAGTTTTTAGAAATCTTGTACAAAAACTGACAAACAGACAGACAGACATTTTTGTAATAATGCTCCAATCGACTCACGAGTGCTCGGGAAATGGTTCTTAGGGAAAATTAAGAGGTCGAAATTTTTCATGAATACAATATTTTATTATATTACGTATAAGAAAGTAAAGATGTTTTTATAGAGCTGTTTTTTGTGCACATCCTAACAATAAAGTGGATTTTTTTACAGTAATTTAGACTGAGTATTGACGGGGTAAGAATTTTTCTTATTTTAGTTTATGAACCAGAATTTCTGAACTAGAAAACGAAGAGTAAACGTTTTATTGCTATTCTTCTCCCAACAAAAGTTTTGCTTCTGTGTCTATAGAATAAGTAATGCAGAAGTTCTAATCGTCAATACATGCTATTCCGTGCAAGTTATCCCTGGTCCTCCTCTTTAGCTCAATGGAGCACTTGTCGGCTTGTGTTCTGCACGGATTTTACATGAGTGCAAGTACCGACCGCCATCATAAATACATAAAACGCTATGCATTCTCTTATGATGGAATAAAATAGATTTTCCTTTTTTTTAATTTTTACACAGAGCACATTCAAGATGAAAATATGTGATTAAATAGCACAAGAGCTGCATTCCGTATAGTCTGTGAGTCGGCTCTACAGCGCATAAAATAATGAGATACTTCTGAATAGAACCTTCTCCTTATTTTCAGATTTTAATTTTTCCTGCAAGCTTTTGAACTACAGTCGATGTTTTTACGTCATATAGTAGTTAAGTTATGAACACCAGAAATTTATTATACACCCTGTACACTGAAAGGGTGGCCTAAATTACGATATTCAGCAAACTGTAAAGAAATTTGTTATGATTTCGACATTTCTATTCGCCGGAATGAATATTTTTATACACTAAATAATTGAAACTTGTTAAACAGGTTGGTAAAACAACTTCCAGGTGTTACAATTGGTTCTCCTTATGTTGCCCCAGTTTTCATAAATTATATGCTCCACATAATATTTCGTCTATTTTAAAGGAAAACTCTTGGAAATAATAACATAAGGCTGAATGAATTTCACTGGCATGGAATCATCAATAAAAAGAACTGCAATTTACAAATGCTTTAGAAATGGAATTTTTAATGCTTTAGAGAAATGGAGGTTGTATGGAATAAAGTTGACGCTTTTATTTTAGATGTTCTTTCATTTTCGGGATTTCCTTTTCCTTGGTTTTGGGATATCCGAGGGTAGGGTTCAAATTTCCAGACTTGATCAGAAAACACATTTCTTTAAAATTAAATAAAGATATCAGCTGTGATCAACACAAGACTTTCCTCTGTAATATTTAGTTCCGGAAAAAATATGTAAAAACTACATATATTTTTTTCCAATATCTCGAGAACCGTTTCAAATACGTAAAAGAAAAACTACAGGAAATGTCATTTCCTTTGAACCAGATTGTATTAATTTTTTCACAAAAGTGCATAATTTTCGATAGATTTTCAAAAAACCGAATTTTTTCAAATATCTTGAGACCCGTTTGAGATACAAAAAAAACCGTTAAAGCAAAAAATGTAGAAAGTTTGATATCCTTTAAATTTTTTATATTCATTTTTTCCGAGAAGCGCATAAGTTTCGAAAATTTTTCAAAAAACGGTATTTTTTCAAAATAAAAAAAAATTGTGTGGGAGGCACCCTTTATAGCTACCGTTACTTTTCGAAAAGTTGATAGAAGACTACAACACGTTTTTCGTAAAACTCATTCACAAAGAAATATTTTATCTTTTGTTCCAATTAAAGGATAATTAATGGATTTCTTGTTTTCAGGTGAAAATTGTTATATTTTATATATAAATTATATTCATTTGCATAAAAATTATATTTGTATTGAATTTGGCCCGTTGCAAATTGAAAAAGGCTAGAGTAAGCAAAGTAAAGTCAAATTAAATTATTAAATCAAGCTGTTAGGGCACACATCTATCAGTTTTCCATCAGTCGCAACTTTTACGGTACTCGTCAGTTTTCCACCAAGTTCTTACATCTAGTTAAGCGTTCACATCTATCAGTTGCGACTGACAGTTTTTTGTGAAAAGTTTCTATTCATTTTGATTGCAGATTTTAAAAAATGCGGGTGGATAATCGAGACAGCGTGTTTATGCATTATTATTGCATTAAGTTCAAAAAATAAAATTTAATTCTGTTCTGATGCGATACGACTGACGCGAACGTTCACACCACCAATCAGTTGGCCATCAGTTTGTTAGAAAAAATGATCTGCCCACGAATTTTTTCGTGGTTGCCCATCAGTCGTCTGATTTTACGTTCACACCAATCAGTTTTCCATCAGTTTCCCAAAAACTGATGGAAAACTGATAGATGTGTGCCCTACTTAAGACATGGTAATACAGCGCTGTGTTGCGTTTTTGCGTTGATCCAGTGGCCTGTGCGATGACCGTGTCTTGCGCTATGTGCGTCGACACCCTTTGAGTAACGCACTTATTAGTTGCGTTTTTTTAATGTTCTGAAGCAGTTCAGAACAAGCTTTCCATAGAAAATCCTGCACCACCTTTTCATCTCGGACAGCGTTGGGAACAAAGGGAAATTTTATACGGTAATGAAGTGATGCTAACGTCAACATAATAAATCTGACATTTTATTCTCAATTGAGGATTTTCTGTTGGTGGTTAGTTAGTTCTGTTAGACAGCTAAATAATTTTAAATATGGGAGGTAGCAAATCGTGAGTACAGCCAGAAATTATAACGATAACGGCCTACTGATGCTACCAACGTGAAGTTAGTTGCGATTGAACTCGATGAAATTTCCCATTTACTCTGGATCGTTTTTTTAATGTGTAGTGTTCTATTAGAACATTAAAAAATGCACTTATTATTATTACGTTCAAATTTGATAAAAAATTATTACGTTCAAATTTGATAAAATATCAGTACGCACGAACAGTTAAAAAAATATTGTTTGTTCCTTCTTAGTACATATAAAAAAAAGTTTTTTTTTAATTTGATCTTTTTTTAGTCATTTTGTATTTGATTAGTATGACTGAAACTCCAAAATGTCGTCTGTCTTTCGCCACGCTTGCAATTACTTTTTAGTCGTCGAATAAATCTACCTGCTTTTCAGATATCCGTACGAACTTTTTGACTCCAGAATCGGATTTAGCTGCCTAAAAAAAAACCCCAGGCGAGATTTTCTTCGCGGTACATATGAAGAAAAAGATACCATGTTATCCTTGCAGGATTTTCCGTTGTCCTTACATACTTTTTAGCATCAGAATTTGTTTCAGCGACACCAAAAGCCCTCAGATGAGATTTTTCCCGGAAAAATTGAGGAAAAGGATAATCACGTTATCTTAACAGGACGTTCCGTTATCCTTACAACTTCAGGACCTTCTGTTATCCTTACTCCGAAAACCCCCAAATGAGATTTTTCGGAAAGTTTGCAAGATTTGACTCTGAAAGAACAGATAAACAGATAAGAAGGCTAGCTAAATAAAGAGTTTTAAAAAAGTACGTGATCTCCTTTTAATTATCTGTTATTGTTCATTCGAATGGATATAAATCAGGGTTATCCAAACGGTTATACCCTGTTGAGACACTGTTGGAGTTAAATTCACACCGATTTTTTTTTGTGTGTGTGATGACACTTTTACAAAAATAGCGATTTTTTTCAAAGCGCTGTAACTTTGAAACAACTGCAAAAAATATCTGAAATTTTGCTTTTTTAACGAGCTCTGATAAAGGCAAATATGAAAAAAATCCGAGACAAACAAATTTTTTAATCGTTGATTCACAAATCAGAGTTTATACAAATCATTTTTTCGCAAATATCTTTTTTCTAGTGAATGTAACTAGAGGAAATGTAACGACATATTTTAAAGTAACAATTCCTTCTTAGAATGTTTTCGCGTTAGCCCATTTAGGAGTTATAAGGCAATTATCTTTTTAGTCCCTTTTGTGAGGAAATATTTCTGATAGTATTTTTTAAATGACAATAGAGCACATCACCTTTAAAATATGCTGAAAACCACCCTTCTACGATAAAAATAGAATTTTCTGTGAATATTTCACAGAAATATTGAATATTTCAACGACTGTTTTACTGTACAATTCTTTAATACTCCCACATTTCGATTATTGTGCGACAGTAATTTTCGCATGTTCGGCAGAATCAAAGTCGAGACTACAACTCTTACAAAATAAGGCTATGCGTATAATTTTAAAATGCAATATATATACACCAATTATTTATATGTTAAGTGAATTAAAATGGATGAATGTGAACCAAAGAATAATATCCAAAGTGCTAATATTTATTTTTAAGTTAAAATATAACTTACTGCCCACGTATTTGACCGACAATCTTCAATATATCTGTGATATGCAACCATACAATTTAAGGGGTGGAGGAGATTTTAGAATACAAAGGTGCAACAAAACATCAACCCAGAATATGATCCTGCATAATGGCCTTCAAATTTTTAATGAATTGCCTAATTATATTAAAGCTGAATCGAATTTTTGTTCTTTTAAAAAACAAATAGGGAAATTTATTAAAGAAAAATTCTAAACATGTACAAAATAAGAAAATGAAAATAATTAATAGATACTTAATTGATTAATTTGTAAAATCATTATAAATCTAAAAGTTTCTTTAACTAATAAACAAACAAACAAACAAACAAACAAAATTTCAATGATAAATCCGACGAGGTCAAAATTTCAGTTTAAAATATTTTTCAGAATGCATTAACAGAATGTCAATAACAGAATTTCTTAAAAAAAAGATTTTACAATGTAATTAATCTATAGTATTAAGCAATATTTTTGATAAGATTTGAACTGTGTTATGTGTACAAATGACGACTAAAACCAATTGCAAAAATAAATGTTGCACATTTAACAGACCTTGAACTACCAATTAGCTTTACAATTAAAAAATATTAAATCCAAGTTTAATGATCAATTGACATGACTGCTTATCACTGGAAAATTATTACGTTCAAAATTGATAAAATATTAGTACGAACGAACAGTTGAAAAAATCAAATCATTTTATATTTGAGTACTTGGAGATTCACTCCAAACTATTCATATGTCTGCTTTGATATTATAATCAGAATGTAATATTATTGACTTGAATTTTTTTCGTGTTTTATACAACAAAATTGCAGCTTCAATTCAAACATACAAGCCAAAAATTTTATCCAATATCTACATATAATACATAACAAAATCATCAATCACCAGAATGAAATCGTAATCGCAAATTTAGTCGAATTGCAGTTGAAATCTTAGCATGTATGGAAGAGTAATGCAAAATCATCTTAAAAATATTCTTATTTCTATTTCTTTCGAATATATTAAGCAAAAAATGGCCAAATTCTTGAATAAGGAATATCATACCACTCCTTTCCGCCTCTCTGCATAAAAACTAAGGAATCCTATTTTGGTGAGGGGGTTAAATTCGGCAAGAACGTGAAATCAGAAAAACTTTAAAAATTTGTAACGTCTGAACGGTTTTACCGATTGAGATGATATTAGCTGTATTTTTCTAATGATCCGATCAAAGATATGGATTAACTCTCATACAAATTCGTAACCCAAATTTTATCGGGTACTTGATCTGGAGTGGTATTCCGTAACTTGTTTCAAGCGTTTGTTTCGAGTTAGAAGAAAAAGTAATATTCGTTGTCTTTGTTCCGATCAAGATAAATGACAGGACGAAACAGAGATCGCGAATACTACTTTTTCTTCTAACTCGAAACAAACGCTTGAAACAAGTTACGGAATACCACTCCTGATTTACTTTCTGAGTTAGTGGGAAATAAGAAATTTCAAAATCGGTATATAGTGGTTGTAGCATACAGAGACATCGAAATTCAAATTTAGATATTTTACGTTTCGTTTTACATTTTTTGCAAATCTTAAGTAAATATATATGTAAACACTTTAAATTTTATATCACATAAAAATCCGGTCGCTAAACATAACCATGAATTGCAATTGGCTTAATTAATTCTATTTCAAACTTTATCAACGTTCAGTCAAATTTATATTTCAGTTTCCAATACCAAGCAAAAAGTGTTTGATATAAAATTCATAATTGATTTAATTAACACTAAGTAAAATTGATTGGCTAACGAAACCATCTTTTCTTTTAACCAAACTTGATTCTATGACATCAATGGTAAAATCTACGTACATAAAAATAGTTTTGATACAATTTGGCTTTGAAACACACAAATCGATTGATCATTGAATTTGTTATCGATTTGTTAGATTTATTAACAATTTTTTTTTGTCCACTATCTGATATTTTTGCCTCGAGGTATTTATCTTGGTTATCAAGTCATTTATTGAATCGTTTCTCAGCCAACTACAGTTCATTTATGGCATTAAGAAAAGTAACCATAAGTGGGATCTTGCTAGTCATCATGCTTTCGGCAGTGGTTCGCCAACGTCAATGTGAATGATCAATGATCACAATATTAATAACACTACTTATGGTGAAAAATGATGACGATATACTGGACTGTCAGTTTGTCAAGTGTAAGTTAAATAGCTTTTTCATAAGTGTAAAATTTCAAAATTATTAACATTTGAAATTACAAACTTTTATTAAAATGTACCAATAAAGAAAAAAAAATTGTTTTGCGCGTCGTGTATCAGAAAAAGGGTTGGACTGGGAATTGAATTAGGCCCGAGCAAACCGACCACATAGGCCCACATCCTTAAAAAAATATTTTGAATTCTATATTTATAGGCGAAAATGTGTTTAGAATATGATTTTACACTACCGCTCCATACATCAAAATTCGATCGGACCATTCTTCTCTTCTGCTCCATACAAAAAGATTTTTTTTAAATAAAAATATTGTCTATCCTTATATTTTGGACAGCAGTTGTTGTGTTTCTTATAGTTTTGGCGGATTGATAAATTTGATCTCAACAGAGATCAAAATTAGATTACAATACAGGGGAATCTCGAAAAGATGCACGATCGAAATGATAGAAATCCCAAAAAGATGAACGGCATACTTTTAATATTGGAGTGTTCTAAAACATGAACGAGAAGAATCTTAACGTTCTAAAAGATGAACGCCTTGTGGAACAATCCTTTTCCTTTCGTTTTTCACACAATTGGTTTGGGTATTTATGGAGTAACTGTATTTCTGGAGTAACGGTATATTCTTCTGGTAGTGCTTGAATTTGTTTTTGCAGTAAAAAGTGAATTTCGCTACAACAAAGATGCCGCCAGTTAAGGGCCGCGTTAGATTTTTAAACTTAAAACAAAAATGTGATGTTATCAAAGAGATAAAAAAGGGTTCTTCATACAAAATAGTTGCCACCAGATGCAATTGCGGCTGTCAACATTTGCTTAGAATTTGCGGAACAATGCGACTCCAATTTTGACACTATTATAAATCTCCGAAAATTAAGAGAAAAATCAGTATTGAAACAGCTTTCTGCTCGACGACAAACCAAAATCAGTGGTTTTTTCAGAAAATATAATTTCTAAAGAAATATATTATGTACATTACAACTGAATTTTGAAATGCACGCTGGTTCTTACATAACGCTTTTGTTGTTTTTAATTTTTTGCTGCTTTTGATTTCTTTTAGAATGACGTTTATGTAACATACATGTGTCCTCTTTCAGTCAAAACTCCTTCCAAAAAGATGAACGATCTCGAAAAGATGACACGGCCGTGTTTTTTTAGTGTTCATCTTTTCGAGATTCCCCTGTAATTGAATCTAACTAACGAATTAAATTAAACACAGGTGGACGTGGTAGTTAGGTTCCCGGAAAATGTTGCACTGCAATAAACATTAAATTCATATAAAAAGATTTTTATTAAAAAAATTTAATAAAATTTTGTATACCAGTACCAAAAACCTCGAATCAGAATAAAAAAACATCAGAAAAGCTACAATCAAATACTCTATACGACGGCAGACAAAATTTTTATGAAAAAATTTATTTATATGGGAGAGGGGGAAGGATTGGTCGAATTGGATTCTAATGTCGTCGGCTAAAAGTGAAATTGTGCTAAGTGGACTTAACACAATTTCACTTTTAGCCGACGATGTATGGAACGGTTATGTAAAATCATATTTTAAATACATTTTACTTTCATAAATTTTCTGAGAAAATTGTGAAAAACTAGCAGTTTGTGAGAAAATTTTGAAAAATTCGTTTGTATGAGGGAGGATGAGGAATGGTCCGGTGTTGCCCGTTCAAGAACTTAACGTTGTCATTTAGGAGAAACGCAACTATACAAAATTTCAAGTCTCTAGCTCAATTCCTTCGAAAGTTATGGTGTTCACGGACGGATAGACGGACGGTCATGCGGAAATCAAAATCTTTTGTCATCCTAAACACTCTGGTGTAGTTCATTTTTGTGTCTAATGCGTTACAAAAGGTATACTAACAGCCTTATTCTAGCTACGGTCACTAGTCACAACTCGGTCACAAGAGCCTCAAATTCTATGGACTTGTGACTTAAGTATCACAACGCCAGAATACGGCTGTTAATCTCACATACGCCTTCTTATATATCAGTGCTGCCCAACCCGGCGATCGCGATCTACCAGTCGATCTCGACACGAATTTGGGTCGATCTTCTACTACAGACAGTTAAAAAAATTTTTTTTTTGTAAACACAAATATTAAAAAAAAGGGAAAGTGAAAATTAAGTAATCACAGTATCTACTTCTCCGTTTTTTTTTTTTGCTGTTAATTTTAAATTTTCTTTTACTTGCCTATTTTAAGTAGGCATTGAAAACTTGAAAATTACTAGATTCTCGCGGTTTATTTGAATTTGACTCATGTTTAAAATTTGTTTGAATAGTTTCGATTTAGAATTCACGAGCCTGTTCAAATTAGGCGATGCGAGACGCTACGTGTTATCGCAAACGTGAAATGGTTTATTTTCAGGATTACTGCGGCACCGTACGTGGAGTATCTTTTGCTCTGGCCGTGTAACCACACGTATATGGCTAGATCTCGATGTAGCTGGGTTAAAAAAAAGTCGATCTTTAGTACAAAAAGGTTGGGCAGGCCTGCTATATATCATATAGAGCAGTGGTGGACATTAAGCCGATCGCGATCGACCGGTGGACCGCCAAGACATTTTGGGGTGACTGTCTTTACTAAGACCTAAGACGCGCTCCACGGTCCAGCAGTCGCTCATAGTTGTTCAAATATTCCACTGGATAATTTTCTGTTACTTGTGTTTTTGTAGTAAAAATACGCCACTGGGTGGACCGCAACACCCTGAAAAAATTAGAAGTAGCCCGTACCCTGGAAAAGTCTGTCCACCCCTGATATAGAGGATAAAAATGTATAAAAAACTACGGTATACAATACATAAATGAAATAAGAAACATATGAACATAATAATGTTTTCTAACTTGCATGCTAATATTAGATTGCATTGCGAACTGGAAACTTTCTAATCAAAACTGGAATTAGAATGCAATTAGACCATTTCGCACACGCCCTTAAACATAAAATAATGGCTGAGTTTGTAAGTAGCGCGTGAAACTTATTTGATGACTCTGCGTGGAAGCTGGTGTAGCAGGCTCTGATGAAGGTAAGCCAGCTTCCATGCCAGAAATAGGTTCTTAGTGGGGTTTCAGAGGAATCATGCCTATTAGGAGGATTTTTTTTCGGATGTGAGAACATCCACAAAAATCATATACCATTTTATTATATTTTTTATGACCTGTGCGCCGAGAAAGTTCAATGCTAAAAAGGTCGAGTAAAAACAATGAATCAGAAATGATTCAGTGGTTAAACACAAACAGTATTTATCAGATAACACCTACCCAAGATACAGAATTTAATCACTAATGGCATGGTAATTTACAGTGCTGTTGTCAAAATTCATTTACAAGCTATCTACTAAGCAGCTATTATGGCACAAACCGCTCCACTACTGGAAACCAACCGAAAAAATCAATTTCGCTTATCTGTCAACTTTTCATCTTTCGATGATAACAAAAAAATAAATAAAAAATACTGAAACAATAAAAATATGATCAAATGCGAAAATTTGCGGTTCAAATTATGCAAGATTTATGTTTTCTATCAAATTAGATTTTTTGTCCGTACATCTACCGCGCGTACTTGTTTAACTTTGAGATTTTAAGTGAATAAAAGCCCTTAATTGTTTATTTGCGCTTATCACAATTAAAATTATCAAATATATTGCTATACAACATCTTCCTTCTTTTAATTTGTTTAAGCAGCCGCTTATTTTCCTCTTCTTATAAACACAGAGAAAAATAATAATGACTCTATTTTATATTGGGAAATCGGGACTGTCATTAAAATAGTTAATTTCAATTGAAAAAATATTCAATTTAACTACAAAATAGTAAATTTTACTAGAAAATAGTAAATTTTACTACAAAATAGTAAATTTTACTATTAAGTAGTTAAATTTCGTATTTTAAATTAACTATTTTAGTTATAGTCACGATTTTCCATTATAATATAATTAAATTTACAATCTTTTCTCTCCGTTTAATATTCATGACGGAGATCGACTCGAGTACAGTACGAAATCCGTTTCAGGCAAAATTAATTTCATTAATTATGAAAATTATGTTTTAAGGGTGACAAATCTTCATTCGTAATAAATGTAGGGGCAGTAAATCTGAACGCCAAAACAAAGATCGACAAATTATGGGGCGACAAATCCATGCATCTGTCTGTTGGTACCTTAAATAACTCGAGAACACGTCGACTTAACGACTTGAAGTTTTTGTAAAGAAGTTTTACGAAAATCGTAGTTTTTTATCGAAAATTGTAGATATTTGAAAAAAATTTATTTGGTACATATTTTTTCCGGAACTAAATATTGCAGACAAAAGTTTTGTGTTGATCACAACTGATATTTTATTCTAGTTTTAAATGTTATAAAGACTAGAGCTTTTCAACTTTGATTAAGGCGCTGGATCTTCTTGTATTCGGTTGAATTGTACCACACAGTACACAGAGAGAAAAAATATCATGTGTGTGAAATTTCATTACTGTAGGTCAAGTAGTTTTTGAGAAATTAAACCCCTCGTTACGGTGTGGGGTATGTCATATCCCATCACACAAACGAAGTGTTATTTTCCTGTCGTTAAACATAAAATAAAAAAAACTCATTCACTTTGGATCATTAGATTTTTTAGTTGAAACACGGTGAAACCTACACAATATGTCTGAACACAGCCATATGTAGATCAACTGGTTTCAAGTAAATCGCATTTGAATTTTAGAATAAACTGTGTCTTATAGGCAGTCCAATCTTGACAAATTATGAATGTGTTTTCAATTGTGTTTTATAGAAAAACTTCATTTCTTAAGATTTTTCAATCTCAAATATGTATAATTTTGTTAATCTGTCTTCTAGGAGTTAGATCCTTACGCTTGTGAGGTAAAGGTTTAATACTTGGTTATTTCCATTATATATTATTTTTATTATTTGTATTTTTTAATTTTTTTTGTTCCATATTCGTGCATTATCCTTATGTAGAATGTATTTTAAACATAAATATGGGTCTTTGGTATTCTAGAATATAATAACCGTTGCATACAATGCATTTTTGCAAACCTCTTTAATCGGGTTACATTGAAATCGGGACAGAAACTAATGTTCCGATTTGGGAGGTTTCACTATATTTTAAATTCGGGGAACCACGCCAATTCGCATAATGTGTATGAATATGACTCAGATAAAAAGAAAATCATAAAATTGATTGTAAAATACTCACACTTTTTTAATTACAATATTCTGAAGGGCATACGAAATTAAATTCCCAGCTATTCCAGTGATTTACTGAATTCTGAAAGAAACCCAAAGACATTTGATTAAACATTTTGTGTTATAAATTTAGAATATAAAAACAGCAAAAATAAAATTATACAACAAAATTTTTATAAATTTTTATGTTTATAGAAAAAAAAGTAATTTGGGCGGATTCGTCAGGGAATTAATCAGAATCGGACATGTTTTTTTTGATACATAACTATCAAAAAGTCTGGACATTTTAAGAGCTAAACAGAATGGGAGCGTCAACAGCAAGCGGAAACGGCGGACGGCATGGTGCCGTCGTCAGATGACGCCCACTTGACACAAATGAGAAGCGTCAACGGCGGGCAGCGGTATTTGCTGGCAAATGTTATTCAGTTAAACATACCGATAGTAGTGCCCCTCGTTGTGAAAATTGTAAATACTTTAGCCACAAACTAATCATAAGCAGACTAACAATTTCATTCAATCCATTCTATACCTTTTCAACTTCAAATTGGAAATAAGCAATGTCAAATTGGAAATAATCATTTTCAAATTGGGAATAATCATTTTCAAATTGGGAATAATCATTTTCAAATTGGAAATAATCATTTTCAAATTGGGAATAATCATTTTCAAATTGGAAATAAACTTTAAAAATTGAAAATAATCATTAAAAATTGAAAAAAATCATTAAAAATTGGGAAAAATGGTTTTCAAACGATAAAAGAAGTTGTTAAGTTTTTCATTTGTTGCATATATAAAAATAATATTTTTGCTCTTAAAATGCCGTATATTAAGAAAACGGAAGCTGATAATATTAAAAAAACAAATTTGTGCTTTTTATAACAATGGTGGGGATTGGAGAACTTGCTTGGTCAGCTCTTAAGGCTTCTATTAAACGAGATTTAGCAGGTGAAATGCCACAGATTTTAACATGTGTAAATAGGACAAATTTGTCCCAAACCGAATTTCGCCTACAAAGGATTGAAAATATTATACAGCGGAATGTACCAAATTTATCTGTTGCAAATTGTGCTAAATATGTTGCTTATGTTCAAAAATTCATACCAGATGTTTTAAATTTGATTTGTGTGTTTTTTTAACTTAAATGATGTTTTCCAATTTTTAATGATTATTTCCAATTTTTAATGATTTTTTTCAATTTTTAATGATTATTTTCAATTTTTAAAGTTTATTTTCAATTTTTAAAGTTTATTTCCAATTTGAAAATGATTATTCCCAATTTGAAAATGATTATTTCCAATTTGACATTGCTTATTTCCAATTTGATATTGCTTATTTCCAATTTGAAGTTGAAAAGGTATAGAACAAAATTGAATTTCAACTTCCAAAAAATAAATACCCACATCAGCCATTCCAGCCGTAGCAGCCATGAGTTTTTCCGCCAGCAGCACAAGGCTGGCAGTAAAGCTCATGGCTGCTACGGCTGAAGTGGCTGCTATGGGTATTTATTTTTTGGAAGTTAAAATTCAATTTTGTTCTAGAATGGATTGAATGAAATTGTTAGTCTGCTTATGATTAGTTTGTGCTTTAGCATAAATAGTAGCACCACTAGTCGTCAGTTTTGTAACTAAAAATTTGCCGCCGCGGCACTTTTTGGATTTGCTTCAAACTCAGTGGCGACGGCACCGTTGCCGTCATCATTCTGTCAGCCTCAATTGCGCTCCGTTGGTTTAAAAAAAAATGACGCGGACGCCCGCCATGTACAAAAATTACAAGATGACCGTTTTCGAGAAAATCACAAAAGAAACTGTTCAATTTGTGAAGCCTATTTTTCATTTTAATAGATATATAAATTATCTACAATGTAGCAATTTTCAAGTGATGCGGTAACACATAGAAAGAAATCGAACTAAAGTCAGTTTTGATCATAACTGGCTTAGATTAATGTAAAAACAAAATATAAGATCGATCATCAAAATGTACAGACAGAAAGTGAATTTAATATATTTATATATGTAGATTTTGTCTGTAACGCATCGAATCAATCGTCGATCACAAAACCTGACTAAGTACCCCAGGAAACACTAAAATTCTTAAAATCGAGAGCTGTAGCGCCGAGGATGATGAAGAAGGTAATGCTGTGCTTCTGGTAGGATATGAAGGGTGTTGTGTATTATGAGCTCTTGAAATCATCAGTGGCGAAGTCTATCGACGTCAACTGATACGTTTGAAGCGAGCTATTGTGGAAAAATGTACGAGGTAGGCCGATAGGCATGACAAGTTGATTCTACTCCATGACAACGGAAGGCTACACAATTCTAAGCCGGTCAAAATATTCCTAGAAGAGATCAACTGGGAAGTCTTACTTCACCCGCCATACTTCCCAGACATTACCTCTTCTGATTGCCATTTGTTTCGATCGATATAAACAGATCTTACTGGAAAGCGGTTCCATTCACATGCGGAGGTGAGCAAATGGATGCATGACTGGATCAGCACGAAAGAGCAGGTCTTCTTCACTCAAGGGATCCATCTTTAAACTTTTGTTAAGCTTAGCGTAGGCACTTGCCTCCAAAATTGACCATACACTGTAGATCCGGTGAGTACGGCGGCCATTCTGTGGACGTTATGAAGTCCGAAAAACCGGTCTGGCACTGTATCTCTTTCGGCCGGCGCCGAGTTTTGTTGGAATGTCTAGTCCTGATTGACAAAAAGTTTCCGGGCTCAGGGAAGTACAACGGCTTGCAAAATGTCGCTTCGGTAGACTTCCTTATTAATTTTAATCCCTTGATCCAGGGGTGTTTTTCCATTAGCACAAATTCCGCCCCATACCATGACAGATATCGATTCCGCGGCACGTTTCTTCAAAAAATGGTAATGAAGTACCATGACAGTTATCGGCGGTGAACGATTACAGCTGACTGTCCGAGGGCTTCTTTTGACCAGCTCCTATCGCTTTGATGGTCTTGAGATTGCTCAATTGTGAACAGTTTCTCATCGGTGAAGAGGATTTTCTCCCAGTTGCTACCGGCAGCGCGGCGTAGGAGAAGAGGGCTTCGCTGTAAACTTATAAGTTTGCTATTGTCTGTAAGCGTAAGTGGCGTGGCGTGGATTGCTCAGTCAGCTAAGTGCTTGCCTTGTGATCCAAAGAGCAGTGGTTCAAATCCCACTCAGGGCAAAATAATTCGGCTTGAATTTGAATTTGGAACTTTTCTGCTCATGGACCTAAACACGGACCAGTTTGGTCTTTGCCTCCCGCCGCCTGAATACTCCTTTAAGCTCTGTAACAGGACACAATGGACGATAAGGCTATGTACTGTCGTGCCAAGTCTTCGTTGCACTGTGATGAGTATTCAGAGTGTGAATGGATTGTATGAATGGTTGAATGAATGATGTCTTGAGCTGTGCTTCGGCATTAGAGGCAATTTGCCTAAGCTCCTGGCATAAATATATATAAAAAAAAGCTGGTTGGCCTTTTCGGAGCATGTGAGGCTTTAGCCTAAGTTCCTCTTTAGCGATTCGACGAGTTTTTGATTATTCCGGTCTCTAGGGCGATTTTTCTCATGGAGACTCTCGAATTTCTTTTGACGCGCCTCTGTATGATCTGGAGGTTTTTAGCGGTGTTGGCGGTACGTTTTCTTCCTCTTCCTGGGCGATCGCCCTCATTTTAAAGTTCGTTGGATCGAAAAATCGCTTTAGAGACCCACCGTCTTGAAACGGAGGACGTTTGGGCGATTTGGTACAAAAAGACAACTCTCTAGGACAAAAACAAAGTATAACAATTGAAAATGTCCCGAAAAACGGAATATGATGAGAATAAGTGGAGCCAATGCAGTATTTTCGGACTAGATTAAAAATATTTTGTCAACGTTCTTTTGGGACACCCTGTACTTTGAATAAAATCCATTTGTCAATTGAAGCAAAAATAAAGAAGATTTTTCACAAAAAAAACGCTAAGAGCTTATTCCCATAGCCAATACATTAAATACTGTAAAGCCCAATTCAGACTAGCGATTGCGATTACGATTGAAGCTTCTCGACCAATGAGATCAACGCTTTCAACGATAGGGATATTAAAGCTTTGATTTCATTGGTCGAGGAAGCTCAATCGTAATCGCAATCATTAGTCTGGATTGGGCTTAACCGCTTGTCATAAAACTGTGGCTCTAAAGTCCTATTAGGACAATTTCTGAACGTCAGCTGAATCCACAATTCCAGAATCTGGTATCTCCTAACTTTGGTGAGCCGTTAAATGGAATAAAATCTGCAGAATTTCTGCAAAAGAAGTATACGGTTCCAAAAGTAATCCCACATAAGTTAGAGAAATATTCGAGGCAAGTTATTTTATAGTTCTTTTTTTAAGTCGTAGTAATTTTTTGTTTTCAATTTCTTCGATCTGTGGATGGAGTCTTTCGATAAACTTAACGGGCGACCCTCTTAGAATTGAAATCATATTGCAGAACTATTCATATGCGTAGTTCTGTGGCTGAAATTGTTAGATGAGAAGTTTTACGGTATCTACTTACCGATATTGATTCCAATGGCGTCCACTTTCCGTGAAGAAGCGAACGATACAATGCCAGTCTTTGTAATTAAAGCTCGGTTTAGACGAAGCAAGTAACTCGCTGCAAGTAGACGTAAATATACGCAATTTGAGCTAGTGTGCGACGCTCGCATATGTGTGAGAATACTCGCTTCTCTCTCAAAAATAATAGAAAGCCATTCTATTTTTCTAGCAAGTAAAAACCAATACAACAACATGGAACCGTGTAGACAAGAGGTGGTTTTATGTGTGTGTGTTTCGGTTCATTTTATATTTGCTGCT
Organism: Chrysopilus asiliformis; assembly: GCA_964034945.1. Taxonomy (NCBI): domain Eukaryota; kingdom Metazoa; phylum Arthropoda; class Insecta; order Diptera; family Rhagionidae; genus Chrysopilus; species Chrysopilus asiliformis. Next base: position 71,152,745 of record OZ035962.1, read on the forward strand.
TTGCCAGAAAACGTCGTAACATTTTAGGGAAAAAACGACACGGATATAAAAAACTCGTCGGCAACAAACAGTTTCAGGTCGAAATTCGCAAATTTTTCCACAAAAAAGAGTCGTGATATTTTTTCTCAGAAAATTTTAGGTTATGTTTTCCTTCGGCTGTCATTCTACTTGAAATGATTTACTTGAAACGTGTAAACTAAGCAAACTACTTGCCTCTCTTTACTTGCCGCAAGTTACTTGCTGTGTATAAACCCTGCTTAATCCAATTTTTGTCCAATTAACGAAATGAATCAATTGTGGACGGACAACTCTGACACGGGTTTTCTGTAGTAAGCTAAATTATTCATACGAAGATTCGATATAATGGGATAATTTTCTTCCAATATTTATTTTAATGTATATTAATGTTTTGCGACGATATTTAGATGCAGAGCGAAGTTTTCCCGTCTTTTTTTCGTAGAAAAGGAAAAATTGCCACAATGTGTATGGCCTATTGATTGTCACCTGGTGAAATTTAAACTTCTTTAGTTTTCTGTTGTTGGATTGAGGCTCGGCTGTCAATTTGTGAGCACAGTCTCAAGTTTAAAAGGGGGTGGGCACAGAAACGAAATGGTCGATAAAGCGAACAGGAAGGGCGACAATGTAAATAAAATACAGACAAAAAACTTTGGGAAATATTTATCAATCTTCGCCTAGTAGTGATGCTGATCCCAAGAAAGGAAATCTTTAATTCTGCTTTTCCTGTTTGGCTTGTTGTTTTCTTCTTTGTGTGCGCGTTCCCCTTGTCCCCTTGATTCGACTATGGCTTGATGCCGCGATAACAAGAAAATTGAATTACTTTTACTAATTGGCCACTTTTCACTCACTGTATATTCAACTGATTATGATTTGATTGGATTATTTTGCGTATTAATGGCATGGAAGATTTTTTTTTTCGACTCGTCAATTTGCATTTGGTACTTCTTTTTTAGCACCTACATACAACAAGAATGACACTGACACACATCGCGTATATCGGAATGAAGTTATTGAAATTTTTCCATCTATATCTTCAGGTTATCTGAAATCTTTTGCCTTTTTTGCACCGAAAAATACATACTATTTAAGAAAATCACCTTGTGGCTGCTGACAATTACCTGCGCGTCGTTGATTCACATTTTTTCACAAAAACTCACTACTAATTTGCATAGAACATGACTTTTTCAGATGGACGAAGAAACGATGAGAAGAAATTCGAGTTTCGAATGTCTATTTGCTAGAGAATAATTTTACATAAAAACAAATTTCTCCCAATTGGAATGAATTCCGTTCGTTGATGGAGTTTCCTTATTATTCTTTGGTTTTCCTTGAGTTTTTGTTTTTCATTAAAAAGGCAACTCCTTGATTTTCACTAGACGCGATTTCAATTTTCTCGACCGCACTAGTTCTCTTTTCACTACTTTTTTTTTATTTAATTATTGCGGAAGTTCTGATTTCGTTTTTCACTGGCAACAAGATTCCTGCTTTTTTTCGACTCCACTAGAACTTGAACGAAACACAAAAAACCCAAAACAATAAACGAGGGCAGAAATTGCGTGAAAAATTATGTAAGTTTTGTAGTGAAAAAGCAAATAAAAACGAATCCGGTGAATATAATCGCTATTTATTTGTCGATGATTTTAATCGATAGTTTTTTGGGCAATCTGCACTCAAGAAACAAAACGAAATTAGCTCTCAGCCAGTGATGCCAGCCTCTGGGACTAATCCCTTTTTGAGGGATTTTTCGATAAAAAAGGGATTTTTCACTTCGTAGGATTTTTCTTCGTGCCAAGCAAAATTCAACTGTGCATCATCGCGTCAGAACTAAATATACCCAGTTTTCACTGAACAGTTTGTCTTTCCCGCACCAGAGAATTTAACCTCGCGTTTTTTAATAATTCCTCGAGATTTTTCTCGCATAGCCAATGTTTCTAATAAAAACAACTAAGGTTTTGGGCTTTTTTTAATATTACAGTTACTATAACCGCACCACAAATCGACGAATACCTGCCCACCCGAGGAATGACGTTCGAAAATTGTCAAACTGGAGCAGCGCTGAATAAAACCTGTTTTCAGCAATGCAGGGCTGCGTTGAGTTAGAGAGCCTGTGATTCGTAGAGTGGTCTATCGTGTGTTAAAGTATGGTATGCATATTTCAGTTATACTAAGTTCAGACCGACACAAAATCACGTAATTTTGCGAAATGATTTAGATCTTAAACCAAAGTGTTCACATAGAGATTAAGGTAATTTTGTTTCACATTTCAACTACAGGATTGCTATGAATTTTAGTCTAGGATTACTATGAATTTTAGTAATATGATGAATAATACAATTCAAAACATCGATCAAATATGTGCAAACAGAATTAGACACTTTAGACGACAATGGAAATTATCTGTAATGAAAATAAACAATTATTTTCCATTTCATATCTAATCGCATCAAAAACAGGTCAATTTTTTTTTGCCCCGCGTAGGTTGTTTACTAATGTATCCTCTTCGCGTGCGGAATACGGCTTCTTTTTCTTATATCTCCGTCGTTCTAATCCAGCGCAAATGTCAAAACTGATGTACTCAAGAGAGCTGAATGTGCCTGTTTAGACGAAGATTCAGTTTGAGGCGGCACGTCTTTCCTCATTTTTCTGCCGTGTGCACACGGTTCGCCTTTTTCATTCGCTAAAATCTTTCGCCTTTTTGACGTTCAAGACATTGGGATGAAAATAACCTCAAAACTTAACCGAGTTGTGAAATTATTGCAGTGAAATTTGGGTTTTAATGAAAATATGGATCATATATGGATCATATAATAATTGCAGTAACAAGTTTATTACATGCTTCATCAGCAGCGGCTCTATTTTTATGCCAAAATGAAGAAAACAAAAATAAGCAGAAACGTTTTGTAGCTAGCACCGAGGCAACATCAATTGCCACAATAGAAACTGCCAATAATAGAAGAATAAGGACTGGTAATTTGTTATGGCATTTACCCTTTCCTACCTACCTGAAAAATAAAACTACCTGCAATTGGGATTTCATTATTTGCATTCAATTTTTGTTTGTTTGGGATATGTTTATGAGTTGGTGGCTAAGCACCGACTGACTCGATGAAATTACGCACACAGAAAGACACAGGTTTCAACGACCAGACTCAAAAACCGGTTTGCAACCGATAATTTTAAATGAATCTAAACTTCGTTCGCTCTTTTTGGTTTCCCTCCCCACTGCGTCCCTCACCCACACGAATGGCGTGCCGCCTCAAAGTGAGTTTTCGTCTAAACAGGCACAATGAGTGATGCAGGGTTGAATTCATTGTTTTTGCTTGATTTCGTTCGTAATTTTGTGGAAATTGCATACTTTCAGTGATTTTTGAAAACAGGTTAATGTACTGGAAAGCTCGTGATTTCGAGGAAGATTTCGTTCAAAATTACGAAAATCTTCAAAATTACGTGATTTTGTGTAGGTCTGAACTTAGTATTAGACGAAAGTGTGGTTGTATCAGATATATCTTCTTGCGCTGCGCTACACGAAGAAAAATTGCAGCGGCTGCAAAAATTGACAGTTTTCATCGTGCAGAGCAGCGAAAGTAGCCATATCTGATCCAGGCAGTAGAGCGACTTAATAACCAAAGTGTTGCCATTCTGAAATAAGCTTCGGCGCTATTTTTCAAAATATCTTCTTGTTATCATAGATCTACAAAATAACTGTAACGTTTAATATGGAAATACAGCTTCTTGTAAATTACTTAAAAAATTGAAAATTTGAACAGTCCATTTTCGAAAATGAACTTTTCGAATAGTCCAAATTCCAAAAAGACTGTCGATTGCCAACACTCATTATCAAGTTGCTCTAGGCGAAAACAAGTACAGCAGAATCATCCACCTTTGGCTCACGAATCTCCTCATATGCTTAAAATGTTTATCTATAGCACATAGCAATTTTGTAGTTTACTGAAAGACGAACGCGAAAAACTTGGAAAATTTGATTCATTGTTACAAATAATTGCCAAAATCAATTAAATTGGTTAATACAGTGGTGGCTCGATAATCCGGACAATTGCAAACCGGACGTTGTCCGAAATATCGATTTGTCCAAATTACTAAAACCTATGTATTTCCATCCTAATTTTTGATTTAAACATAACAAAAGCTATAATTGCCAATCTGGCAATCATTGGAGACCCGTATGGTGATATTCGTATCAAAATTCGAACAGTTGTAACAAAATTCCACTTTGAAGTCAAACTTTCCAATAAGATTTTTTAAAATTTATTCCAATCAGATTTTGATGTATGGGAGTTTTATGTAGAATCATATCCTAAATAACTTTTGTTCTTGCACTTTTTTGATAAGATGCACCGTTTTTGAGATATTCGCAAAAAACGTTTTCGTTCGTATGGGGGGTACCCCCCCTAATGGTCCATTTTTGCCCATTAACGAACTTAGCCTCACATTTTACGAAAAACGAATCTGCGCAAAATTTCAAGTCTCTAGCTCAATCCGTGCGCCCGCAATCCGCGCCACAGACAGACGGACAGACAGACAGACGGACAGACAGACGGACGGACGGACAGACGGACGGACATGCTAAATTCAACTTTTTTCATCATTCTAAACACACTGGTGTAATTCATTTTTGTGTGCGATGACGAGATCTTGGCGTTACAAACGGTAAGGCAAAGTTAATATACCCTTTGGTTTCACCATACGGGTATAAAAAACGCAATATCATTAGTTATCAAGCATTTATTTAAAAAAAAGCTTTTACTTCAATATTTAATATTTTATTGAAGCTTATTTTGTTTTTATTGTATAATGTAAGGTGACAGTAAACTTTTTACTCTGTTACAAAATTTGTTAAGACCAACATTGTACTGATATTTTTTTTATTATTTATGGTTTGTTAATACCTTTATTGTTTTTGATATTAAATCAGCAACATTATAAATTGGAATATAATTTTTATATAAAGTATGGTATTAATAATTCACATATTTTTTGAAGTAATTAATTTACTTTAACATATTCAAATTTGATTTTAGTAAGTTTTATTTCCAATAAAAAAAAACAATTTAATTTACTTATTATATGTATATTCATTGCAATAGGGCCTATTGGATAGGCCTTTAAACTTGAATTCATACATATTAGTTTTCTCAGTTATTTGGCTAATGGTTTTGAAAGTCTGTTATGCAAAATTTGATATTGTAACAGACAGTTTTTAAACTACAGTCGCAACAATGGTGTATTAATGGGCATTTTGATAATTTTTTCATATGCCAGTATTTCTGGTAACATTTAAATTATTAAACAATCCAACTTTGTTTAATATATCTAGTACACTAGACTCGCCATTATCTGCTCACCGATGAACGGCTATTTTACTTTTGAGACTCATTTATTTGAACACAACTGTGTATATTTTTAGCCAGAATCCATTTGACAAAGTATTGGTTATAACGATGTATTTATGAATTTATTTAGTTAAAAAATTTGTTTTCAAAAAAAAGTAAATAAAACACATAAAATAATTTTATTGTTAAGTAGTTAAGTAATTTTTTTTTATAGAAAATGCATTAGTAAATAACGAAAGTCGTAAATAAGTTCTATTTCCTACAATATCCAACTTTTTGACTTTTAAGAGTGTATCCCGATGAGGCCTAAATTAATGTATAGCCTCCTGCCTACAGGTAACCTTTTTTGTATGGTAGATTAAAGGTAGAACCTGAATCGTACGTCGATGCGTCCGTCATGCGTGCGTCCGGTTGACAGTTCGAGTAGAATCAACGGGCTGCTATGAGTACTCCCGTAATACTGCGTTTTCCGATGCGGCAACCGCATAGAGTAGGTCCAATTTCTACTTTTACATGCGGCAACGCACGGAAATGTCATTTCGCAATCAAGTTTGTTTACGATTTAAGCAATTTAAGTATGAAACAAATTGAAAGTAATTGTTTCGACGATAAACTAATAGAAGAAGTGCAAAACAATGAATTAACTCCAGATTCGTTGCCGCACCCAACTGTCACCGCATCGAACTGTCAGACGGACGCACGCATGACGGACGCATCGACGTATGATTCAGGTTCTAGCTTAATGACACTCACAGGGTTGGTTCCTTAGGACTTAAATAACATTAAAATAAAAAAAAATGTTTTTTAAACAACTGTCTTAAAAATTGAGTTCAAAAATTGAAAAAAAAACTGCATTTACCAAAAGATCAAACTAGTGGATGACGTATTAATTTAACTGTGGCAAATATCAAGATGCCTTAATTACAGTAATTCCTTAACATTCGCGAGGGGTTAGGTTCTCAGAAACCTCTGCGAATGTTGAAACTATATTTCTGTGTTACACCATAGATTAGAGAGTTACTATAGATAAGAAACGAGGAAGAATTTTTTCCCTGAAGAAGAGTACTTTGCATCTGTTTCATTTACTTCGTAAAGACATGAATTGCTTTTGTGTGAGGAATGGTGTAAAAAACTTTCTTTTGGGATTTTTTTGCTGTCCGCCGAGCATTCCCTAACAATACATTGCACATATTTTTTCGCGGACATTTTGCGTGCTATAAAAACGTTAATAAAAGTAAAATGGAAAACCTGTGCGCCTACGAATGATTCCCATCGACGAATGTAAACAAAGCGCTGGCCCCGGATATGTTTGTATTTGTGTCCTATGAGTCAATTGTGCATTCCAATTGAACGTGAAAGAGTGAAAAGGAATACCGATGTTATCAGAAAATATTCCACTAGCGCAGCTATTTACTCTACGTAAGTATATGGGAAAATGCGTTTTCTTCTCATCTATAGTAACTCTCTAATCTATGGTTACACAAAGCAAATCTAATCATACCCTTAAACAATTTTATTTATTTTTGAAGTGGTGTTAATGGTTTTGTATAAGTTTCATTAGTACATATTATTATAGTCTAATGAATAATTCTATTCAATACAAAAGTTTTTTTTAAATCCGCGAATAAACAAGTTGCATATACGCGAATGTTAAATTGTTCCATATTAATAGGTACGAGAATAGTCAAGTTTCGAGAACGTTAAGGGATACAGGTATTTAATTCATATAACAGCGAATTTACACTTCAATCTTTTTGTTGAACGATAGTTTAGTCGGTTTCGTCAAATTGTTTAAGATTTCATGGAAGTGTGTGTACCTTCCGATTAAAATCTGCATGCTTTTTACAAAACCAATTAAGGCATCGACCAATAAAAAGTCTCGAGTGTGCAGTGGCCTAAATGTTTTGTATTTTGCTGATATTTGTGAAAATACTTATTATGTATATTTAATTGTTTGGATTTTATCTCTTAGTATTACAGTACATGCGTACGTGTTTAATTAAATTATTCTTACAATTCGTCTAATTACTAATTGGTAATAAAAAACAAATTTTTGAACTTAAATCTAATCTAATAAATTTTATTATAATTTATAAGTTAATTTAAAAGTTAACAAAGTTATGTGTAGAGATTTTTTGTAGGACAACAAAATAAATATAACAAACAAGTGGGTCGAGTGGGTTGAGTAAGAATGCAGCAAATGCTTGTACTAGTATTTTAGTACGAAATATGCTAATAAATTGTATTACTAAAGAATTCAAAAAATACTAATTTGTAAACTTTTTTTTCCACTCGAGCGAGTCTCTAAAAATAAATAAAAAATCGACCAAGGATTTTTCTTGACCTTTTGATTTAAATGGATAAGTTATACTTAAGCGACTTATTTGACTTTAATGGTTTTATAAAATATCCTATCATCAATACAGTTTCACGGAATATTTTCTAGAAATATATAATTTTATTCAATATTTATTTTTAAACTATACACATATAATTAGCTTTAAGAACTAAGTTCATCTAAAAAACATTTATCATTTGTTTCACATATGTAAAGTAATCGAAGGAAAACAATTAGTCAATTTTTTTCTGTTGGAATAATTAAAAATTTGTGGCAGTTACTAAGATTGCTGAAATTCCTCTTATAAGTTTTGATTACCTTAAATACTTGAAAGTGAATAAGGGATTTCTTTAGGTGGTTTTCCATTCGAAATTAGCCAAATGGTTCCGCTATTTCCTTCTTTGACAACGGAAATCATACCTTTAGCAACATGATCCACTCTGAAAAGATATTTATGTTTAATGCTTAATAAAATATAAAAAATAAGTAAACAATATCTGATGTGAACAGCAGATGATTTTCTTATAAAAAATCTACGTTTTTGCGCAATTTGCACTATAACCCGCCAGATAAAATATTAGCTTATATAAAGATAGCATTTTTTTACAGAATCTGAAATACCCCAATAACGGTAAAAGATATCGATTTACGGTGAAAGGCAAATTTATAGAAAATTCCAATATTTTTAATTCTCCGATGAACTACGAAGGAAGACAAAACTCTGGGGATCCTTATTCTCTTTAATTCGCCCCATATATACCGAAAAACCGTTAGTTTGTGGGATAGTCGCAAAAATAAAGATTTCTTTTGAAATAACAGTATATTTTCAAAATTGGTTTTCCCCGGGAATTCATTGGCACGACCCTGGAATTAACACTAAAAATAATGACTTTTATACTAGCGCTCTAGGTAAAGACTGGAGTGTGTATGTACACCAATTGAATATGTGGAATACACAAACACCCTTCCCAAAATACTTCTTACTACGAACAATTCAATTTGTGTGAAAAATTGTTGAGGAAACTTCATGTGGCTCTTATGACTCAGCCTGCAACGGGATACCTTCTGATAACGGTATGAAGATCATCACTTGAAATGCAATGGTGGATTCCCCCTAGGCGCCTATTTTTTTGCAGTTGAAAGCTGTTGTCCTCCCATAGAATGCAATTTTGCAACAAATGAACCGTTTTAGAGATAATCGCAAAAATTTTTTCCGTTTGTATCGGAGAAGGGGCTAGCAGTTCATAGTCGTTGGGTTAAACTGGCTTCAGCTAAAGGATGTTTAAAATTTAACACCCATTATAAACAGTATCTTATTCATAATCAATTTGAATATGGGGTTTAGTTAAACTTACAAAACGTCAAACGCGAAATGCACTTTTTATTTAGTTTTATTGATAAAAAAGTGTAAATAAAACCTCTTAGAATGTATGAAAACCTACAGATTCGAACAAATTTGCTTTTTACGTTTAGTTATGATTGAAATTTAATGAAAGTTTGAAGTGGAAAAGACAATTTTTGTGGAATTGTCCCGTTATTTGAAATTATTTGAAATTCAAGTAACCCGAAAAGTTGTTATTTTGCTATCCCCCTATGCCATTATGCTCTTATTTTTATACCGCGATGCGAAAATTTTTTCATGATTAAAAAATGCTCCAAAAAATTATGAGGTAAATCGAATTTACAAGGCACTCCCCAATTACTGTTAATATTTAAACCTCGTATATAGATAACATTTAACTTAATTTTTACAGGCAAAACGTTATATTATTTGAGGTGGATCAATCACTTTAACAGCGGCGGCTCTAGGGCGGTGCGAACGGTGCGACCGCACCGGGCGCCGTCAAGGGGGGGCGCCGAAATCAACCGAAACGCGACCGCCGCCACCGACTCGTTATTGACCGACAATTGAGAATGCATAGTCACTCGATTTAGACAACTATCAAAATTCAATGATACATGGCGGTTTTTATATAACATCAAAATAATTCCTGAAAAGTTCATATTGCAAAAAGCCTGTGCTGATTTGCAAATCAAGTTAACCGATGAGGATAAATGTGACGTGTCTGGTTGTGAATTGGTTGAGGAACTTATGAGTCTGAACCCATTATTAAAGGATCTTCAATCAGCAGACCCGTTAAAAGTTCTTCGACTTATTAAACAAAATGATTGGCAGGATATTTTTCCGAATGTGTGGACAGCGCTACGTATCTTGTTGACTGTACCTGTAATTGTCGCTAAAGCGCCGTTGTCATTATGCAAGTTACTTGATTGCAAGTAGATAATTCAGCAACATTCCGCTACTTTCAGCCATCCACACGCATCAAGTAGCTCTTGCAAGTAAAATTGACATCTGGACGAAAACATAACCTAAAATTTTCTGAGGAAATAAATCGCTACATTAAGTTTAACCTTAAATTGTGTTGTACGAAGATTTGTGACATTTGTGTTTGTTTTGGCATTAGGCAGTCACAAAAGTCGGCAGCCTTCTCCAGCGAAAACATAAAACAAAATGAATTTAAACACAAACATAGGACTGCTACGTTTCAACACGCTTTTATGAGCATGTGTTGGAATCAAGTTGAAACAAAAGTAGGAATGCCGTCTACTTTGAATCAAGTTCATTTGTCAGCAACTAACACATATGCGTGCGACGTACACAACGTCAAATATCGTGCATGTACGACTACTTGATTCAAGTAACTTGATCAATGACAACGACGCTTAAAGGAGAATGAAGTTTCAGTAAATTAAAACTTATAAAAACTTACCTACGTTCTACCATAGAATAAGGAATATATAGAAAAAACTCTGCCGAACAAATTTTTGACAAATTTCCCCTTCGAAGGGGGGAAAAATGTCCCTATCATTCACTAGCTACGGCCTAAAAGTTAATTAGTTTTAGACTAGGGAGCACGAAGCAGAGAGAACATTTTCTAATCATTTTCGTCGTATCTATTTAATGAGATGTAGGAATCGAATGGATAATTTTTTCCGTGTTACATCGACTCCTCTTGCTTCATCTCACAGTGGAAAATTTTTCTCTAAAAATTTGTTCTAAGAGTTTATTCTCTAGATTATTTGTTCTCTGATTCTACTATGTATCAGGAAAGACTGTCAGATCTTGGAATTTTATCCATAGAAAATGCTATTGCCCAGGAGTTAAATTATTCCGACTTAATAAAAAAATTTGCAAGCGCCAAAGCTATAAAGGTGGTCATCTAAATTTTTTTTATCAAATTGGTTGTCCTTTTATTTTTTTTTAAATTTTCATTAGTGATTACTGTCTGCAGCAAAAAGTTTAAATAAAAGTTGTCGAACAAAATATTAATTGTATTATTTCTCATCTGTAAAAGTTGTCGTCTCATATATACCATAGATATTTGGTCGTCTGATACTGTTTATAGATGTGAAAAATTACATTCAATTTTGTCTCAATGTAAATTCTGTGCAGCAAAATGACGGGTAAGCAACTGCATAGAAGGAACACTAAAGTTTTGTATTTGGAGGGGCGCCACTTTGAGATCTCGCACCACCTAAAAATTTGGCTAGGACCGCCACTGCACTTTAACATGCCTTTCACCAAGTTAAATTTATAGTTGTCTATGAATAACTTTAAACCCAAATTAGCTTAAACGAGGTCTAAAAAACCTTTATGAATAAGGCCCTATTTTTTAATTTTTAGTGCTTTGATTACTTTAAGTCGATTCTATGTTTTTATAAAATCTTTTTAAATAGTTTTTAGTGGAAAACCAAAGTAAATATGTTGTGCAGAAACATATAATTCACTTGTTTGACCACACTAAATCAATTGTTTCATGAAGATAAAATCTCAGCGCAGGTATAACCAGGTTGTTAAGAAAAACTCAAGCTAGTATTAGCATAAAATTTCGATCCGGTAAGCGGAAAAGATAGGAGAGGAGCTGAAGTAGATTGCTCGAAAGGGGGAGTTATGTAAAGTCTTACTTATAATTAAGCTGTACATAACACAAAAAGATTCAACTCGATATCTTTAAACATAACAAAAGCTATAATTGCCAATCTGGCAATTATTGAAAACCCGTATGGTGATTTAAGTGAACAGCGAACAGTTGAATCAAAATTCCACTTTGAAGTCAAACTTTCCAAAAAGATTTTTTAAAATTTATTCCAATCGGATTTTGATGTGTGGGAGTTTTATGTATAATCATATCCTAAATAACTTTCGTTCTTGCACTTTTTTGATAAGATGAACCGTTTTTGAGATATTCGTAAAAATCGTTTTCGTTCGTTTGGGGGGTACCCCCCTAATGGCCATTTTTGCCGATTAACGAACTTAGCCTTGCATTTTAAGAAAAACCAATCTGCGCAAAATCTCAAGTCTCTAGCTCAATCCGTGCGCCCGCAATCCGCGCCACAGACGGACGGACGAACGGACATGCTAAATTCAACTTTTTTTTTATCATTCTAAACACACTGGTGTAATTAATTTTTTTGTGTGATGACGGGATCTTGGCGTCACAAACGGTAAGGCAAATCTAATATACCCTTTGGTTTCACCATACGGGTATAACAATGTAGAATCTAACAGGAGAGGGGATTTTAGGACACAGCGCCACAGGAGCAAATATGTAAAAAGTCCTTCCTAGTAATATACTGAATACAACACACACAGAAAAAAAGGATTAGTTGATCTCAGCAAAAGAAATGTTTGAGTTTATCGAATCTATTGTATGATTATTGGTCATACAACAGATTTTATGATGTTCTCAGCCATATTCTTTTGAGTTCACAAATTTAAATTAAAGAAAACACAAAATATATTTTGTTAATCATACAATTTAGCAAATATGCGGCGTTTTCTTTCTCCCTCGAATGCGAACAGAGTAAGCATTCGAAGTAAGCGAACAGAGATGAACAAATAAAAACGAAAACATCTGAGTGAACAGAGATGAACAAATAAAAACGTAAACAGAAACGAACGAGAAAAATCTAATGGCGATAAATTAATGGAAACTTTTTGTGGAGTATTATTTTATAATGGACTTTTCTTCCGATTGCATGTCGTGATTTTAGTTGCCATGAAAATTTTTCGACAATATTGGATCTGAAATTTAAACAGATTTTAATGGGCCATCAAATTATTTAGTTTTTAATGTAAAATTTCTTTAATTTTATTTTACCGGTCAAATTTATTTTTTCTTTTGCAATGAAATTTTGATGCCAATAAAATTGTGCTGTTTCAAAAATGTCTCCTATCTATTTTTTATGCAATATCCTTCAGTCATTCGCCTGAAATAAGAAATTTAATTCTCGAAACGAAATCGTTTCCATCAAATGTCAATGGGAAATATGGCGGCTGAAGACATCAACTTTTTTTTCTTTTAACCTCACAAAAATGCAAAAGTATGAGTTCACACTGGTAACCTGTCCCGTATTCACGCAAAAAAAAACATGTTCACCATCAATAAATCACACTTTGGTATATCAATTAATTTAAACAGTAATGTAGTTTAATTAAATATTTGTTATTGTTAGTATATTGGTTGAGTTTCATAATTTGTGCTCATCCAATTCACATTGTATGAGATTTCGAATCGTTTTTTTCTGTGCAACACAAAAGTGTCAAATCGATATCTATAACAGTTCACAAAGATAATCATGCATACATCCACGTCGAATACATAACGCCCTTCTTTTTCGAAGGCTATTGGAAATTGTTTTGCGGTTTTCGTTACGTTTTTCGTTAAAACGTAATTTTGAAGAAAAAACCGGACAATTATAACGTAATTTTGAAGAAAAACCGGACAATTATTTCGTTATATCACGATAAAGTTTCACATCCCTGTGGAAAATTGATTGTTCTATTAACACGCCATCCACACCTACCGGAAACATTGACCGAACTGTTAACAGAAATGTCATTACAAAATTTTGTTGTGACGTAGATGGGCTGATTCTGGCATGACATTTCATTTTCGGAAATGACGTTGAACAGTAAACAACTGAGAGTAGTAAATATGAGATCTCAGTGATTTCACTTTTTTCTTTAAAATTTCCGCACTAAAATGAAACAGCTGCTCCCACGATGCCCTTTTCAAATCATTTCTTTAAAAAATTATTTTTAAATGGTATTCGTTTATAAAACGCAGCGTCTCTCCACGTGAAAAATTACAATCCGCCATCTTAAATTCACGAATGTCAAATTTCCGTCACCATTTCTGTTAGCAAATATGTCAGCAAAAACTGTCTGACTTTTCTGTCGTAACAGCTGACATTTCAATCTGCACTAGATGTAACATCAGATGTAACAGCGACAGTGACGGCATTCATGGCATGTGTGGATTGCTAGTAAGCGGGCGGGGACTAGTGTAAATTAAGGAACTTAGTTTTGTCAGAGAACAAATAATCTAGAGAATAAACTCTTAGAACAAATTTTTGACAAATTTCCCCTTCGAAGGGGGAAAAATGTCCCTATCATTCACTAGCTACGGCCTAAAAGTTAATTACTTTTAGACTAGGGAGCAGGGATCCCGTTTACACTACTATCGTAGTTTTACACTACTATTTCGACATAATTTGACCTAACACTACTTACACTACTGAAAAACTCAAAACACTACCTTTTTCGCCCTATAAAAAACGTGCTACAAAGAAAGTTAATTTCTAGATTTGAAAAGTTCATTTATCTGGGGAAAATTAAAAAATATGTAATTTATAATCATTCAGACTCTTTATGTAAAATATTTAAGTACTTCAGGCATTCCCTATGAAAAAGTGACTGACTAAACGCACTCAATCCTTGAACAAAAGGGACATATAATACTTAATTCCTTCCTTTAATTTTAATTAAAAAAAATTGATTTTTGTACTAATATAAAAATGTACTGATATGGTATGCAATAAAACATTAGACGGCAACATTCAAAATGTGTTGTCTCAATAAAACTCTAAATGACTGTTAAAAAAGTTGACACTACTGAAATCCCTCTGACACTACTATTTTTCGATCAGTAACATTCCGCTTTTCACTTTTGGGGTGGGAACCCTGCTAGGGAGCACGAAGCAGAGAGAACATTTCTCGTCGTATCTATTCAATGAGATGGAGGAATCGAATGGATAATTTTTTCCGTGTTACATCGGATCCTCTTGCTTCATCTCACAGTGGAAAAATTTTCTCGAAAAATTTGTTCTAAGAATTTATTCTCTAGATTATTTGTTCTCTGGTTTTGTTCTGAACATCAATTACTAGCGATTTTTCCGATCTTACTAAACTAAAACACTTGAATGGTGTAGGATTAGAATATTTAAGACTTAATAAAATTTAGATGAAAAAGTTAAAAAAAAACATACTTTTGCGGGACGACTCCCTTCATATCAAGCTGCCATGCCTTTTCATGAATTGGAGATTTAAATCGATTACTGTGAGAAGTAGCAGCACCAGTCTCCAAATGACCAACGCAGACTGCCAAGACTTTAACGCCTGTATGGTTATAGTGGTAACTGTCCTATAAAAAAAATTTTAGATCTTACTTTATGTCATTCAGAATTATGAATTTTTTAATAATTCACCCCGCAAGATTTAGACAAGCCCAGTATAGCATGTTTTGTGGCGGTGTAAATTGGTGTTGAAATTTGAGGTTTCACACTTGCTGCCGATCCAATGTTGATAACAATGCCACCCTTTCCCCCCTTATCCTTACCGAGAAACTGTAAGGCGAGTAATGTTCCGCGGATGGCGCCATTCAAATTCACATCAACTTCCAGTTCCCAAAATTTATCATTCATGATTTCTGCATTATTTACGACAATGTCGATATTATCGAATTCGGCGAGTGTAGTTTGAAATGCATCCTCATATTGAACGTAATCTGTGACATCACAATGGCAAAAAAGTACTTTCTCCTTGCCAAACGTTTTTCCCAATTCCTCGCAAGCATTCTCACCGGCATCTGAATCTAAATCGCATATTGAGACCTGTAAATTGGAAAATTTACTTATAGACGAGTTAAGAAATAAGTTAATTTTTTTTATTATTACACACGCTCCGTGCTTTAATAGCTCTTCACAAATGGCTCTGCCCAATCCTGTTGCCGCTCCAGTGACCAATGCTACATTTCCTTTAAGATCCATTTTGTAATTTTTACCGCTATCTAAAAATAAAAAAAACGGCGATAATGAACTATTATTATTCACACTTTACAATTAGTTCACTTTATGGTATATTTCATGATTTGGTTATTATTAGTCATCAAACGAAAAGTAAAAACACCAGAACGATAGTCAATAAATTTCTCACCCCTAGCTATTTAACTTTCAAGAAATAACCATCGCGGGTACCTTAATACATATTAGAATGAGGAACTATGAAAGCCAGACAAGCAAAAGATGCGGCGGGACTTCACATAATCACCCATAAATTCAATATAGGAGAACCTCGATTACTTTTACACCATCCCTTTACCTTTGTCTCTGTCGAATGCTCCCAGATTTTTAATAGCAACGGTTTTTTACATTCCGCAGAGTAGGTATGGTTTTGTGACAGTTACGATCAGATAAATAAAAGTCTTAAAAATAAAGATTTTCGGGATTTTTAGTCGATATTTACCAAAACAAATCACTTCAATCCCACGCCCTAGGCGATAAGTTCAAGGCTACAACACATAAAATGATAACGGGGACGTGTCGGAAATTTCTTCTCTACGGTATCACTATTGAACTAAGTACAAGTCGACGACCACTACAAGTCTATGTAATATTGAAAAGTCCTTACAATATATGGGCTAGTCGTCGATGGGTTGGTTCCAGGAGCTACGGGGATATGGGATGTGCACATGCGCAGATTTAATAAATTTTCAATAAATTTCGAAGGGTGATTGTGAAGTTACAAATGCGATGTTGCAATAACGTAAGTGTACATAATTCGGATCGTTTGACCAAATGGTGATCGCCTCTGTAAAATAAGAAAACTAATCACCGTATCCAATGACGCATTCTCCACTACTTTTCGCTAATTTTAGGTATTTGCATTCGTAATTTATTGTTTTTGTTTACTGTTAACAATTAATCAAGTGCAGTAAGGTAACAAATTCGTTCTTAAAATATAAAGAACTAAGGGAAGTTGCATGCTCATGTATAATAAATTTTAAGAGTATGTTATAGTCAACTACAGTGTGACTTGGTAAACGCAACTCCTAGGTTAACGCAACACCTAAAATTTTACAATGTTGACTTAATAAACGCAACTTCCAAATAAGGTTGACTCGATTAACGCAACTTTTTTGTAGTCTGATACTTTTTCGACCAAAAAAACATAAAAAATAGTTACAGAAGATCTTTTATTGACTTTATTCTCTATTCCTTGTTTTTATTTATTAAAGAATGGCTGTTACAAAACAATCTGTGCCAACAAAAAAACACACGAAAACTAAAATTGGCAGTCAATCGTACAATTTGTGTATGGCGAGATTATAAACTCTCAAAGTGGAATTTTTGAATTGGATCATAATAACGGGTGGGACAGGAAAATCTGGAATCAAACTGGCGGTAATCTACACGGCTGTAAACAAGCTTTTTTAAATATGCTAATAGCCTATCTTGTAGATCTTTCTTTTCTCTTTCTCCCTGTGTTTTTCAAAATTCTTTAATTATTTTAAAAATTGTTTAAAAATGGTGTCGAAAGAAGACACCCTCAGATCAAGAGTGTACAACTTCTATTCTGACAACATCGACAAGGGCAAGAGTCATACTGTTCGGTCTTTCCTAGCCGAAGGTTTCAAATCATCCACTCTATATTCGATTCTAAAGCGTTTTGACAATAACCAGCTCATCGTCTAGTTGGCTCCGGTGGATCCGGTAGAAAATTGACACCGCGCAAACTGGCTTCCTTGGGGCGGTTGATGGACAATAAGGATGGGATTTCACAGCACCAAGCAGCCAAAAAGCTTGGATGCACTCTCATTACGATTCGGAGAGGTCTTAAGAAGCTAAACATCAAAGCCCGGAGGAAACAACGCATTCCTCAACGATCCGCCGCCCAGATTTCTATGTGTTTTGGACCGATAAGGCCAGCTATCACTACGCAAAAGTGGTGATCGAGCACCTGGACCGCGAGAGGGTGAATTATGTGGCCAAAACCCCGCTAACCTCCCGGAAGCCCGTTCTATCGAGGATTTCTGGGGTATTCTTAAGTCACATGTCTACGCCAATGCCTGGAGAGCAGAAAACACCCGACAGCTGACCAACCGCATCAGGTTATGCCTGCGCAAGATGGACGGAAATCCATCAGTACAGCGTCTGGCTGAGAGTACCCGAAAGCAGCTCGATAAAATCCGGAGAAATGGTGTCATAGAAAATAACTAATGTATGATATTTATAGCATTTTACACGCTCTTTCCAATGGTGTATAGTATATGTTGAATTGATAATAAAATGATAGAGAAAATGGCGTTTGAATAAATTCCAGATTTTCCTGTCCCACCCGTTATTCCAGTTGAATTTTTTTGAGGCTAATCTGACTGAACTTTGATGTATGAAAAACTTGGTGTAAATACTTTTGTAGTATTTACTATTTATTTAGTATTGTAAATAATTTTGCAGCGTAAAAACTACGTTACAAATTGTAGAGATTTTATCCTATTTTTGGAGCTGTTATATTGTTTAAGAACTGACTCGGTTATTGCAACAGGCTCTGTCTACTATAGTTGCGATTACCGAGGTCACACTGTATATCAGAAAGATATAATTTGACCGCTAGGTGGATAAGGCAATGTTTTATTTATGGAAAAGAAATTTTATTTGTTGGGAGTACAAATGGAAAACCGCTGCTTGAGGCATTTTTGTGGAAAAAAGCTGACATATTTATTGTTCAAAATATTATCCATCACTAGCCATAACTTTTTCCGATCTTTCTGGCAGCATACGGATTCCGCGTCGAAAATACTTACTTCCGGCTAATTACGATTTTTTGGCTCAAATTTCGACATTTTCATGCACAAAAAATATATGACGCCGTTAAAATATGTTTATTTATTGCGATATTTAACACATATATTATGGCTGTTTTTATTAAGAAACCGAATAAGAGAACAACACATTTACAGGCACAAATTTTCGGAGCCCGATTTATGTTCTCTTAAGCGGTCTCGACTGTATGTAAAATATTTTCCATAATTATTATTTTTTTTAATTTTATTAGTTGTAATTATGGGAGGGTGGTGCTATGCAAGTCGAAAAATTATGCCCTTTTTAGTTTTTTTTTTTTTTTTTAATGCAATTAAAATTTATTTTTTACTGTAAGATATAGTTTCAGTTGAATTACGACGTATTTATTGTTTGTTTTGTGTTATTTTAAATAAACTACCTAGAAATGTACCCTTACAAATGTTGATTAACTTATTTAATAAACGTCTTATTTACAGAAAATACCTTTTTATGTAGTAACGTATGTGTGCAAAATTTCAAGTCAATCGGACTAGATCAGCTTTCTGTGACTGCCTTCCTTAGTGAGCGGGACCACTTTTAAAATAACGAAAAACATCAGTTGTTGTCACCACAAAACTTTCCTCTGGAGTATTTAAAATTTTGGAAAAAATATGTAAAAAATAACATTTTTCGAAATTACTCAAGAACCGGTAGAGATAAAACAAAACCGTTGAAGTAGAAAATTTTATTTGTTATAAATTTGGCTATACGCATTTTTTTCTCCAAAGTCCTTTGTTTTCGAGAAATTTTCAGTATTTTTCCCAAAAAATTGTATGGGAGTATACAATTTTGGTTGAACTCAGAGGAAAGTAAAAACTAACAAAATCTTCGTTTAAAAAAAAATAAAAATGTTAAAAAATCTGAAAAGAGTCGGACATGTTGTAGAGTTTTCCCCCTAGGTTTTATTTTTTTAAAAGTTCAAGACAAAAATCACTCAACAAACTTTGAAAATATACGGTTAAAAATATCAGAGACATCTATAATTGTTTAGTGACATTTGAAACATTTCAATATTTGTTTCCGGTAAAAATTGTAACAAATAAAATTTTTTTTTTGTGTTTTCAATACAAGGAAAATAAACTCAATAAAATAAATTTATTGAATTGGAATGTCTAAAGATTCCTATGCTTATGGAAAAGAAACAAGAAGACTACGATACCGGTATGCAGTTTAGAGCGTTAGAAACAGTGAAACTTCCTCCCATATGGAATGAAATGCGACTGAGAGAGGAGCTTTGCGACACTTGCATTTCACTCAATAATCAAAAAAGAATATGGACGCATCGCGTAATTTTGTCGGCCGTCAGCTCATATTTTAAGGCATATTTTACGTATAACAAAGATCAAAAAGATAACGTAATTAAGCTTGATGTCTCGGAAGATGTTCTCAACAGCATATTAGACTTCGCCTACACAGGGACGTGTCAAGTTCAATGGTGCAATGTTGAAAATTTACTTATTGCGGCTGACCGTTTTGAAGTTATGGGCGTCATTCAGATTTGTTGTGAATTTTTAGCGAAGAAACTTAACGTAGAAAACTGCATTGGAATTTACGTGTTTGCAAAAAACTTCTTTTGCAAGGACTTATCTAATTGCGCTATGAAATACATTTTGAATAACTTCTCTGAGGTTGTTAGTGAAAGTGAAGAACTAGTAAATCTTTCTCCTGAAGAACTTACGGACATATTAAGTAACGATTATTTGAATGTCAATACAGAAGAAACTGTCTTTAACGCTATCAAAAAGTGGATTGAATTTGATGTTGGCGGACGATTTATCAATTTGAAGTCGCTACTAAAATGTCTTCGATTCGATTTTTTTGATTTCACTAAAATTCAAAAGAGATTGATCAATTGGTCTGTTATAATGAATAATCCAGTTAAGATATTTTTTCTATTTTTTCTACATTTCACAAATTTTTGTCCATAAAACATTCTCAGATTAAACAGAAATACAATTACATGTATTTTCAAAATTTAATAAAACAAATCAATTATGAAACTTTACCGTAACAGATTCTGCACACATTATTGTTGCAGTACTGCGCTGAAACCTCGATAAGTCGAAGCTCACGAGGAGAAAAGAAACTTCTTAAAAGCAAGTCAAAGATGATTCTAAACTATCGTTTTACAATATTTATCATTATTAAGTTTATATGCCATAAAGTTTATATGCACTGGACCTTTGATTACTTCCGAATTGCCGATTTATTCAAGTTTTGACCATTTTTACCGGATTAATCAAAGTTTCTCCAAGTTACTGTGATTCCTAGATATAAACTTTGACTTGTTGCAGTTCGGAAGCTTGTTCAGAAACTTACACAACTTTGACTTATCGATAGTTACTTTCGAGTTATCGAGGCAAAATAACATAGAGCAAGATAGAGAAGTTCGAGGGAAATAAAAAATGTTCGAGTTATCGAGGTCGAACGCGCTTAATAGTACGTTAAACGGGCTTGGAAAATGTGTGCTGCTAAGCGCGCCGTGTAGTCCTATTCTGTATCTTTGTGTAAGCAGTCATTGGTCCTTACACATAAAAATGAGTTTATACTCAACGTTTTTGGTGCAAGTCTTCCAATTATGTGAACAAAATTTTATCCACCTGACTGTGAAATTATACCTTTTTCACATAATCTTTATCCACCTAACGGTGAGATGATACCCTTTTTACATAATTAAACTTCATATGATAAATATAATTGGGTATTATCATGGCTATTCTGGAATCCAGCTTTGTCCAAGTGGTAAAATACTTGGCCCGTTTTCAGTCGTTGGTTCAATTCCCGACTGGTCCATGGTGTTGAATCACTCAACTTGCTTTACGAAATTAGTAGTGATAGTTACCACTTGATGTGAACGACATCATCGGTCTAAATTGCTATCACGACCTCTGCTGTTGATGGGTTGCAACGTAAAAACCTTACAAATGTTGTAATTCATCTATGATTCGCAATCCTTGTAAAAGCTGTATTCGAACCTGCAGGGAAGAAATTTTAATGAAACCTCAATTGAGGAGGCCCAGGCTCTTCGAGAGCTATAGCGCCGAGGATAATGATTCTGGAATCCGATAAAATGTGAAACCAAACTAAGTCGATTTGATTCGCCACTCAATTGGTATTCTAGTATTTTTAAATTTGCAACGAACTATTCTACCCTCAAAACTTTACTAGATCAATCACAATCGAACAGAAGTGAAACGCGGCGGATTAACTTAATAACATAACCCTGCGAAGATTTTGCGGATAACCTGAGTTGAAACGCGGTGGATTCAAAAATACAAATTGCGTTCAATCGAGGGAAATCGAACAAACTTGACGTTACTTCGGATTCCAGAATAGGCATGAATGTTAAATTTTTTGATAGGAAAACACTGAAATCTCAAAAAACTACAATAATTAATGTAGAAAGTTGGAATTTGGCATGGAACAGACTTTTCAAAAGATAAACCTCGTCTGAAAACGGAGATAATCAAACCACCCCTCTCTCTTATACAAATGGAAATTATTTTTGCAATTTTCTCGAAAACTTTTCCTCTTTTCCAAAATTTCGTTCTTTTCGAATGCAGAAAACTACGCCAAAATCGGTTAAGGATTACTGGTAGAAGTTGATCTTACAAATTTCATTACACACGAACGAATACATAAACACGCGATAACGCGAAACATGCACACTCATAGAGTAAGTTCGGGTATTGTGGTACACCTTCTTTTGTTTTCATAATAAATCACTCGTTTTAAAAGCAATCATGTTAGAATTTCGCATACGACACCTCCAGAGGCTTGCCTATAAAATTCCACAGCAATGTTACCAATCATAAACATAAAAGCAAAATTATGATCAAAAAAGTACACTAACTGAAAAAAAAGTGCTTCAAAAAATTGGCGGGTAATGTGGTATACTGTTTCTTCCATACAAATATTTAAGGCGGGTAATGTGGAATACTGTTTCATCCATTCAAATATTAAATATTTGTATGGAAAAAATAGTATGCCACATTAGCCGTTCTCACCATGACAAACCAAAAAAATGATTTCTTAGTCTAATTCGCTTGAATCGAAAAATTTTCTTTTCAAAAATTAAATGTGTTGTCTAAATAATCGTTCACTGATTCACAGTTAAAAAAACAACTTAAAATTGGCTTTCGAGATTCATTTGAATGTGGAGACAATAAAATGTTGATTGTGCTCAAAAACGTTTTTCAGAAAATTCCGATATAACCTGATAAACCATGAACTTGTCAACACCAACAATGGTTGAAGAATTTCACAAAAAACAGTTTTGTATGTTTGATCTTGCGATGCGGCATCTCATATCCGAGAAATGATGGGGTACCACATTACCCGCCTATACCACAATACCCGAACTTACTCTACATATACAGATATGTTGCGGACTTATAGTACTTTGTCGAAGAGTATATGTCTCGGGAAATTTGGGAAAAACGAACCGTTTTCGAGGAAATCGCAAAAATATTTTCCAATTGCATGAAATATTTTCCGATTGTATGAGATTGAGAGGGGTAAGAGGTGGTTCAATTTTTCCCATTTGGAAATAGGTTTATCTTTTGATAATATCTCACCACTAAGTGGATTAAGCTGTGTTTTTGAATGAATTTTTAGAAACTTTTGAGCATTTCCCATTAAAAGCGACATGAAATTTGCAAATGGGTAAAATTGCTAACTTTTTTCAATATTTTTTCCATATTCTCCATTATTTCCGAACAAAAAAACTTTAGTCTCAAGTTTTGATTTTTAAATTTTGATTTTTAAATGAGGGTTATTATTATTTGAGATCAAATACTGTTATAATTCACCAATGATTTTTTTAAATTTAGGAATCTCAACAAATAGTAATACCGCTATGTACAAAATCGCGAATTCCGAGTGAAGTCATTCTGGTTTTTGGAGGGTGGGCAAATACACCACAAGCACCTACAAATTCAGTTGAAGTGTTAGACACCAGGTAATATGATACTATATAGGTTGTAAAAATTTTACTGAACCAGTCTTTTAGAGCTCTATATTCTGTTCTTTCAGAGCTCATGTTTGGCTTCGGCTTAGATGTCCTGATTCTCGACGAGCCTATCATGGTGTGTGTACAGTTGATCAGAAAATATATGTTTTTGGTGGTTATGACGGAAGTAAGCTTTTTAATTCAATGCGTCGTTTTGATCCAATTACTTACAAGTGGGAGGAAAAAGCTTGCATGCATCAGGTCAGGTGCTACGTAAGCGTTGCTCTTCAAGGTGAAGTTTTAAATACATAAAATTGTATTTGATTATTAATCAAAATGTTTTAGATAAAATGATTTATGCAATTGGTGGCTATGATGGATCAAGTCGTCTTAATTCTGTTGAAAGATACCATTTGGAGAAAAATCAATGGGAACTTATCGCACCAATGTGGTATAATCGATCGGATGCTGGGGCAACAGCATCAGGAGACTATGTAATCTTTTTATTGAATTTATAACAATTTTATTTGCGACCAGTTTGTAGCACCTGACGTTGTTCGGCCAATAGTCAATAACTTAATAACATAACCCTGCGAAGATTTTGCGGATGACCTGAGGTTCCATCTGTGTTGTAGATTCTGTGTTGTGTCCTAGGATTAAAAAAGGCAGAAATAACATTCAAAGGGCCAAGGTTAGGTTGGAGTGGCTGCCAAAAAGGCACACTTAGGCCAGAAATGACCCATTGTGATACCACGCGAATCTTAACGATCCATTTCCGTATAACTCGAACCATTTGGAGCTTCTGATGATGCGGAGTAGATCTGCGACGCTTGTGGCGCTTAGGTCTTCCAGATCGTTTAGTAAGAAATTAGCTAAATGAGTTCTTCTGCGTTGAGCTAGTGCTGGGCAATGACAGAGAAGATGAGTTGTCGACTCCTCTTCGTCCACATCCCCGCAGCTTCTACAAAAGTCGTTTGAGTGAGCTCCAAGCCTATCGGCATGTCTACCTATTAGGCAATGCCCTGTCATTATTCCCACTACCGTGCTGATCGCGTTTCGTTGTAGTGAGAGGAGTCTGTTGGAGCGTGTTTTGTCTAGCTTTGGCCAGATACGTTTGGTGACGGTACACGTTCTCTCCCGTGTCTATCTTAGGTTTGCATTGTTTAGAGCTTCAGAACTTAACAGTAGTTTGCACGTTGAAAGGGCCAAAGACTAAATGAAAAATAACTTATAAAAATGACCAAATCCTTTGGACCCTACAATCTCGTTATAACCGCTTTTGATTGTTATTGTAATTCTACTTTTATAATTTACAATAATCGAACTGGATAAATTTAACAGGTTTATGTTGTTGGTGGTTGTGACAACATGCAAATCTTGGATACCTGCGAAATGTATAGCCCAAAAACGAACAATTGGACCGTTATTCCGTTTATGCACAGTCCACGCTCGGGTGTAGGTCTAGTTGCATGTAATGAAGACCTTTTTGCCATTGGAGGTTTTGACGGACACACCAGATTAAGTTCTGTTGAAAGATTTAGTTTAAAAGAAAAAAAATGGAGTTTGACAGCTAGAATGATGCTCCCAAGAAGCAATTTTGCATCAGTAGTTTTTGAAGGTATGATCTATGTGTTCGGTGGATTCAACGGAAATCAAATAACAAATCTTGTGGAACGGTTTGATCAGAAAATTGGTAAATGGTAAATCTTTAGTGGTTATTAAGGATGATGCATAAGGGTTTCCACATGTAAATAAAAAAAAGCGCAGAATTTGAAATATTAAGATTTTGCATTGAATAGCTAATGTCGTTTAGAGGCTTGTCCTCAGGTATCCAAAGTGTGAAAAACCTAACATCTAAAATTGTCACAATAAATGAGTGCTTTTAAAATTTCATTCATTGTCACAAAAAATACCAAAATAATATCGAGGTCCTGACTAAACTAATAAAAATATCTTGAACGATTCAAAAAACTGACTTATTGCGGGTTTCTTTCACGAAACTTTAAGCGACTAAAAAGGCCTGAGGCCTTATTACCGAACACGATACGATTGGATCGAGTCGTAAACTCCATGTTGTTGTTAGTGTAAAACACATTGAATTTACGATACGAACTAATCGTATCGTGTTCGGTAATAAGGCCTCTGCTAACTCGATTTAGTAACCGCTATAAGTTTCGTGAAACCCACAATTTTTCTCCTGAATACATTGTCCTTATCGACATTTAATATTTGACATATAAATTGACCTTTCAAAAATATTCGAACTTTTAATGTGGAAATTCCATTTAAATCATCTATAATTCTGAAAAATAATAATTTACATATATAATTTTAGGTGTCACTGCCCACCAATGAACGACAATCGATCAGGTATCAGCGCATGTCTTCTAGACAAAATACCGAATATAAAACAATATTCAGTTCATTTTCACGAAATGGATGGTGAAGGGCCATGTGCGTTTAATGAAAATGTTTCTGATGAAATGTACGACATATTGGAGTTTGAGCCCGAAATGTAACTGGGGTGTTGAATAATGTTATTTATTTTGTAATAAATTGGCAATTATTCTTCACATTTTTTTAAATCAATTAAAATAAAATGGAATTTCTAAAAAAAACTATTAACTGGGCTGTTAGACCCGCTGCACACTTGAGCTGAGCTACATATGTGCCTGTTTAGGCGTGGAAGTTTAGCGCTTCATATTATCCTCACTTTGGTACGTGACGATATACGCCACATTAACCCTAAACAGGCTCATAGTGTGTATTAGTAATTAATACACTTTTACCCCAAACCGTGAACACCCCGTTTGGAGGTGGTATCAACACCCCGATTGTGGTGATATTGTGTGTCGTTTAGTTGTTGTTGTTGGTAGAAAAGCACTAGCAACAACATGTAAGCGCCAGATTACATTTGGCTTAAGTAAGCCGGCAACTTTTGGGCTTAATAAGCCAATGTGCTTACACTTGTGGCTTAAATAAGCCAATCCTGTTTGCATATGCTACACAAGTTTACATGGGTGTGTGTGGACTCAAACCATTGAAATTGCTGCTGCTCATATACTTCCCAAGATGTTTACCTGCTGACGGTCAGAACGAAAATGATTTCTGCCTAGTACTTTTCCCAAACCGGTTCACACGCTTTGCATGTATGCAGATTGTCGATAAGCCATGATTTCGAGTGGCAACTTTTCCCTCCTCAGTCGTTTCTCCCAAAAATCGGCTTAAGTAAGCCCGAAAATTGCCGTGTGTAATCTGGCGCTAAAACGATATCACAGAGGCACTCTAGTCGATCCGATCGCTTTGGATTCAAACTTCAGAATTTCTGCTAGTTGACTTCGGGGTACCATTTATACGGGCAACGAATTGAGAATATACCACCCCCCGGGTTCGGAATCCGCAACTGTGAAATTAAAATGTACACAAAATTTTGCATTTCCCATTTAATTTGTGTATAATTTTAAATTTATAGTTGCGGAATCTGAGCCCAGGGGCCAGTAGTGACTCCAGAGCTGAAAACGAAAACACGCAAAGTAACTAAACTAAGGCTCGGTTGTTCAATTAGTCCCTTAAACTTCATTTAACAAAGCGTCGATTAACTTAGCGAGCTTAGCAATTTATTCATATTTGACATTTTTGGGTAATTTTTTAACTGTTTAAAGCAGTATTTTGGTGTTTAAATATTTAGGTATTAGTGTTGAAAGTGTTTCAGTGGGTTTTGGAAGTAGTCACCCTTACCTTTAGCAAAAAAATCGAAGAAATTAAAA
Source organism: Chrysopilus asiliformis (assembly GCA_964034945.1). NCBI lineage: Eukaryota > Metazoa > Arthropoda > Insecta > Diptera > Rhagionidae > Chrysopilus > Chrysopilus asiliformis. The sequence continues at coordinate 71,180,132 of OZ035962.1, forward strand.
ACAAAAAGTCAAAATATATTGAAATGGTAGCATCGTTATAAAACACAATTTCTAGTAAACGGGCAACCCGAGTCATCAGGTGAGCCAGCACAACACGAATATTCCTTCCGACAAATGGAGAAGATTCTAGGCCGCGAACATCCTCTGAAAGGATCCCAAAAATTCGACAACTTTCTAGTGCAGCTAGACCCTCGTATAAATACAACTAGCATTCATTCTGAATATTGAGTCCAAAGCGATCGGATCCACTAGAGTACCACAAGTAAGAAAGTTATTATCCAGTGATAAAGTAGAAAGAAGTGCTCATAGAACATAGCTATTGTGTTATAAATTGTGAATGGGCATTTCCACACACAGTTGTAACGACAACACATAACGACAACACATAACGACAACCAGTTCGAGTCCACACGCTGTTGTTACCAGTTTTGTCAGTTTTATATGTGTGAGTGCGAATATTGTCATTGTGGTTTGAACGTGAGTAGAGAAGCATCGTAGTGTGAGAAATCATAATTTCACCCATGGAAAATTTTTATTGCTGTTTACTTGTGTTAGTGCATGCAGAACTTTTGGTCACTCTTGAACTTCGCCCAAACGTTCATCACTTGCAGAACCCCCTCCACTAGTCACTGACTAATCAGAACCCGATCCGCAGATGCAAGAATACACGTGTGGAAAGGCCCAATTATTATAAATTGTTTAACCACACCAAATCAATTGTTTCACAGAGATAAAATCTCAGCGCAGTACCGAAAAGTTTTCTTTCCAAAAGATATTTTTTGAAAGATATTTTTCGTAATTTTGTAAAGCATATAACTTGGAAAACTTCAGACATTATCAGATCAGTCCGATAACGCACTCATGAGAATTTTAATATTGGTAAAATTCACGATAGGCATATTTGTTAAGAATACAACAATATAAATGATAATATCATTTATAGATTTAGAAAAAGATAACTTTTGAATGAAGTTGTTCTCTTCAAAAATCCGTTGTTTTTATAATAATTTTTATTGTAATAGACGCTCAAAAATGCTTGCTTTCTGTGGTCTATTTTTTAGAAAACATGATATCAATTGAATAAAATCTAGAAAAATTTAAATTTCAAGAATCGCGTATACATTGCCTACTGGGAAGGCTAATAGCTAACAGGGGTGGCTTCATGTGACTTATTTACGATGTAAGAGTAATTTGTGGGTAATTTGGAGTCGCTGAATCCAAATCTGGCAGTTGTTTGGCTGTACCCTCTCTATTTATTCATAAATTTTATTAATAATCTGGAAATAAGATTTCCTTTGACTATTTAATCGATCGAAAATAAGTGACATGGAGCCACCTCTGTATATTTGGATTAGAGAGCCTATAATCTAGAGAGTGGACATTAGGACGTGTAAAAATGACCGCCAAGCTGATACAAGTCCAAAAAACTTTAAAAATTTGATTCATTGCTACAAATAAGTGCCAAAATAATTTAAATCGGTTAATAGAAGTAAAAAACTCATGTCTGAGGTATCAAAAAAATTTGGAAAGTCATAATTGTTTTAATAAATTGAAAAATTTGTTTACAGGCTGTTCTGCTCTGGAGAAAAGGCTGTTCTATCTGGCCTACTAGACTGTTCTAATTCGAGTTAATAAACTGTCCTACTCAATAGGACAGTTTATTAAATGCTGATGTCCACTCTCGAGATTATAGTCTCTCTAATTACGATATAACCAATTGGGTACTTAATGGTGGATCTCCATTACTGAATCATTCGACGTATGCAAAAAATTGCATATAAATAGAAAGAGACAAATCTCTGTAATTGTCAGTGGGGAAGACAGAAGACGAACGCAATGTTTTTATAGGAAGTCTTATAGGATATACGTCATAGGAATTTGAACCTTATTCCATGACCACAACACTCAACTTTCAAACATTAGCTAGACTTCAAAAAAAATCTCCCAACCGTGTGACAGTTGACATGAATATTGTAATAAAATGGATTCGGATAGCAAAAAATTACTAATCGATATAATTTTCGATGAAGATAGCACAAGTGACAGTGACAATGAAGACCGTGTCGTAAAAAAAAGAGAAAGTTCTGATGCGCTTCTCAAGTCTGACGACGAACAAATGCCGTCCGATGGGGGCGGAGGCTCAAGCGACAGCAGCGACGACGAGCATGAAGACGAGGAAAGCCGACTAATAAAAGAATACATTGAGATCCTGGGGCAAATTGACGAGAATAAATACTGCTATGAGCACTACATTAAACTAATCGACACCGCACAGTAGTTTTTTATGCAAATATTCCAGAAAAAGGATTTTATTGAGTGTTTTTCTAGCAAATTATTCGATTTGGACAAAATCCGGCAGAGTCTTCACGAGCGAATGGTTACAGAGTGTTGCCTGAACGCGGATTGCTGGCTAGAATATTGTACTTATCTGGAGAAACGCGATCGATACGGAAGACCCTCCGAGTTGGACGATTTTCCGGTATTTCAGCAATCTGACATGGATATCGTAAACAGAGCGAAATTTTATTTAAATAAATAGAGAATATGTTTTTAAATTTTTAATAAAAAATGTAATTGAAAAAATGTGTATTTTAAATAATAAACAGCCACTTTCTAGATTTTCAGTTTTGACCGGCTTCAATGACAGCTTCATCCAACAATTTTATGAATTCCAGCCGAAGTCTCCGTTGAATATTTTCCGGAAGAATTTCCATATCTTTGCAGATCATTTCGCAGGTCAGCTGCGCAAATGACTTCGGTTTTTCGATTTCTTTTCTTGACTCCTTTTCTAGTAAATCGACTGCTCTTTTCTTGAGTTCAACATTTTTGTTTCGGAAAGTCTTGAAATATACGGAAACTCTCAGAATCGTCTAACATCCGGTCCTCGATTATCTCAAATTTTCTATCTGTAAAGATGATTATTATTATGCACTATATAGGAGTAGATATAATAGATATAAATACCTCCATTGTTATCCATTTTATAATTAAAAGTGTAATTTTACAGCAGTCAAACAAGAAATGTCAAAACACAACTTAAATGTATTGGACCTCACTTTTTGTTTACGGAGAATGTGTGAGTTTAATTTTATAATTGCACACGATCTTTATAGGAAAAGTTAAAGTCGTTCAACTTCATCTACAACCGCGACATCTGGCGACGTATGCATCCTATAAAAAAAACTACTAATGCGACATCTGGCGACGTATTCAATTTTTTTGCACACGTTGTTCTCTCTCTTTTTTACGAAGGCCTTTTTACATAAGTGTGTCTCTATATTTTTGCATACGTCGAATGATTCAGTAATGGAGATCCACCATAAATGTATCTCTATTTTGATATGGATCATAATCGATATACTTTACCCAGCTGTAACGGGGTACTTTAACGCGGTAATATTTTCTGCATGATGAAAAAACGCTTTCAAGGTACGATACCGAATTTCATTCCGCCATCAGCAAGTATCGACAAGGCAATTGTTTCGCGTAGCTTTTGTGAAAATTATCAAGTTGAACAATTCAAAAGTTTAGGATTGAAATAGGGTGTTCTCTGGGTATCCAAAATGGATACAAGTACGGATGGAGTTTTAATGAAAGTATTAACAACTGAAGAGTTGAAAGAAGTCTCAAAAAACGTGAGGAAGAAAATTGAAACATACTTCGAAGGCAAGTTTGAAGCGTTTTTGACGGCAAAAGCGTTAGGCGAGGCTGCCAAAAACAACATTGGTAAGATTATTACAAATAATGTTAAAAATTCAGACAGTTTTTGGGGTATCACGAACGTTAGGTAGAGAAAGAAAAAGGGCCCCAATCTGCCGCCTTTGTGCCGGCGCTCGCTTGTCAGTTTGAGGCTGAGCATGCGCGCCTTTTTGGCATTCTGGGCTTCGGTGCTCCAGGTCCCTTTTCATTATCTGTAGAACTAAGGAAAACTTCATTGATAGCCCCTTTACTGTTATTAAACTTGGAAAGTGTCTTGTATAGCGCTAGCCTGTGTTTGTTACAGGGTTGTCTTAGAAAAGGAGCTTGTTACGGTGGTTTCTTTAAAATCACAAAAAACGATTAAATTGGGACACGTCCTTTTGTTGTCTGTCCGGTTTACTTGTGACAGTGTGGCGAAGGTAATTGCTTGCAATTTTCTTTTTTCAAAATTGCTATGCTCGATATACCCAAGTTCATGTAAATTTTATCTTGAGAAGGGTTACTGCCTTGGTAAGACAAATCTTTGGTCAAGTTTTATTGCAATATCTGAAGATACAGCATTACCAGGGTAATTTTGCTCAACACAAAATATAAGTCATCGTAAAAATTTACATGTAAAGACTAAAAGAATTATCGGTCATTATGTAATATATTGCATACCCGTCTTGTCTTTAAAATTTTGTCGATATGACGCGCCAAAACCTTTAAAAAACGCTTCCGTTGTGGGGGGGAGAGAAAAGTTGATCGGGTTTGTCCGCCATCTCAATCTCACATAAAGGTGCAGTGCCAAACTTCAAATCTAGCAAAAATTTGGGCTTAGGTTTTCGGGTCCAGGGACAGACAGAGATTTGTTCATCATTCCAGGCACAGGGAAAGTTCCCACAGAAGGAATACAGTAAACCAAAAGATTCATTGTTTTTTCTTGGGACGAAATGATCAGAAGAATGACTCATTGAAGCACTTATATTCTCAGGATAACAAATCATCAGCTCACAATAGCATTAAATGCATATTTAGAAATATTAACTGCAGTCATTTTCTTAAGGCAACTGAAAATGAAATAAAAACGTGCTGCTAATACCGGATTCATGTGTTAAACATTTTTTCCACAAACTCGAAACAACCTTTCGGATGCAAGCTGCTTACGCCGACTTTCAAAAATGAATAGAAAATGAAACATTTTCAATATATATGGAAAACGTTGGTACTCGGCTTTATTTACTGGAATTTTAACGGTACCGTTTATTCAAAAGTCTTGGTTGAATTTTTGAACAAAATATGATTTTTTTTATGAATAGGGCATTTCCTAATACTAACACTGGTCCCAATGCGATCAATTCAATTGTAAAAATTTTTTGCCTCCATATTTGGCCCAAAAAACAACTAAAAACATTAAATGTGTTTTACGCCAAAGGTTTATGCAATTTGAGATTATTAGAGGTTCCTGACTGAATCTGAGTAGTGGACATTCGGGACTGAGTGGTGGAATTTCGGGGTCACGTGTGCTCCCCCTGGAACATACAAGTCTGCACTCTAAAGGCAATCAAAATGACGATTCCTCCGATCGGAACTAATCTCGACCGCTCAACTTAGCAATACGAGAGAGACTTCGCCACGTGTTTTAGTGGCAAGAAGTCGTCTCTTCAAAGTACAGTAATCCCCCGCTATACGGACGCTCGTTTTACGGAAATTCGAAGTTACGGACCTGACTAATATAGGAACAAATTCGCTATACGGATAAAAAAATTCGCTATTACTTCGCTATTCGCTATTACGAAAAAATTCGCTATTACGGACAAAAAAATTTTTTTTTGAATCACAAAAAAATCAAGAAAAAGTCCTCCATAATTATGTTGTATTTATTGTAAATGTACATACAGTAATCCCTCCAACTGCGCGGTAGATACGTTCCACAAAAAGAGCGCACAAACCGAAACCGCGCACTGTGAACCCTACTTTGTATGAAATTTTGGGGTTAGGAACATGTTTTTTTAAACGAAAATTATAAAAAAAACCGCGCAACTGCGAAATTTTTCCGCGCAGTTCGAAATTTTGGTATTAAAAACTAAACCGCGCAGTTGCGAAACCGCGCAGTTAGAAACCGCGCAGTTGGAGGGATTACTGTACTTAATTTCTCCGAAATTTCTGACACATTTTGTGTATACACAAAAGAGAATTAAAAAAAGGCAATAAAAAACTGCAGTGCGGTGTATTTTTAAAAAATCTATTTGCTATTCTTAAGCGAGAACTCCAATTGGGCAGAGGCAGCAGCAGAGGCAGAAGCAGAAGCAGCAGCAGAAGCAGAATCTGCTTTCTGTCCCACAATGAAATTTGAATTCTGACGAAACTAGCAGAAACCTACGTAGAAACAGCTACGTTTTTTTGTCCGCGGCATGATTTGTCCCATAATATTTTGTTGGTTTTAACATATTCAATTGATTTATGCTCAATTTCAAGTAGTATAAATATTTTTTTTCTATAATTATATAGTTTTCTCATTATTCTAGTGGTTAAATAATTATTTTAATATATTATACTAATCTGTTTCGTATTACGGATTTTTTTGGTACGCATCTATCTATTTTTAATACGATCTTATACTAAAATAGGTTTCTTTTTACGGACATTTCTATTGATTGGAACACATCTATTTATTCCCAGTACAATCTCATACTAAAATAGGTTTCGTTTTACGGATTTTCGATATACGGACAGTTTCCGTAGAACGCATCCCGTCCGTAAACCGGGGGATTACTGTAGTTCTTATGTGCATAAATACATACGAAAGTCAACTGTTTCCCTGAAATGGTAAAAATGGTTAACCTCTGCCTCTAAAAAGACACGTGTATAAGAATAGTAACAAATATTTTTAAAGTATTGCTTGCAAGCCTTAAGGCCAAAATACAATTGACCCAACACATTTTCGGCGACAATCAATCCGACCAACTTTGCAGCCGTAAAAAATTGAATCGAATTTAACTTTTGTCGGTCAGCTCGCCCACAAAATTTAGTGGTTGATTCAAAATGAAATCTTATGGGTGTGTCATAAAATCTAAATTTCGTCACTTAACCCGTTCGGTACATGTTTTTTTTCTATGGGGGTTAAAAATTCTCTATACAAATTAATGATGTTTAAGCTATAGTATTCATTTAAAACAAAAAAAAAATTAAAAAATTTTATTTTTTACAAATACGTCCACTGTAGTTCAGCTTTTTACTCAAAAAATCAAAATTGGGTCACAAATGCACTTAAAGGTGCACTGAATGAGAATAGAGTGTTGAAAATAAATAAATAATAAGTCAATTCAAATTTTTAACTGCGTTGCCATATGGCATCAAATACCGAATGTGTTAAAGAAAGTATTAGGAAATATAGTTCGTATGCTGTGTTGCTTAAATTCACATTCCCATTTTGTATGATAATTGGGTACAAAAAATGTTATATGGGGCTCACCATCCCAGTGTTAAAATCAAATGAGAAGCAAATAACGATTAGAACAACAAAGTGTGCGCAATTATATATGGAGGGCGACATTGTCGCCGTAATCTGCCGTCGTGAATGTTGTGTCGGGCCAATTGTATTTTGGGCTTTAAGGTAGAACCTGAATCGTACGTCGATGCGTCCGTCATGCGTGTTGGCGCCTAAAGTCTCAAACTTGTGAAATTTGAATTTCGTGGCAAACTAAATTTGAATCTCGCGACCTTATATAGTTCAGTGGATGCGTTCAAGTACGATAAAGAGGGAAATACTTTTGGGACCATTTTTCAGCAGAGCTTTTTATGGTGCCAGTTGTTCTATGTTATATAGTTTTGTGGTACTCCCCTAATAATACGTTTTCCGATGCGGCAGCCGCATAGAGTAGGTCGAATTTCTACTTTTACATGCGGCAACGCACGGAAATGTCATTTCGCAAAAACGTTTCTTTACGATTTAAACAATTTAAGTATGGAACAAATTGAAAGTAATTGTTTCGACGATAAACTAATAGAAGAAGTGCAAAACAATGAATAAACTCCAGATTCGTTGCCGCACCCAACTGTCACCGCATCGAACTGTCAACCGGACGGACGCATCGACGTACGATTCAGGTCCTAGCTTTATCCAACTATCTCATTTCTCTTGTAAGCACACGAATTGCTTTTGAATGGGTGCCAGAAATGTTAAAAAATTACAGGGAGTTGCCAGAATTGAAATATTGGATGTATTTATGCATATAATAATTTTACTCCGCTAAAACTACAAAATGAAACGATCCTTTTACTGACGTATTAAGAATATCTATATTTTGCTTTTCTAGCTCTTTTATTTTATTAATTTTTTTTCCCAAAAGTATGAATTTTTTTTCCAAAAGTATGAAAAATCAGTCAAATTGGAGCAGGAGCCGATTGCACATGCTTATCCGGCTATAGCCTTTGGACTTTTTTTCTACCTTTAACGTCATAAAGAACGATGTACGAAAATGCCCCTTGACTAACTTTTGGGTTTCACTTTCGTGGTACCTCCATTGGAAAGGTAATTTGCTCTAGTTTCATGGACATAAGCTCTTTTTTGGCGGGGAACTGCAGGCGGATGGTCAGCTGCCATCTTAGGCGCAATGATTTTTCCATCAAAAAATTGCTCCTCGAGCCAACGAATATTGTTCCTCGATTCCACGAATATGCCTTATTTTCTCATCCTTTAGATGTTGAATTTTGTTGGTTTACTGGAATAGACCTTACTTTTGAGATAACCCCAAAGGAAGGTTTACTGGAATAGACCTTACTTTTGAGATAACCCCAAAGGAAGGTTTACTGGAATAGACCTTACTTTTGAGATAACCCCAAAGGAAGAAGTCCAAATGCGTCAAATCACACGATCTTGGTGGTCAATTGATTTCGCTGTTTCGAGAGATGATTCGATGAAGCCATTGTTGCATTGGCTGTATGACATGTGGCGCCGTTCTGTTGAAACCACAAATCATCTACATCCATAGCATTTAATTCAGGCCATAAACATAACAAAAACTAAAGGGTGGTTAAATTTTAAGGGCCGATGTTGAATGTGAACCACACCTAAACGTCAAGTTTTTTTCTGCATTTCATTTGACATTTCTCAATTTCAGACTAACTCAATTTGAACCATGGAAAGATACACAATCGAGCAACGCGTTAAAGTTATTCAGGCTTATTATGAAAATGGGCGTTCAAATCAAAATACATATCGTGCACTTTGGAAAAAATACGGCCCGATGATGCCGCCAGCCCATAAACCGCACCAAACAGTCACTCTTTGTGGGTGCATTGGTTTTTCGACAATCACTCTTGGATTATCATTCGCCCAAATGCGGCTGTTCTGCTTATTGACGAATCCACTGAGGTGAAAATGTGCCTCATCACTGAAGATGATTTTCTTCGAAAATTGATCATCCACTGTTGCCATTTCTTGCCACCATTCTGACCATTGACGACGCTTGAAATGGTCAAGAGGCTTTAGTTCTTGAGTCAATTGCACCTTGTAAGCGTGTAAATGCAAGTCTTTATGCATAATGTTCATCAACGACGAGCGTGGGAGGTGCAATTGTTGGGCACGACGACGAGTTGAGGTGGACGGCTCTTCAGCCACACTATCGCGAACAGCAGCAATATTTTCTGCAGTACGAGCTGTACGAGCATGCACTGGTGTTTTCACATCTCATATAGACCCGGTTTGCTCAAATTTTTGCACGATTTTTCCGATTGTACGCACATTTGGACGATTAAATTGACCGAAAAAATCACGAAGTGCACGATATGCATTTTGATTTGAACGCCCATTTTCATAATAAGCCTGAATAACTTTAACGCGTTGCTCGATTGTGTATCTTTCCATGGTTCAAATTGAGTTAGTCTGAAATTGAGAAATGTCAAATGAAATGCAGAAAAAAACTTGACGTTTAGGTGTGGTTCACATTCAAAATCGGCCCTTAAAATTTAACCACTCTTTATTATTCCCAATCTAGCAATTATTGAAAACCCGTATGGTGATATGGCATTTTTCGAACAGTTGTATAAAAAATCCACTTTGAAGTCAAAATTTTCAATCAGATTTTCTAAAATTTATTCCAATCGGATTTTGATGTATGGGGGTTTTATGTAGAATCATATCCTAAATAACTTTTTTTCTTGCACTTTTTTGATAAGATGCACCGTTTTTGAGATATTCGCAAAAAACATTTTCGTTCGTATGGGGGGTACCCCCCTAATGGTCCATTTTTGCCCAATAACGAACTTAGCCTCGCATTTTACGAAAAACGGATCTGTGCAAAATTTCAAGTCTGTAGCTCAATCCGTGCGCCCGCAATCCGCGCCACAGGCGGACAGACGGACGGACATGCAGAAATTAATTATTTTTATCATTCTAAACACACTGGTGTAATTCATTTTTCTGTGTGATGACGGGATCTTGGCATTACAAACGGTAAGGCAAATTTAATATACCCTTTGGTTTAAATATCACGAAGTGCGCGAAATGCATTTTTGCTTGAACGCGCATAATAAGCTTCAATAACTTTAGCACAATCGTTAATCTTTCCATGGTTGAAATTGCCAAAGACTGAACTTGTCAACTCTGAAAACAGATGTCAAAAATCATTAGACGTTTAAGCCTTAATCATATTTAACATCGGTCCGAGCAATTGGAACATCCGATAATTGTGATGATTTGCGTAACTAGATCTCCGTTAAAGTTTAGAATTGCTAGCAATGGTAGAAGTTATTATTGAAAAGTTGAAGTTATTACCAAGTGATGCTAGCAAAAAAAGTTTTAATTGTTCAAAAATAAATCTTTTAACATGCATAGTAAGATTTCGGCATTTATAGTTTCCCTTTTTGATAATTTCAGATGCAGTTCGCGATGAATTCGAGAAAAAAGTGGAAGAGCTATCCTCTAAGATCCAGGACTATGAAGCCAAATTGCACACATCGCAACAAAATGTCGACGAATTGCGTGTTCAGCTCGATAGCTCACGGGAAGAGATTACTAAATTATTAGAAACCACAAAGCGTTACGAAATAGAAGCGGCGGAATCCCGTCGGGAGAGAAACGAAGCGATAGACGAAAGGGATTCGCTTTTAAAGAGGTTAGAGCGAAAGAATGCTGAATCAGAGCATCTGCTGGAAGATATTAAAGTTCGCGAGGCGCAACTTCAAGCGGCGATTGCAGCTAAATGCGAGGCTTTGACAAAAATCGATGAGGTCCAAAGTAAAGAAGTTTCTCTTGACTTCAAGGAGAAGCGAATGGTCCATGAACATGCTTTGCTTACCAGTCAAATTCAGAGCTTGACGGAAGACTTGAATCGTAACACTAACGAACTTCAAACCCTACGTCGAGACAACACTATTCGTCATTTAGAGCTTGAAACTAAACTCACCGAAAAGACTGAAGAGCTGAAAATTGCAAATAGTACAAATTCCCATCTAAATGAGACTGTAACAGCGTTGACAGCTAAAGCCGAAAGTCTTGCTGCAAAGTTATTTGCTCAGAGTGAGGAATCGGCTAAAATGATGGAATATTACAAAAAGGAATTGCACGCAAAGACGAAATTGGCTGAATTATACAATGAGGACAAGAACGACAAGGTTCATCAGGTGAACGAGCTAACAGCCGCTCTCACTGATCTTAAGAAGCTGCTGAATGAAGCCACTGATCAATACGGACAATTGGAAACAAAGAGCAAGGCCCAGGAAGCCCGTCATGATCAGGAATTGGATGAAAAAAATAGTTCGATTCAATCACTCCGAGATGAGCTGAAGAACGCCAATGATTTGCTGAAAGAGGCTCAGGAGGAGAGTTTGGAAAGTGCTGTTGAAAAATTGGCTCCAACAGCAGCAGTCACAACTCGTTTAATTAAATCTGATATGACTTTAACTGAACTATATTCGTTGTATGTGAGAGCAACTGAAGATCTTCAGTTAAAGGACAAGGAAAATCGTCGTTTGAATTTGCAAATGAAATCTATTCTAGAAGAGGTAGAGGAGAAAGCGCCAATAATCAAGAAGCAATCGTTGGACTATCAACGGATGATTGAACGAAGCGATGATCTCAATAATCAATTGAAGCAATTGATTGCTGAAAAGGTTGAGGTACGGGATGAACTGCAGGAAGCGGTAAATAAAATTTCATCTCTTGAACGTGAAAATAAGCAACTTAAAATTGGACAGAATGATTTGGCGAGACAAGTTTGCTATTTACTTAAAGAAATTGAACAGGTAAGTTTGATTCGGAAGTACATAATAAGTCTAGAAATATTCACTTTCAATTTCACCTGCGGAATCAGACCAGATAAAAAAATTTCTCATTTACACGAAAGTTATTAGGTAAAATCGTAGATAGGTTGGTGGATTTGGTGTATCTAAACTTGTGAGGATTAAAATGTCATTAAAGTATAAATATTCCTAATCAAAGAATAATCAAAATATAAGGATTTGGAAGTTTTAAGTAAGGTTTGAAGGCACCATTGCCTGTGCTTTTAAACTGCAGCGAGATTCTTACCGAAAAATATACGATAACGAAGTTGGATTTATGAAAAATGTGCCATTGCTAAATTACTCTAAATACACATTTTGAAAAAATACGTTATCTTTTTGTTTATGTATGTGACAACCCCTCGTCTCTGTATGTTTAACACTAGGAAGTCTGAAATTCTTCACACCCTTAGAAGCCTGAAGGGGATCAAATTTATCCTCTTCAATTTTTCTTTATAGATTTCAGTCAAATATTCTGCGTTTTATTGTTATAACTATAGAAATAAAATAATTTCGTCAAATATTTTAACGAAATGGAATATTTCAAGACTTTTTATACACTCTATTAAATTACGTTGTCGCTATGTTTATTTTAAAATCGTTGGAAACTTATATTTCTGAAACTAAGAAAGCGCTGAGAATTTCGTCACCTTGCGTAGTTCCGGTGACAATACAGTACTTTCACTATTGTGTCTTTGTAAGGACAACAGGAAGTCCTGTAAGGATGACGTGATTATTAAGCCTGAGTTACATTGCGACGACAAGGCGACACGACAACGCCACCAAAGTTTGAAAAATTGAACTTTTGTCGCGACGACATCGAATGACAGTTAAATTGTTTGGTTAGGTTAATTGTGTTTGATTTGCTCTCTTTTGGTGAAAAATTGGCAATTTTATCAAAATGTAGAAATTATCTATAGTAGCATATAATAATATTTTCTTTACTTTCTGCACTCTCATCTTTTACTTTCAAAAAAATTTGTTAGGTTATGGGAATGTTTGTCGCGTGCTCGCAGCTCTGGTAATGTAACTTAAATGACGATAACGACAATGTCGCGTGACTCTCGTCGACGTCTCAGATTCCAGATTTTCCGGAAAAAGTGTCATCTGGAGGTTTTTGAGATGGCTGAAAATTTCGAATTTTTAATTTATACTTTCTTAGGGTCAAGGGGGGTAATTGTAAACGATTTTCACTTTTTTGATATCTTTTCAACTTTGTAATGGTTTTTTTTAAAATTAAATCATTAACAGCGGAGTTTTGATATATTATGTTAAAATTTGTTGTCTATTTATTGCCCATTCCATGTGATTTCAAAATTATAGGTCCTTAATTTTTTACAAAATTGGATGTTTACTTTTATCCCTATATTTTTTTCAAATTTTTGAAAAATAGGGTAAAGGTAAACACCTTTTTTATATATTTTTTTTATATACGTATCTGCGCAAAATTTCAAGTCTCTAGCTCAATCCGTGCGCCCGCAATCCGCGCCACAGACAGACAGACGGACGGACATGCTAAATTCAACTTTTTTCATCATTCTAAACATACTGGTATAATTCATTTTTGTGTGTGATGACAGGATTTGGAGTTACAAATGGTAAGGCAAAGTTAATATACCCTTTGGTTTCACCATACGGGCATAAAAAGGGTGTTTACTTTTGCCCCAAGTTGTTCACATTAACCCCATTATAGTGTTTACATTTGGACATGAGGTTAAAAATTAAGGGGTAAATGTAAACAGACAATAACTTTTTACAGTTTGTTTATAGACAAAAATTAACATATATAACCTATCTCAAGCAACTATATTGTTCGTATATTAAGCTAAAACATACATACTTTCTTTTAAAAATCACTTCAAAAACTAATTCTTTTCACTCTTAGAAAAACTGAAATCACACTAAAAAGAAGCACTCACTTTGACCGCTCCTACACAACGAACCCTCTCTTAGATCTATTGTGCCACGTGTACGCAGTGAGACAAAAGATCAATTTCCAATATATTGTCTCGATAAGCTAAGAAGGAATAGCAGTTTGGGGACAACCAATAGTGTTTACAATTACCCCTGTTTACATTTACCCACTTTGACCCTATTATGGGAAAATTAATGAAAAACATTTCCTCAAAGGTCCTTGTTTCTAGTTTCTCAGAGAATTTCCTTGCATTTCAACTAAAAAATCAAACTGAAAACGTAAAATTTTTAATATTTAAAAAAAATTCCCGGGGACCCGATTCGCGGGATTGAAAATAAGTCCGGGAAAAGCACCCACTAATGAGTACTCATGACCAGAAACAAAGTTTTAACATAAAACACGAATTTTACAGGGTAACAACATTTGTAAAGGCAGCATACATGGTATTACATAAAGGGTGATCCAATAAGAGCTTCCTGTTTTTTGTAAATAAAACACAATAATTAATATATTGAGGAAAGTCTTTATTTAAGTTCTTAGTTTGGTTCATGCTATTTAATGTTGCCCCCGGCTAACTCTTAAATGGTCCATTCTGTGGGTCCAATTTTCGACCACTCTTTCAAGCATATCGGTCGGTATTCCGCAAATAGCACGGGTTATGTTTGCTTCCAAAGCTGTAATCGTTCTGGGTTTATCGACTTAAACAAGAAATTTCACATAACTCCACAGAAAGTGCCAGCTCACAAGATCTCGGTAACCAATTAACAGGACCATTTCTTGAGATGATGTTTTCATCGAACGTTTCCCTCAATAAAGCGATTGTATCGTTAGCTGTATGACATGTAGCGCCATCCTGTTGAAACCACAAGTCAACTACACCAATATCTTGAATTTTTGGCAACAAAAATTTATTGATCATTGCTCTGTAGCGAGCTCCATTGACAGTAACACGCACTCCTTCTGCATTTTTAAAGAAATACGGTCCGATGATGCTACTGTAGCAATATTCTCATTACTACGGGCTGTAGGCACTCTGGTTGATGGATGTATGCCTAATAGTGTAAAATTAGTTCGAAATTTGGTGATGGTTTCACGAATAGTGCGTTCAGTGAGACGATTATGATGATCAAAATGTGGACGAAGAGCTCTATAACAATTCCTAATTGAACAAATAAGTTTCCATAATTAGTAAACGTTGTTCACACGTAAGTCTATTCATGATGAAATGGTACTGAATACTGAACACAAACGTCATATAGACAAGCCAGTTGACACATAAGAACTGTCAAAACAACCCTATTGGAAAAAGTACATCCAATTGGATCACCCTTTAGATATTCCTTTTTTGCGTGTGTGTTGGATAGAACTGACACAAGGCCAGTAGAAATCTATTACAAACACATGGCACTTTATGTGGAAATGGGTACCAGGATGCCACCTTCCCCTGGTACACGTCGTAAAGGTATACATCCAATGTTAATTGAAAAACATAACAAAACCTATAATTGCCAATCTGGCAATTATTGAAAATTCGTATGGAGATATGGCATTGTTCGAAGTTGTATCAAAATTCCACTTTGAAGTGAACTTTTCAAAAAGATTTTTTAAAATTTATTCCAATGGGATTTTGATGTATGGGAGTTCTATGAAGTATCATATCCTAAATAACTTTTTTTCTTGGACTTTTTTGATAAATGCACCGTTTTTGAGATATTCGCAAAAAACGTTTTCGTTCGTAATAGTAAATTAATTTAGCAGTATCGGATGATAAAATATGTTTAAAAAGTTCATTGTTTAATTAAAAAAAAATGTTTTTCTATAGGGCCGTGGTGGATTTGCATCAGAAAATGAACAATCGATTTCATCTGACATGTCCGCAAATGAAGTGATCTCCAAAAAGTTGGTAACGTTCACCGATATAACTGAATTGCAGGAAAACAATCAAAGATTGCTTCTTCTCGTTCGTGATTTGAGTAAACAATTAGAAGACACGGAAGAGATGCAGAATAACATGACATCGGCGTCGTATGAAGCGAAAATCACCGCCTATACAAAACGGTTGCAGGATTTGCAGGAATCGCAAGAGTCACAGACGCAAATGATGACGATTTGTATGCAGCAGCGCGATCGCTACAAAAAGTCGTACTTGGAGTGCTTAAAGAATGTTGGCAAAAACATACAATTGAATATTGATAGCTCGCTGAATAATGATCAAATGGAAGTGGGTGGCGAGGACGATGGAACGCCATTCGCATCGAACAGTAGTGTGATATCCACTGATGCAGTTGCTGGAAAGGACAAACGAATCATTGAATTGGAAGATAAAATAAAATTATTGACTGAGCAATTGAAAACAACTAAAGAAGAGTATGATGAATACAGGAAGGAGAAATTAACCAATGAAAAGATGATGAATGAGCAATTCGATGCGATGCGCACGGAACTTCGTGAGTTGACTTCATCCAATTGCAAATTGATGTCGACCGTCGAGTACAATAACGAACAGATTAAGATCCAACAGAAGAATGCTGCTACATATAAGAAACAGATCAGTGCTCTTGAGGATAGAAACAAAAACTACGACAGCACTATTATTAAACACGAGCAGACGATTACATATCTGAGAGAAGAATTGATGCGCTCTCAACAAAAACTCGGATCGACTGAGGTGCAAATGGAGAATCTCAAGCAGGAGTGCAGACATCTGAAAAATTCAGAGTCGCGTCTTCAGTTGGAACGCGAAGCTTTGCATCGTGAACGACAAACACAGGGATTACTTCTCAATAATTTGGAGATGATTAAGGCCAGTTTCGAACGGTCTGAGACTGAGGGCCGTATGCGTTTGGAAGTTCGCTTGGACGATAGTACTCGCGAATGTTCAGCGCTGAGACGGCGCTTGCAGGAGGAGCAGGATCGTTTCAGGGAACTTACAGTTGATCTGAAGCGACAAACAGAAACAGCAAAGGCTAGAATGGAGGAGGAAGTGGCCGTTGCTGAAAAACTTCGACAGGAAGTGGTGAAAATGCGTGAAGAGATTTGCCACAAGACAAAGCAGATCGATGACTTGAGTAAGAAACTACAGGAGAGTATGACGCCCAGCAAGAATGACAATCCAATCGCTCAAGCTAATAAAAAGGCACGTGAATACGAACTGAAATCTGATGAACTTCGGTTGGAGGTTGAGTCGCTGACAAAGGAATTGCAGACAGCCCGAGAGCATGCACAACAGTACTGCAAGATGTCGCAGAGGACGGAATTGGAACTAAAAGAACTGCACGACACGTATTCGGAGTATAAAACACAATCGGAACAAGAATTGGCCAAGTTGCGTGCATCTGAAGTGAGTTTAAAGTCAAGAGTTGATGAACTAGATACAGAAATTCAACTACAAATCACAGGAGCTCAAATCAATACTGGCAATTCTACAGCTCAGGTGAACAAAGTTCAGACAGATTTGAAGGAAGCACTGCAAAAGATTAGCGAAAATAACCGCGAGCTGCGAGATTTGCGCGAACAGTGTAACACTCTGACATCGTCACTGCAGATTGTTGAGCAGAAATACGCCAATGAAATGATTCTTCATTCGACTGACATTCAGGAGCTAGCAAAAATGAAAGAAGAATTGTCTCGAGTGCGGGATTCAATTGAAGAGATGCGATGTGCCAAAGAGAAGGCGATTGAAATGCTCGATGAGAGAAAGAAGGGTTGGGAGGAGAGTGAGATCAAGCTTCGTGAGGAGAAGGACGAGCTTGAGAAGCGTGTATTGGACTTGGATGCTCAAAATTCAAAACTGCATGATCAAATCCAGTTGCTTAGTAGTAAACTATCGCTAGCAGAACCGACGGCTGTGGTGGCTGCCTCTTCGACGGATGACAGCATGAACGAATCTGGAGTGGATCGATCACTACTCAATCGATCCATTAATGAGGAGGATGTTAAAGGATACGATCAGTTGTTGCAGATAATCAAATACTTGCGCAAGGAGAAGGACATTGCCGTGGCTAAAGTTGACATCTTAAAGACAGAGAATGTCCGATTAATGTCCGAATTTAATATGCTTCAGAAGAAATTGGATGAAACTACCGAAACACTGACGAAAGAACGCACAAAATCTGAAACTGTTATTGTCACTACGGCGAAACATGAAGAGATCCTCCGGAAAGTGGAAACATTGAACGCAATTACGGACAGCAATAGGATTCTACGTGAGGAACGTGACGCATTGAATAAACGTGTCGCTGAGCTTGCCGAGCGCGTGAATAAGGTTGAAGATGAGTTATTCCCGCTTCAGGAAAAGAATCGAGAGCTAGCAACGAAGATAGAGGAAACAACGTCAGAGAATACTTCCCTGCGAACGGAAGCGGTCCGATGGCGGCAACGTGCCAATCTTTTGATTGAACGTAGCAATAAGAATCCCGAGGATTTTAAGCGATTGCAGAATGAGCGGGAGAGCTTGGCTAAGATGCTGACGGCGGAAAAGGAAGCTCTGAAACATGCACAAGAAGAATTCGCTGCAATCAAAACAGAAAAGGCTCGTCTTGACAACGAGATTCTGAATTTGGGTCGACAGGTTTCAACTCTGACAGACGATAAAAAGAAAGTCCTCGACGAATTGAATTCTATGAAACAGCATAATGCTCGCTATGCTCACGACATTATGGAGCTGAAGAATTTATTGCTCATCAAAGACGAGAAGGTGAGAAAGGCGGAGGAAGAGCTTTCATCCAAAGATGCCCAACTCGTCGATTCAAAGAATAAAGAAATTCAAATTAGGAAGATCGCCAAGCGATACAAGGATTCATACTTTGAGCTAAAGAACAAGGAAGGCATTAAGGATGGCAATGATGGTGGTGGTGACGATAGTCAGACGGGCGGAGAAGGTACCTCGAAACAAGACACCGATAAGGAGCTCAAGGATAAGGTAAATGAGTTGAACGCACAAATAGCCACCGCTCAAGAGGAGTGCGACACACTGCGCAAGGAGAACGAAACTTTACGCGCCAACATTGATAAGGAGGATAGGAATAAGAATCTCCTGAAGGAAGCCAAAACTCGAATTATGTACTTGACGGATTACAAGAACTCTGTCATTAGGGAATTGAATACAACCAAGGCGCAGATGCAGATCCTGGAACAGAATCGTGATGAGCACGATTTGACAGTAAATAACATAAAGACGCAGTATGAAACAAGGATTTCAAGATTGGAAAAAGAACTTGGTGATCAAGATAAGGAGATGAAAGAAACAATTACTCGGCTGACTCGGGAAAATGAGGGGCTGATGCTTAGAATTAATCAGCTTCATCGTCAATTGGGTATGCCGCAATCGGCCAAACCGTCGACGAGTTCCGGTTCCGGTTCGGAGAAGGGTTCAACGGAAGCGCCACGTACTGCCAACGTTAAGCCAATGTCGGGTCCTAGCGGGCAACAATCTGCTACGGTAACACCTTGGCGTGGCGGGGAAACACCTTTAGCCAGCATTCGTCCTATGTCTGTTCAAAACAGAACTGCAGCTGTCCTCCCGACCAGCCAGACAAGCAACGTTGCGACTATCCAAGGATCTCCGAGCAGTGGAAGTGTGACTGCTCTCGTGCCACCTCAACAGCAAGTCCACACAACAGGAAACAGTTCGGGTGAGGCAATGTCCTCGTCCCCAACAAGCTCGCATACTGACTACATGCCGGCTACTAGTTCTGCTGCTGTGGTCGTGGCCACAATTCCCCCGATGGGTGCCAATGCCGAGAGTTCCCAGGAAGCTGAAAGCGTTCCCACTCAAAACAATGAGTCTACAACAACCACGTCTTCAACGTCACAGGTCCTTGTCTCCGGTGGCCAACAGCAACAGGCGGTGGCTTTAGTATCACCACGTGTTGAGGGGATCTCACAAAATATTGTTCCACCGCAATCTGCACAGGCTCAGGAGACCAATCAGCCAAGCACTTCGGGCACGTCCAGCACATCGAATGTATCGGTTAGTAATCATCATCAGGCGTCTTCCAGTAACACGGTGACCACTACACAGGCTGGACATAAGCGACCGCGTGATATTGAGGGCGATAGCTCTACCAGTACCGAGGAACCTTCAGAGAAAGCTCAGCCGCAAAGCAAACGAACTCGAATGCAAACCGGCGAAGCAACATTTCAGGGTGTTAGTGAATCCGGCCTAGATGTTGAATACCAGGTTCCGACGTCATCGCAGCGCGATCAGGAGGATGACATCATAATCGTCGATTCGGATGACGGAATGGCGGATGAGGGCAATGCCGATGTCGATGATGGACCCATGGAAGATGAAGCTGACAATGGCGAGGGCTACGAAATGGAAGAGGCTTATGAACAAGAGCAAGAAATCGACGAAGGTGAAGGTCCGGACATTGATGAGGACCACGTACAGTCTGATAATAATGAGGTTGAGGTTGACGATAGTAGCGAAGTTCCCAATCAATCTGGCACGACCACGACAACGACTACATCGAGTACGAATCATGTGGCTCCTGATGCTGGAACATCGCAGGTCGTTGATCAGAGCAGTGGTGAACAGGTGGGTGATGCGCAAGGCCAGGAGATCCAGCAAATTCAAGCTATAAGCAGTGGAAGCGAAGCGGGATCGTCATCTCAAACGACCACCTGGCGGCAATTGACCCCTTTGTCCAGACAACAGCAGGCCACCTATTTAATGCTCCAGCAAGGATATGAAGAGACCGGCGATGATAGTATTGTACCAAGTACACCAACTCTTTACGTTCCACGGCGTGTCGATGGGTACGCGAACAAAATTTGAAATAATCTTAATTGTATATTTTAATTTTTACCTTTTTTTTAAATTAAGTTTCAGTGAAGCCGTCAGCTCTCCACATCCCCAAGTTCCCCATGCAGCACGATTCACATTTTCCGAATCAACAGCCGGAGCGCGTTCAGCGGTTGGATCAAACACGGGTGCAGCTGGTGAAGACGCACAGATTGAAATGTCAGAAGAGGCAGGTGGAGGACGTAGTGTACCAAGCACTCCGCAGCAGACGACATCCCCGCCGAGGGAATCCAGTGCAGCTGTTGTCGAGGGCAGTTCAACGTCTACCGAAAAGACTGATCAGGCGGGCGCGGTTCAGGAGCCAGTTGCTGGGCCGAGTCATCTAGAGGGTACTGTACCCGAAGTTACTGTTACTACTGCAGTCGAAGGTAAGGCGTATTCTATGAATATATTTCGGGAGTGCGATTTTCCCCACATCAGATTTTACACTTTTTTTTTTTGAGGTTTATGAACAGCTTTTCAGTTTATGAATGGCATTTCGTTTATTGAACGGGCAATTGTCAAAAACGAGTGAAACAGAGGTCCAGTTAAGAAAAGAGAATAAAACCTCAATATCTTTTTTCATGATTGTTTCTTTTTTTCTCCTTTCCTACGATCTTTCTCTTGGCATATAGGTGTCTCTCAATTTAAGGTGCCTTGATATAAGACGGTTTGATTTACGACGCTCTATTGTTCCTGACCTCGATATACGAAAATTCCATATTCGAAGCTAAATCTCCAAGAATTTACTGAACTTTTAATTCTAAATTGTGTCATTATTCATAATTTATAAGTCTATCGTTTTCACAATGTGCATAAATGCAGGAGATATACTGTCGAATGTGGATACGTGGAATCTCACGGGACGGTTCCACGAATCCCACTTATAGAGATTTCCTACTTACCCTAAGTTCCCACTTACCCTAAATTCCCACTTACCCTAAGTTCCCACTTTTGTTTACAAATGCGTCTAAGTTTTAGAGGACCGAGCAATCCATCTAAGTTTTAGAGCTCCCATTTCTCCATGTTCGACTGTATATATTTGCTGATTTCTTTTTAAAATTGCTATAAAATAAACACAGTTTAAAGTTTTTAAAAGTTGGTTACTTTATTGAAAAAAGTAAATCTTCCGATTGGTTATGGAATATAATTTCATTCATTGCTGCTTGGGCTGGCTTTGCAGTAAGCTATCCTGTCAACCAAATTTTGCAGTTCCGTTTTGGATGGGTTCAGGTCCTATTTCACAAAAAGTGTGAATGTTGAGCTTAAGTGCCTAAATCGTTTCTGGATTGTTAGTGTAACATCGATCTTTAACGGCGCCAAAAAAAAAAATCCAGCGGCATCAAATCGCGATTGGTCGACCGAAATTTCTTTTCAAACTTCGCACTGTTTCGGTAATACCGCACTAACTTTGGAAAAAAGATTCCAATTAATCAATTTCTTGAGCATTATTTTAATAATAAGACTTAACTAGTAATAAATTTTGTTTTTGTTATTGGGTGTACAAATAAGTTTCCGCCGTTTGACAAAAGTTGGCGCACCAGTAAGTTATGGTTAAAATTGTCAGATGTAAAACGTCATTATCGTAAGGTTTGACATCTGTCGACAACATATCCTTGAAATATTAGTGAATTTTTATCAGTATAATTTATTATTTTGTGTGCGAAAATGTCGAGTTTTGAGTCGAATAAGCGTCATTTGCGGGAACTTTTGATTTACTTCTTCAATTTGAAGAAATCTGCAGCTGAGGCCATTACTGGGGATGTCTATCGTACACAATTGATGAGATTGAGTCGAGAACTCAAGGAAAAGTGCGCCCACTACTGCTCCAGACACGGCAAAGTTATTCGCCTGCATGATAATGCTCGTCCACATGTTGCGTCGCCGGTACCAAAATCTACATGGACATACTAAAATGGGACGTCCTACCCCACCCGCCGTATTCTCCAGACATCGCCCCTACCGACTACCACTTGTTCAGATCGATGACACATGGCCTGGCTGAGCAGCACTTCCGTTCTTACGAAGAAGCCAAAAATTGGATGGATTTGTGGATAGCCTCAAGAGACGAGCAGTTTTTTCGACTCGGAATCCGTATGCTGCCAGAAAGATGGGACAAAAGTAGTGCTGGCGATGGACAATACTTCGAATAGAACAAAATATAACCATTCTTTCACAAAAAATGCACAATTTTTGATAAAAAACGGCGGAAACTTATTTGTACACCCAATCGTTTTTTTTAACTTGAAAATAGTGGCGAAATAGAGTATTTTCAGTTTTATACATGATTTTGGGCTATCATAGAACCATTCAGACAGTTATTCAAGGACGCTTCGGAGGACCCAAACTAATTAATTCTAAAGCGATTTGCTATTGTTAGATTTTTCCATCAACTCCACCAATTTATTTAGCTGGTTTCTGTTGGTGACAATTTTGCTCACAAATGATATTTTATTATGATATTTTATTGTAGAGATCTTTTTGACAACGTTTTACCCAAACTCAAGTTCACAATTGACTTTTTGATAAACGTCAAAATCATTTTATTTACAATAGAGAAGAATTTTATCAAATAGTGTTCATAATACCAAAAGTTCTTTCAATTGATAAATTTTGTCAACTATCAATCGTTGATAAACTTTGATTAGCCAAAAATCAGGTTAAAAACTTTTGAAATGTTTAGATACGGATGCTGCGGAAGAGAGCGCAACCACATCTGATGTGCACGACAGCGAACAAAGCAAAATGGAAGAGGATGACGTTGAAGAGGAGGAAGGCATAGATGGAGTCACATCCGAGGGCGAGAAAGTCGTTGCGAGTGCTGCTGATGACGTTGTGAGACTTTGATTTGTTAGAATGTTGTTAAATATGACTTATGTACGTTTCATTTGTAGACTGAGGAAGGACGTGAAGCGGAAGCAACTACATCACCAACAGTTAATACTAGATCGCGGTCAATCCGCAGTATACAACGTGGGGGTCGAAGCAACTCACACCGTGGGGGGCCTCAACGTGGTGGCAGACCAACGCCAATTATTTGGCAAGATCATAACCGTGGTGGAGGTAATTCGAATTACTTTTTAATACAGTGGAACCTCGAATTTTGATTATGAACGATTTACAAAAAAAAAAACCCCAATGATTTTTCTTGCAAGGTGTCTTTGTAATGTTGAGTAATTCGTCTTTGCAGTTGCAATCTTTGCAGTTGAAATCGGACAAGCGGTTCTCAAGAAAATTAACTTTTAAGATTTTGCTTTCCCCGCCCCTTCCGGGCGTTATAAGGGGTTTACCGTTATAAGGGGGCAAACGGTACTTGCATCAATATCAACGTCTGGTAAAAATTTCAGATCAATCGGTCCCAGGGCACATTTCAGTATCTTGTTTGGCTATGGCCTTTTGAATAAAACTGGCTTTTACCAACAAAAAAAACCTCTTCCGGAAATGGGAAATATCGAACCACCCCTTCCTCTTTCTTCCATACAAATGTAAAAGATTTTTGCAATTTTCTCGATAAATTTGTTCAAACAAAAAGTGTTTAGAATATGATCCTACATAACTCTGCCATGCATCAAAATTGGCTCACCGAATAAACTATAGTTAAAAATTAACATTTATATATGATAAGATAATTCAGCGATCTTCCATCACACACTCTCCCAACCTCCCACACCCCTTCTTATCTATATAAAAAAAGGTAAAAAAGTGAATTTTTTACTAATTTTTTTCAAACATATGCCTTATAAATAAAATATGGAAAATATAATATCAATAATTATTAAAATATCTTTGTAGGTAATCGGAATATAAATCCACTAGCTATGCGAGGATCAAATGAGGCAGGTAGTCCTCCTCGCGGTGCATTCCAGAATCAGCGTGGCCAGCGTACGCGCCGAATGCGTCGTCCGTCCGGGCAGGGCTTTGGTGGAAATATGCGCTATTAAGAATTTTATCAATATAATGACGAAATTAATGTTTAGAGTATGAGTAGAGATGTTTATTATTTTTCATTTATTTGAACTGCATTTTCTTTTTCATTCATTGTGATTCCTTTGGTTAATTGACAAGTTTTTCAATATATCTGCAGAAACTACAAAGTTAATTTATAATAAAATTGAGCTTATGTCCATTAAAGTAAAATTTAAATGGTTTTTTTGGTTAAAATCTTGTTGAACTTTCGTCTAACATATTTCGTTTGTAATTTTGAAAGTTTTATAGAACTTTTCCAAAAAATATCAGAAAATTTAAATAAAAGGAAACGATACAAAACATTTAAGACATTTATTGCATTGCTAAGCAGCGTCTTCTAGCCTATATTACATAAAAATAAAATAGTTTAAATATTAATTGTTGTTTTATTAAAAACTAACTTTAGATATTCGACGTTGTTTGGACTAACCTTGGACCAAAATAAAACAATATTGCATTGTACAGAAACTTCTAATCTTGCTGACCGAATGCCTCATCTTCATTCATGATCTTGCTGACCGAATGTGGGGTTATACTTAATGAACTTCTGGAGGTAGAGATTTTAAATGTTCCCAGATTGTTCCTTCTATGACGTAGATGCTCCCTAAAGCGTGGGTTTTTAAAATTACACCCTTAAGGTCTGTTAGGAGGCTTAAAAATGTTACTCGGTAGTTTTCAGGGTCGCTGATCACGAATCTAAAGAAAAAAACGTTTTCTTATTTCTGGTTTTTATTTTGGTGCGAAAAAAATCTTCGCCAAAAACCTCACTCGGCAACGACGGGTATGTAATACTACCTTGCATCCAGGGACGGGAAACGTTATCGATACGTTACGAAATAACGATTTTCCGGATTTTTTCCTCAAAATTACGTTAGAATTTATAGAAATTTATCTCCGTTACAATAATGAAAAACGTAACGAACATCGAAAGAAATGATTTCTTTTTTTCGTTATATTTATTTTTGTTTGAATTTATTATTATTTTTTTTTGTGAAAAGTTCATCAAGTATAGCCCCACAGACCCACCACCTGCATTAAGTATAATTAAAAATATTGAGGCAGTATTTTTAATCATATTTTGATTCTAAATCGGACTTTGTTTTGTCCAGATTCACTCTATTTCTGGATATATGAAAAAGAAAATCTTTTTAAACAAAAGCAACGTTTTTGGTATCGAAAATATATTTTTTTTGGTATCTCCAGAAGTAGAGAGAATTTGGCGATAGCAAAGTCCGACTCAGAATCAGCGACGTCAAAATAGCCTAAAATTCAATATCTTTGATATTGACACAAAAAATGTTTTTGTTGGAGAAATTTTTTGAATGAACAAAATTTTTGAAGGATTTTTTTTATTTTAAATTTTTTATTGATTTATTAACTGAAGAATCACTATTTTAGTTTTTATTTGTATTTTCTTTTTGTTAAATTTATAGACTTTATTTATATGAAAGCTGAATTGAATTACCTGGCTGGTGATAAATATTATTAAAGTGCAATTTTTTTTTAAATTTTCAATATCAATAAAATATGTAACGGAATTATAACGTTATAACGTAACGAAATGAAATTTTTTGTCATTACAAAATGAAATAACGAAATAAAATTTGAATTTCGTAACATAACGAAATGTATAAGGTCACGATTTTTTTTGCGTTGGCCATCCCCGCTAATATCTAGTAAATCTATACATAGGGCCCATTGCGGTTATCGATAGCTATTCGATCGACCATCGTTCACCGGAACGATCAAGAAAAACTACTTTACACATGATTTTTTTGGTTAGATGTTGTAAGTTGAACTGCAATTGAATTTCTGCTTTTTTCCAAATCAACTGTTTTCAAAAATTTATAAAACTTGCATTTTCAGTTTACTGATTATGACAATTTTTAAAATATTAAAAATGTAAACAATTTTTTTCTTTATTCTTAAAAGATTTTTTTTAGCTTGCTTTCGTATCTGTCTGTCTGGTTTCCAGGGTCAAGTCTTGCAATCTAATTTTGAATGACTTCCACCCATCCGATTGAATGGAAATTTTGAACACATACGTAGCTGCGATGACAATATTTTTACTACTTCGTCCTTGTAAGGATAAGGAAAGGTCCTGTACTTATCCTCTTCCTCAAATATTCCGGAAAGAATATCATCTAGGGCTTGCTGAATCCGATTCTGGAGTCGAAAAATCAATAAGGATATCCAAAGACAAGGTTTTATATTCGAAGACCAAAAAGTATAAAAAACGTGGCGAAAGACAGATGTCATTTTGGATTTTTAGTATACAAATCAAATACAAAAACATAACAAAAGCTATAATTGCCAATCTGGCAATCATTGGAGACCCGTATGGTGATATTCGTATCAAAATTCGAACAGTTGTACCAAAATTCCACTTTGAAGTCAAACTTTCCAATAAGATTTTTTAAAATTTATTCCAATCGGATTTTGATGTATGGGAGTTTTATGTAGAATCATATCCTAAATAACTTTTGTTCTTGGACTTTTTTGATAAGATGCACCGTTTTTGAGATATTCACAAAAACCGTTTTCGTTCGTATGGGGGGTACCCCCCCCCCCCCTAGCCCCGCATTTGACGAAAAACGGATCTGCGCAAAATTTCAAGTCTCTAGCTCAATCCGTGCGCCCGCAATCCGCGCCACAGACAGACAGACGGACAGACGGACGGACATGCAGAAATTAATTATTTTTATCATTCTAAACACACTGGTGTAATTCATTTTTATGTGTGATGACGGGATCTTGGCGTTACAAACTAAATGGCTTGACTTACGTAAAAATCTTCTAAGGAACAATTACAGTTCATTCAATTTACTACAAATTATGCCTTTACATTTTTATAACATGCATTGGCAAGAAGATAATTGCGAAAATCTAATATTCAATTGACTTTCTAAGCTCTGTTTGCCTATATGAGAGCATTATACAAATTAGTTTTTCGCAAATATCTTGTTTCCAGTGCATGTTATGAAGAAAAAATATCAGTTGTGGTCAACACAAAACTTTCTTCTACAAAATCTACGACTCTGCGCAATTTACGCTAGAGCCTTGTCGCGTTGTCAACCTAAGACGACCTCCCAATAAATTCTTGGTTTATTCAAAAATATCAAAAACATACAAAATTTGAGATAACTTGAGAACGGTAAAAGATATCAATTTACGGTAAATGGCAAAAATGTAAAAAATTTTAACATCTCCAATTCTTCCTTAAATTAATTTGTCGAACAACCGTTAGTTTGCAAGTAATTTGCAAAAATATATTTTTTTATATTTTAATCTAAATATCTCAATAACGGTAAAAGATAACGGATAACGGTAAGAAACAAAATTGTGTAAAATGCCATTCTCATTAATTCACTTCATACAATCAGTCAGCAAAACCCCGTTAGTTTTCGAGATAATCGCAAAAAACTGTTTTTTTGGAAATAACGGTTTATCTCGATAACAGGTTAAGATATCGAGTTATAGCTAAAGACAAAAGTGTGGGAAATTTTATTTTCTCCAAGTTTTGTCATACTAAAGGCCACTAAAAAACGCGTAGTTTGGGAGTAAATCGAGAAAAACGAAATTGCGATTTTTGAAAAACCGCCATTTTGGATACTTCCGGTTAACGGATTTCCACAAAAAGTTGATAGGATCGTCCCATTTCAGGACCCAACATGCCTATAAAATTTCATGACGCTAGCTCTATTAGTTTTTGAGAAATCTTGTACACAGACTGACAGACAGACTGACAGACTGACGGACTGACAGACTGACAGACTGACAGACTGACAG
This sequence comes from Chrysopilus asiliformis, assembly GCA_964034945.1. Taxonomy (NCBI): domain Eukaryota; kingdom Metazoa; phylum Arthropoda; class Insecta; order Diptera; family Rhagionidae; genus Chrysopilus; species Chrysopilus asiliformis. The sequence goes on from OZ035962.1 coordinate 71,208,550, forward strand.
ACTGACAGACTGACAGACTGACAGACTGACAGACTGACAGACTGACAGACTGACAGACTGACAGACTGACAGACTGACAGACTGACAGACTGACAGACTGACAGACTGACAGACTGACAGACTGACAGACTGACAGACTGACAGACTGACAGACTGACAGACTGACAGACTGACAGACTGACAGACTGACAGACTGACAGACTGACAGACTGACAGACTGACAGACTGACAGACTGACAGACTGACAGACTGACAGACTGACAGACTGACAGACTGACAGACTGACAGACAGAAAGACATTTTTTTAATATGACTCCAATCGACTCAGGAGTGATCGGGAAATGTTTTTTAGGCAAAATTAAGAGGTCGAAATTTTTCATGAATACAATACTTTATTATACTCCGTAGAAGAAAGTAAAAATAGAAGGACATATTGTGGTTGTAAACTGAATGAACTACAATTGCCTTTTGGAAGATTTTTACGTAAGTCGAATCATTTTGGAATTAAAAGGCGTTTACGTAACAAAAGACATATCTTAGTATAGTATTTTTTCAGGGAATATGTAGCATTTTAAAATGACAGTACCGCTAATTACCTTTAAACTAAGATAATGGTCAACCTTCTACGGTAAATATGAATTTTTGAATGATGAATCCTTGGAAAACTTTAACGATCAATTACTAAAAAAAATGACTGCATTGACATATACGGCAATGTTCTTCAGCCCAAAATTAAATCTTTCAGAATTCATTGACAGAATCTCAATAACAGAATTGTTTTTTAAAATTATTTTACTGTGTTATTAGATATTTTTTAAAAGTTTTTCTTCTCCCCCAAATATTATGGATGAATGATGACATATCGCTCACCGGCGGCTATAGTGGCACATTTCATTTTTTCAGTTTCGAGATATAAGCGATTGAAAATCATTCTTTTTCTCAATGTGGTAGAAAAGCGAGAAAAGTTTAATAGCACTATCGCCATCTTTCGGAATTGATAAGAGATAGCGATGTGTCGATTTCACAGAAATGTGGAGCGTTGAATTTTAAACATAATGGCGTTCACAGTGCAAATTTGCATTTTTTTGAGTCGTGCCACTATAGCCGTCGGTGAGCGATATTTCAGTATTAGATTGTTTTCAAACATTTAAACCTATAAAAAGAGCAAAATATTGTGAAAACCGTGTCGAGGATTTGCAATATTTTTTTTTTCAAATGGTTTGATAACGATTTTCACGATTTTTTAAAAAATTCTTTGGAATTGCTCCGTAAAGATTTTTGGATTTGCTACTCCGTTAACTATTTAATTTTTCTTTACACACCGAATATTAATACACAGTAACGTTAATGGTCTGCGTGTCAATACATGTCAAAATACAGTAAAACTCGTTTAAAAGCAACCCTCTTATAAGGGCACCTCTTTTACAAAAGCACATTTTAAAACCCCAGAACATAATCGTGTATTTTACCACGTAATACAAGCAAGGAACTTTTTTGCTGAATTCTGTTAATTACCCATAAATAAACTCGTTTATAAGCAAAAGTATTGCTCGTTACATATTTGACTTTAATTGGAGTGAATTTTTGTTAAATTTTTTGTTTATTACCACAAATTTGAATGAAAAAGGTTTTCATCGATTCATTTAACCCTAATTAGCTCAGGCTAATTTTGTCCTTAATCCACGCAGGCGGTGACTCACAGTCACCATGTCGAAAAAAAAGAATAATTTAATAAAAAAAAAATTTGTGAGTTTGCATTTTTTAATTCATTTGATAATATTTATTTATATATATGTACATCATTCGTACTCTTTATAATTGTAGCATAAAATAGATTTTCAAAAATTTTCGTTACAAACATTTTTTTTGCATTTGCACATATTTGCTTCAAAGGGCGACCTTAGCAATGGGGACACAGGAAGCAACGTTTTCTCTTTTGGGAAATGCTACAGTTATTATCCTCTACTACGCTCCGATATTTTGCGAAACAGAAGCAAAGTGATACCAAAATAACCTTTCTTTGCTGGTAAAACTGTTACGGTGACTGCGAGTCACCGCCTGCGTGGATTAAGGGTGAATTTCATAAAAGCAAAATATTATTGTTGTAGTAAAAAAATTTGATTTTTTTTTCGTTTTTAAATAGTATTGGAAAAAAAAACAAAGTCAAGGAGCATGAATGCAATAACTTTTCTAACATTCGTAACAATCACTCTCAAAACTGAAACGGTGACTCAAAGTCACCGGGTGTGCGGATTAGGGTTAAGTACAGTTTTCCGGGATCAAGGGCTTAAAAAGTTTTAAATATAATAATCTATTAAAAAAAACTGAAAACAATTTGAGATTTTTTCATTTCCAACGCGGTTATAAGCAATTTTATGCAAATAAGCGGGGCCCGCATATATGCTTATAAGTCGCTTTCGTTTATAAGGAAATCTGCGTAATAAACAAGAAAAATGCTGTCAAATCAAGTTTGCTTATAAGCGTGTTTTACTGTATTACCAATTTGGATACCAACTTACACTTATTTTGTCGTTCCAAATAACAAAAGTTTATTTGTTAAGAATTTTCACATGTACTCGTATCTGTTGATCTTAAATAATTATGTTAAAATCAACAGACACATATTATTCTGTTCTGAAAAAGTCCGATATAAAATCTAAAGTTAAACCTTTATTTTAATATGAACCATGTTTGAAGTATAGAATATTTGAAGATGGAAAAGTTACAGTAAAATTGACAAACGTTTTAACTTGTATGCGCCAGGTTACAGGTTTTGGTTTGTGTCTTCATTTTACAACCTAAACATCGATCTATACCAGTGAATATGAATAAAATACTTTATAGTGATTTCTAATTGTAAACAATAATTGTACTAGCATGATAATTTGGACAATAAAATTTGAGAAACAATATCAAAGACGACAAAATTTACGTGAATCAGACCACTAATCAAATTCCCTTTTGTCATAAACATTGGTCCTTTAATAACTCAGAAACGTAACGAAATCGTCTCGTTCAAGGCTGTCGTCATCCTTTGCAGTGCTCTTCGGTCTTTATTGATATTATGTAGGATTGTAAGCTCACCGCGGGTACTTATGGTATCGCCTTCCCATGGGAGAAGGATTTAGCCCATGCCATTACATCGAGATAATCCAACAGGCTGTAAATGTAGCTTCTTTGTTGAGCCGGAGCAATAAGTAGTTATATATAGTTGTTTTCACCATAAAGGAGTCCTAGCTTGACTCGACTGGTATTTGGATCTACCACCTTTGGTGAGCTCTAACCTCGCGTTGTCCGTAGATGATAGAATTGTATCCTGGTCGGTATGTGGGTTCTACGTTCAATTCATCTATTCTTTCTAGTTGCTTGCTGTCGAACAATGGAGGTGAATCCCTCTTAACCCCTAAATAACTGCTGTTGTTACCATCGGAATCCATAGAGCTGTTTGTACATTATAGATACGTGTATTTGTCTTTTGTTACTTGTCCCTTTACGTTAGATATTTCATCGCTATGGGGGATGCGATTCGTCTCAGTGTTATTTTTGGACTGTATACCGGTACCTAGATAGATACTCACTTTCCCTTGGACACATTACGGAGCATCGGGTTTTTTAGTCTCTTCAGAATGGCTGACAGAGCTTAGATGTATGGTTTGGGTTATGCGATTGGGGAGGGCATGAAACATATCTGGCATTTCAATTACTATGGCAAGACGGGTATTTTATATTTTATTGATGCTGTTAACACGTTGTTAGCTTTCTGGGTTTCCACCTTTTATTTTTATGACACCTTTCTGGGTGATAAAGTGTCGTGTATTTATTGAAACGGCAACATAATTCGTTGAGTTAATAGCATCAACACCAGGACGATAGCAGCCAAATAGGCAATAGTTACCCATATGCGACAAAAAAAAATTTTTTTTTTGAAGAAAGGTGACAAGGATCTTTTTGGTTTTAACCTGGTCTATAATCTAATGAAATCCAGAACAACAACCATTGAATAGCGACCTTCCAAGCATTTTATGCTTTTATCTGCTCATATAGATACATGTTAACTTGTACACCTTTACTTGTACCGCCAACTCACCTCCATTTATCACCGAACATAAAAGGTAAAGGATAGCTGAGTTATGTTATTAATGTGTGGTCATAAAGAAACTTCTAAATGTGATAGAGTACGATTATTATTAACAAAAGCGTAAACAGTTAACGACTTGAAAAACTTTGAAAGAAAGTTTTAGCGGCAGTACCGTTGCCTGTGGAGCAATGGGTTGGTTTAGTTTAACGCACTAAAAGTTATTACACCAGTCATATAATATAACTTGAAGTTTGATTGAAAGGTCAATTTGAACCAGATGTGTAAAAACTGAACGGTTTCTAAATAAAACATTTACTATTGTCAAAAAGGTAATTGGAACATACATTGGTGTAATTTTAAAATTTCAAAAAGAAAAAAAACATTTGAAAACTCTAAAAACATGAACATCAGCATTTTTATTTTAAGAGCCCTCACAATGCGTTACTTGGTATAACTAATTTAAATTATTTAAAAAAAAATGCACTAAAAAGGAAAACATAATTTTTTGAGCGCTGTGTATCAGTAATAAAAGTATCAGTAACTAGCTTGCAAACCCGCAGTTGCCGGGTAAAAGTTTTTTGCAAAAATTTTCTTGCGCCAAAAAAACAAAGAAATAACTTAAAAACTTTTGAAAAAAATCGTTATGCCTTCAAGACCTCCTGATCCGAATTTTAAAATTCTACCACCAGATTCGGGATCAGCGACCCCGAAAACCCCCTAATGCCATTCTTCCCCGGGAAAAATGGGAAAAAGGATATTTGTGTTATCTTCACAGGACCTCCCGTTTCTAATTTCGAAAATCTAACACCGGACCTTCCGTTTCGAATTTTGAAAATCCTTACAGGACCTACCGTTTCGAATTTTGAAAATCTAACACCTGATTCGTGATCAGCGACCCCAAAAACCCTCGAGTGAAACTTTTCAGTCTCCTATTGTGCAGGATTCATGGCGAAATCATGGTTTAAAAACACCGAAACCTCCTTTACCACCCGTTTACCACCTTAGCGGTAAAATTTTGGAAAACCCCGCCTTAATGAGCGCCTACGTGATGGTTGGGACATACTGTGGAAATTTCAAGTCTCTAGCTTCAGGAGTTTGGGCTGGGCGTTGATGAGTCAGTCATTATTAACAGATCTTGCATGAACTAATGCAGAAACAGTATTTGCTGTTTTAAGAACTTTATACTTTATAACAAGCATCATCAGCTAGTGGCTCGGCTGGCTCATCACACAGATTGGCTTTAACAGCGTAGCCCTATAATCGACCTTTTATTGTGTGCTGTAATGCTTGTGTGTTGCGGTTTCAACCGTGCTTTGGAGTTGGAATCGGTGCTGTATTTTAATGTGTAGTGGTTACAAATTTTGATTGTAAAGGGAGCGACAGTTACTTTGATGACCCCTGCTTTATAATTACAGCCGTATTATTATTATTTTCTTTACCGGTTCTTGCTAAGGTTAAACGATTTTATAGATAAATATTTATTTTATTTTATTTTTTTGCTTTTATCTCGCTTTTATTTCTGATACACAGCGTTCAAAAAAATATTTTTTGCTTTTTATTGCTTTTTTTTAATATTTTGTTTTAATTTATTTTTGTTTTATTATTTTTAGTCAAAAATCCAAAACGACGCTTGTCTTTCAGCACGCTTATTTATACTTTTTAGTCTTCGAAAATTTTTCCTTGCCTTTGAGATATTCTTACGGCTTTTCTTTGAGATATTCTTCGACCCCGAAAACCCCTGGAAAATGTGAGGAAACGGATAATCACGTTATCTTTACAGGACCTTCCGTTATCCTTATCGACTTCTCAACGTCAGAATCGGATTCAGCGCTCTAGCTTGAGGAAGTCCAGCGATTATTCCATGGGCGTTCACAAAACACTCTAAATAAGAAAATATTTCGCAGGCAATGTATTATTTTCTATATCCAGTATACCAAACTATGTAGATTGTGTATCCAAGATTACATAACTAAAGGTAATAAACAAATGAATTTCAATTTAAATATTTTTATTGATTTTATCACAGTTAAGCGTTAAAATATAAGGGATAATAATCGTTATGCAAGGCAGATTAAAGATTCCATATGCGTTGTCGGATTTTTTTTGGGAGCCCAAAATTTTTTGTAAGACTTATCTTTAATTATCTAATCTTTTCTGTGTATCTTGATTTTTATGGTTTTTTATTTCTGGTAATTATTTCAAATAAAGTGGAAAACAAAAAAAAAGTTTGAAAATCTCCAGGAGATAGTCTATTTGTCGCTAAGTATTTCGCTAGGGTGGAGTCAAATGTCGCTAGGTGTAGCGCTAAAGTCGGTAAATTGGCAACACTCATGGAATCCGCTCATTTTTCGAACTCTGTTTAATCCTTGCATAATCTTTTAGGAGGCACAACTTAAAATGTGACGATGTTGGTCATAATTGCTTAAAATGTTCGGTCGATATAGAAAAAAATTTCAAGCGTGTGAGGAGTTTAGTAAGCCAAAGGTGGACAACTCTGGTTTAAATCTTTTAAAATGTGTAAATTTATACGTCATAATCTATCATCAATAGTGTTATTGGTATGTATTGGCTAAAATGTATCAAAGGTAGTGTCAAGTAGTTAATAAATTTCATTTAGTGGTGTTTTCTCATACTAAGGTATCACTTTTGTTGAAAAAAAATAAAAAGCGCTAAAAGACAACGCAATTTATCAGAAGATAGTGACAAACGAATTCAAAATATTCTTTTTAACAACAATATAACATTACACGGAGAGAAAAGATAATAAATTTAACTACTTTATAATGGGAAATCGTGACTATTACTAAAATAGTAGGTATATTTCAAATACAAAAATAGTCAAAATCAAAAATTTTAATAAGGAATTTAACCACTTAGTAGTAAAATTTACAATTTTGTAGTTAAATAGACAATTTTTTCAATAGAAATTAATTAATTTATAATTGAAATTAACTATTTTAGTGATAGTCTCGATTTCTCATTATAAAGTAGTTAAATTTATTATTATTTTTCTTTGCGTGTATCTGGCAGTTAAATGAATTTTAATTTATACGTTATTGGGCCAGATACTCGATACCCTGGCAAGCAAGCAAGCAATGATTTTTTGCTGAATAGCAAGAAATGGCATACCCGATCAATTTTCTCTGGCAAGCAAGCAATAAATCAATGAACAATTTGTTAGCAAACCCGCCATTTTTGCTAGCTAGCAAGTTGCGATTTGCTAGAGAATCGAGTATCTAGCCCATTCTCATGGAACCTAAATGATTTTTATACCCGTATGGTGAAACCAAAGGGTATATTAGATTTGCCTTACCGTTTGTAACGCCAAGATCCCCTCATCACACAAAAAAATGAATTACACCAGTGTGTTTAGAATGACAAAAAAAGTTGAATTTAGCATGTCCGTCCGTCCGTCCGTCCGTCTGTCCGTCCGTCCGTCTGTCCGTCCGTCCGTCTGTCCGTCCGTCCGTCTGTCCGTCCGTCCGTCTGTCCGTCCGTCCGTCTGTCCGTCCGTCCGTCTGTCCGTCCGTCTGTCCGTCCGTCTGTCCGTCTGTGGCGCGGATTGCGGGCGCACGGATTGAGCTAGGGACTTGAAATTTTACGCGGATCCGTTTTTCGTAAAATGCGTGGCTAAGTTCGTTAATGGGCAAAAATGGACCATTAGTGGGAGTACCCCCATACGAACGAAAACGTTTTTTGCGAATACCTCAAAAACGGTGCATCTTATCAAAAAAGTGCAAGAACAAAAGTTAAATTTTAAAAAATCTTATTTGAAAGTTTGACTTCAAAGTGGAATTTTGGTACAACTGCTTCAAATTATGATACGAATATCACCATACGGGTTTTCAATAATTGCCAGATTGGCAATTATAGCTTTTGTTATGTTTTTTATTTTCAAATTTCGCATTTAGTTCAATGGATATCTTGTCACCAGTAAAAAATTCGCCTATGGTGCATTTTTTTTCTGTCTGTTGGGAAAAATTGAAGTGTCATACGGCTAGTAGCATAACTTTTGATGTTGTTGTAATTTTTTTTATTACAGTTGTCAGTGTTCTTATTGAAACGCGATTCCTTGACAGTATATTTCAAAGAAATCAATTATTTTTATTATTATTCATATTTTTTTGAGATATTTTATTTCTTGGTATGTGATTTCCTCAAGCAATGAAGTTGGCAAAGTATACAGAAAGTATTTAACAAGAAACCGCCTAAATTTGCCTCACTTTAAAATTACTTTTTCTTTCGAGGGAAATTGCTGCACCCTTTTCAAATTAAAATACAAAACATGTTTGCAAGTAAAGGAGCCATTAAGATGTTGTAAATAGAAATGTTACTCGCTTTCTTTGCTGGCGGGAAAAAGAAGCATGTAAAAAAAGGAGAAAAAACTTTTTAAAACTCATTCATCTACTTGAAAATTTCGAAGTTGTAGCTAGAAGACGAAGGTATAAACATAAATGATGGGCATTGTCCTTGTAGTAGTATACGGTACGACAAGTGTTCAGTTTAGGTTTCATTTCGCAACGTTGTTCAAGAGTTTTGCGCTGTGCTTAAAATACAAGCTTTAAGGGAAATTTTAACCATATTTATCCTTTGTCAACCTTGAAGAACCCTCTTTCGTTACGAGGTGGGCCCTCCCGAAGTTCGGAAGCGACCATCCTATGAATGTATACATACTAGCCTTACCGACAACTTTATCTTCTTCACGTTCAATTTGTGTCATGTAATTTGACCCAAAAATGTACGAAAGCGCGACCGTCAGTTCAACGTTGGTGCTTGATATGGACCACGTTGACGATCGACGAAGGGATGTGGATTCTGATGATAAAATCTTGGTTCTGTAGCATTTCATTTACCACCGCTGGTGGTTGAAAATTCACATGGAATCTTTTGGAGTGAGATGTGGCTAAGAGTTATAGAAGAACTGAAATTAATATACAAAATAAAATAAATAGAGCAACCTTGCCGCGTTTATGTGGTCTAAACGTTCTTCCCCTGTTTTCACAACCTGCATTTTCATTTATCATTTCAGAGCCTCTGTATTTCGGGGGTTTACCAATCTTCATTTTCAGGTATTTTCCCCTTCCTTTGCTGTTATTCTATGTATATGTATACGAGGTTAATTTATTTTCGCCTCACGATTCACGTTTTTATTTCCTTTCGCCACAACCAAATGTGCTTCCTAATTAGCCCCATAATTGTTGATAAAGAACTATTTTATGTCCCGATTCTCTATGTTGAATTTAAAATTTTCTCCTACCAGGCTCTGGCTTTTGATTCCATAACTGTGTGACCTCTTGCTTCCCACCAATTCCTTAATATTCAGAAATTGGCGTCCATTCGGGAATCTTTCTTTCGTTTTTTTTATTTGTCTTTTCCGCTTTTCTGATACTAAGGCATTCGCTTGCCGTGTACTATATTCGTCCTATGTCTATCTCATCGTTAGCTTTTCAGAAGTTTGAAAATACTAACTTTTCGATTTGAAGTCGAAGCTTCCGACCAGTTTTCTACATCTGATCGCCTGTCCTAAAATGTAAGACTATTTGGTCTCGGATCAACTAACCCCTCTGAAATCGTATACGGCACGGTCTGATAGGCAGAATTCCCGTTGGATCCTATTATATTTTATACTTATATAGTAGCAATGTCGGAGGACGGAGATGAAGTCTTATCGCGTGCTGCATGGATATAGAAGCTGACAACGGGGATGGCGGTGGATGACATTTTCCGGTTCTTCCCTTCGTATTTTATTTTGTATAAAAGGCGGTTTAAATTTTCGTCCTAATCTGATTGGAGTCGACAGAAAAAGAAAAATTCCGGCCACCCGGGTGGCTCGTTGATATATGCCCTTTAAGATTTGTGTGGTTGATATTGGGTCATGTCCTACAACATGAGATGAGATGAAAATGAAACGAGATGAGAAATCTGTGAAACGTTTTTTTTACATAACGGCAAATAGTGAATTTTTTAATGGTTGTCGTATATATTTTACGTTGCCACTTGAAGTGACATAACCAAAAATTGGTAAAACAGAATGAAAACTCTTAACACATATTGATTGTAAATTCAAAATATTAGGCTTAAGTATTAGCACTCCAAAAAGTAATTTTGTATTGAGTTTATGTCAAAAGGAAGCAGTTTTACAAAACTGATAAAGCGTTAATTTTACTAAATTTTTTCTGACCCGCTGAAGAATTTTAGTCCAGTTTTCATTATTGCAGCAGTAGTTTTAGAAAAAAAATCTTTTCGTTGAATTCCATCCGCTGAAGTGTCAGATAGAAATTGAGATGAGTTAAAAGGGCGTAAAACTAATTTCGGTTAAGAAATACTGATCACGTGAAAATCGTATTAAAATCCCTTCAGTGGCTCAGAAGATATTAGAGAGGATCTTAGAAGTCAGAAAATTTTTGTGTCTCAAAGTAGTCTCTAATACTTTTATAAGTACCGAAAAGTTCACACAAAAATATTGTTAGGAGTATTATTTAGTATACGGTTTGTAACGCATCGAGTCAATCGTAGGATACAAAAATGAACTGCACCAGGGTATTTGGGATGACAAAAGATTTTGATATCCGCATGTCCATCTGTCTGTCCGTCTGTCCTCCTGTCCGTCAACACCATAATTTTAAAAAGAGTCAAGCTAGCTTGAAATTCTGAATCGTTGTGTGTCATTTACAAGACAACAATTTTGGACGGGCAAAATCGGATCATCCCTTAAGCGGCGTCCAAACGCGCAGTTTTTTGCTCCGTTTTACCCGCGCAAACCGAGTCTGCGCAGGCATGTCGTAGCGTCTGGACGATACACAGTTAGTTCGCGCGGATCAAAAGTTCGGCCTGTGCGAGTTCAGGTTGTGTCTGAAAATAATTGTGGCACGCGGAGGCAAATCGTAGCATGTGGACGAAAATTCAGTCAGTTTTTGTGTCAGTTTTTGTTTTTCAAATTATTGTTGCTACCTTTAAATATTTATCCCGTAAAACTTCGTATATTGCTTCGCAGGTTTCAGGGATAATCACACTTAAAGATTGTTTGGAAACAGCTGTACTAAATTTTAAGTCCTCGTAGCTGCGCCCCGTTGCCAGGAACCTTAAAGTAGCGGTGAGCCGTTCATGGGGTGTGATAGCTTTTTTCATGCATGTGTCTTTCCTTTCTATTTTTGGCGACACCAGCGATAATAGTCAGTTGTACGTTCCTATATCCATACGCAAATAATTTTGCCAATCATTTTCTTCTTGTAGGAATTCTTGAAATAAGTTCACATGCGAATATATGTTTCTTTTATTAAGCCACTGTTTGCACCACTTAGTTCGCCGACACTTCTTTTTATTTCCTTTTTTTACAAAGAATACAAACACTTAAACTGAAAAGTAATAAGTCTTGCTCGCCTAATCTATTCATTATAGAAAATGAATAAACACAATGTGTTTATGCACGAAGTTTCAAACAAAACTGCGATAAAATATAAAAAAAACGGAACCGTGTGGACGCGAAGGTTACTCCGTTTTTTTTACACGGACAACTGTGCAAAATAAGTCGTAGCAAAAAAAATGCGCGTTTGGACGCCGCTTAATATAAACGGAAAAGCTTTTTACAATTTTCCCGAAAACGGTGAGTCGTAAAATGTTTAAAGCTAAAATGTGTCTAGAATGGGATTTTACATAACTTATCTATACATCAAAACCTAATTGAACCACCCATTTCCTCCTCTTCCATATAAATGAAATACTTTTTCCCTATTTTCTGCATCGTTTCGAATTGAAAAATGTATAAAGATGAAGTGTATAGAATATGATCTTACATAACCGTTTCATACATCAAAATTCTCTCCCACAAAAATGGATTTCTTCAAATAAAAATTTTGTCTGTCCTCATATAGAGTATTTGACGATGGCCCCTTGGCAATTGTAGCTTTTCTTATGTTTTGAATTTATAAAAGGGTATATTTCTAATGACTAGTTCCTGGTAGAGATAAAAGGATTTTAGATTCGGAGTCGACATGATTGAATTATCCTAGAACACATTTTAAATAGACTTCGAAAAAATACTAGGTATTGCAGTGTCTCACGTCGCAAATTTCAAAACAAAAGTGTTCAGAAGCCTTTTTTACATAACATTTTCATACATCAAAATTCAATAGGACTACCTTTTTTCAGTTTTTCTATACAAATGACTTATTTGTATCGAAATCTATATATATAAAATCGTTTAACCTGAGTGACTGACTGACTCATCGACGCCCAGCCCACACCCCGCAAGCTAGAGACTTGAAACTTTCACAGTATGTCCCAACCATCGCGTAGGCGCTCACTAAGGTGTGGTTTTAAGGGGGTAAACGGGGTTTGGGTGTTTTTAAACCATGATTTTCGCCATTAATCCTGCTCAATAGGAGGCTGAAAAGTTTCACTCTGGGGTTTTCGGGGTCGCTGATCACGAATCCGGTGTTAGATTTTCAAAATTCGGTACGGAAGGTCCTGTAAGGATAACGCAAATATCCTTTTCCCCATTTTTCCCGGGGAAAATGGCATCAGGGGGTTTTCGGGATCGCTGATCACGAATCTGGTGTTAGGCTAATTCACCACTGAGAGTCCTGCAAGGATAAGATTTTTCTCAACAGCTTTTAAGTTATAATTGATTTAAGGCTTTCGCGGTTGCTTAATGCCATAATTAAGGACTTTCGGTTTAACCGCGTGAATTTTAAAAAGAAGAAGTAAAACTTACTTTTTATTTGCCGAGACGTTTCGGTTAGAGCATGTGCTAACCATGGTCGCTCGAGGACTGGTTCAAGCTTTGCTTAAAACATTGGACGGCTTCTCAAATTATAACGGTGCCTGTTGACCGTTTGTTGGCAAACTGTACTGATTGTGTCGTCCGGTTTATCGATGGACTTTAACGGTCGCAGCAATTTCAACACAGGATTCCAAGTTTCGGATAATTTTAGGCTGTCATCTCTATTAAACGTAGGCCTGCGTTTAATTTCGATTGCTTCTCGAACTAAACGTGGATAATATCGTTTTTCTGTGGCCACGATACGTGCTTGGTCAAAACGTATCCAGTGATTTTGACTATTATCCATGGTATGTTCAGCAATAGCCGATGTCTCCTTCTTGTTGTTTTTTATGGCTGAGAGGTGTTCCTGCAACCGCACCGAAATATTCCGTTTAGTGTGTCCTATGTAGAAACTGCCACAACTGCAAGGTACCTCATAGACACCGCAATTTTCTAAGGGGATACGATCTTTAGGAGATCTAAGGTACCCTTTGATTTTTGTAGGTGGTATTTGGATTGTTTTGATGTCTTGTGCTTTGAGTACCTTGCTGATCCTGTCTGACACCCCACGTAAGTATGGAAGAAAAGCCACTTTTTCGGGATTTCCGCTCTCTGGCTGTAGTGGTTTCTTAGGCGCTTGTTTCCGTTGTTTCTTGTTGTAGCCATTATTCTTCAACACCTCATCTACATGTTTCAGTTCGGCATCCAGGTGGTCGGGATCACATATTCGATGCGCCCTGTGAATTAGAGATGAAACCACTGATCTTAAATTCGCAGGACAATGGTGCGAACTGGCATGTAGGTATTTGTCCGTGTGGGTGTTTTTCCTATAAACCGTGTGTGCGAGTTTACCGTCAGTTCTCCTAATGATCCGCACATCCAAAAATGCTAAAGAACCTTCGGACTCCGATTCCATAGTGAATTTTGTCTTTGGGTGAATCGAATTCAAAAGTGTTAAAAATGGGTCTAGGTATTCTCTTTTTATGATGCAAAACGTATCATCGACGTACCTAAGAAACACTTTTGGTTTTGAGGTGGCTTTCGAAAGTGCTTTCTGCTCAATGTTTTGCATCCACAGATCCGCTACGATCGGCGCAATGGGCGAGCCCATGGTCACACCGTTTTTCTGTAGGTAGAATTCGCCATTGAACAAAAAATATCCCGTTGTTAGACAAAATTCTAAGAGTTCCAGGTAGTTTTCATCTATATCTAAGTCCTGGATCATATCTCTTATTACCGCAATGGAATCGGCTATGGGGACATTAGTGAAAAGAGAAACAACATCGAAACTCACCATGATTTCATCCTCTCCAATAGTCAGATCCTTTATCAACTCGACAAAATGACCTGAGTCTCGCACATAAGTCTCGCACAACTTATGTGCGAGACTCAGGTAATTTTGTCGAGTTGATAAAGGATCTGACTATTGGAGAGGATGAAATCATGGTGAGTTTCGATGTTGTTTCTCTTTTCACTAATGTCCCCATAGCCGATTCCATTGCGGTAATAAGAGATATGATCCAGGACTTAGATATAGATGAAAACTACCTGGAACTCTTAGAATTTTGTCTAACAACGGGATATTTTTTGTTCAATGGCGAATTCTACCTACAGAAAAACGGTGTGACCATGGGCTCGCCCATTGCGCCGATCGTAGCGGATCTGTGGATGCAAAACATTGAGCAGAAAGCACTTTCGAAAGCCACCTCAAAACCAAAAGTGTTTCTTAGGTACGTCGATGATACGTTTTGCATCATAAAAAGAGAATACCTAGACCCATTTTTAACACTTTTGAATTCGATTCACCCAAAGACAAAATTCACTATGGAATCGGAGTCCGAAGGTTCTTTAGCATTTTTGGATGTGCGGATCATTAGGAGAACTGACGGTAAACTCGCACACACGGTTTATAGGAAAAACACCCACACGGACAAATACCTACATGCCAGTTCGCACCATTGTCCTGCGAATTTAAGATCAGTGGTTTCATCTCTAATTCACAGGGCGCATCGAATATGTGATCCCGACCACCTGGATGCCGAACTGAAACATGTAGATGAGGTGTTGAAGAATAATGGCTACAACAAGAAACAACGGAAACAAGCGCCTAAGAAACCACTACAGCCAGAGAGCGGAAATCCCGAAAAAGTGGCTTTTCTTCCATACTTACGTGGGGTGTCAGACAGGATCAGCAAGGTACTCAAAGCACAAGACATCAAAACAATCCAAATACCACCTACAAAAATCAAAGGGTACCTTAGATCTCCTAAAGATCGTATACCCTTAGAAAATTGCGGTGTCTATGAGGTACCTTGCAGTTGTGGCAGTTTCTACATAGGACACACTAAACGGAATATTTCGGTGCGGTTGCAGGAACACCTCTCAGCCATAAAAAACAACAAGAAGGAGACATCGGCTATTGCTGAACATACCATGGATAATAGTCAAAATCACTGGATACGTTTTGACCAAGCACGTATCGTGGCCACAGAAAAACGATATTATCCACGTTTAGTTCGAGAAGCAATCGAAATTAAACGCAGGCCTACGTTTAATAGAGATGACAGCCTAAAATTATCCGAAACTTGGAATCCTGTGTTGAAATTGCTGCGACCGTTAAAGTCCATCGATAAACCGGACGACACAATCAGTACAGTTTGCCAACAAACGGTCAACAGGCACCGTTATAATTTGAGAAGCCGTCCAATGTTTTAAGCAAAGCTTGAACCAGTCCTCGAGCGACCATGGTTAGCACATGCTCTAACCGAAACGTCTCGGCAAATAAAAAGTAAGTTTTACTTCTTTTTTTTAAAATTCACGCGGTTAAACCGAAAGTCCTTAATTATAGCTTTTAAGTTCTTTCCGGTTTTCTTCCTATTCTAAAACTTATAAAAAAAACTTAACCCGACAACGACGGGTATGCAAGCTATTGGTTAATAATTTGAAAAACATTTGCTTTTCTTGAAATGAAATTTTTATATGAACAAACGATTGTACCGAATTTCTCATGGCGAATGATTGCATATTTTAAATTAATTCAATTGAGACAATGGAAGGAAAATTGTTAAGGACGCGTTAGCTAAGTTTTGTACCCAAAGTCTAGCATGTACCATTTTTAGAACAACTACTAATGTTTGGTTGAAACTCGGAAAAAAATTTTCTTGAAAAAAATATCTAATGAACTTTCCAGAACGTGCTTCGCTCCTGACAGTTTCGCGGGGAGGGTTTTTGGGGTCACTGAAAACGAATCTGGTGTTGAAATTTTATAATTCGAATAGTCCTATAAGGATAACGCAAATATCCTTTTCTCAATTTTATTTTTCGGTTTTTGCAGACGCTGATCACGAATCTGGTGATGAAATTGCCAACGGAAGCTCCTGTAAGAATAACCCAAATATCCTTTTTACCATTTTTCCTCGAAAAAAAAACTGGTAATGAGGAGCTTTCAATTTTATTTTTTAAAATATTCTTTAATTCAAAACTTAAATTACAGATACGCTAAATATAAAGAAAATTTAAAAAAAAGCAATCAAAATTTTATCGCCTCGGATCGATGGCGCCCCTGGGCTGTAGCCCAATTAGCCCAATGGTTAATTGGGCTTTGGCTGATCCCGAATCTGGTGGTAGAATTTTAAAATTCGGAACAGGAGGTCTTGAAGGCATAACGATATTTTTTCAAAAGTTCTTAAGTTATTTCTTTGTTTTTTGGCCGTAAGAAAATTTTTGCAAAAAACTTTTACCCGACAACGGCGGGTATGCAAGCTAGTATTATATATTTCTTAGGATTTTTTAAAATTTAACAGAAAAAAGTGAACATTCGTTCCACGGTGTTATTATTTCTAATATCGGGAAATACAAAATGGTGTGGAAAGGGAAAATGAAAAAGTTATTTAGTTTTCAATCAATAAACACATGACTATTGAAATTCACATACATATCGCCTGGAGTAATTTCAGAGAAGTGTTCCAAAAGTTAGATTTAAGTTTCAATTTAACTGTCCATAAACAAGCAAATGGTGAATATGTAAATATAAATTTCAAATAAGGAAAACTTAAATTACTTTGTAATTTCTAATAAAAATTCAAATAAGCTTTCTTCATCTGTTAACCTTTTAAACATTTCTCCCAAGTTGAAATAATTTTGTATTCAATACCAGAATGCGATGATACACAAACTAAACACTCAGATGGAAATACCCTAGTCAATGGTTCTGAATATCGTGAACCATGGATACTATGGAATCTAACGAAATTTTCAACTCTCGAAGGCCCAATCTTTTTCTGGTTTTATTTCTCTAGAGTAGCTTCACACTAACCATTCATTCATTCAAATACAAAACAGTTTTCAGACAATTAAACAAATTCTCTAATGGAGCATGAGATGCAATTTAATTCTTGTACGATTGCAAAATTGAAAATTCAAATTGAAACATAACACCTCGACAGTTTAGCGAGGACGCCTGTGAAGGATATTAAGCGTAAGGTAATGGTAGGCAGGTGAAGAGAAAATGCCTCTGAATCCCAATCGACAAGATATCCTATTACTATTTAAGTTTGTACAGAGACACATCATATACACAAATTCACCTCTATAGGATACAAAATGATATCAGCAGAGCCGTTCCAAGGCAAACCGTCGCTCCAGGCAAAATCTGTATTTACAGTTCCTTCACTTGGTGTAAAAAAATGGATAAAACTGCATGTTTGTGTGATTGGAAATTTTGAAATACCAATTAGAGAAAATAATGTTTGTCGCAATTTTTGCGAAAAGTGTATTTTAGTTCTTCAGTATACAATATCAGTTGTGCCGCAGGCAAAATAATTTTAACTAAGGAGATTTATATAGGCAGAAATAATATAAAAAAAAAAATTGCGCCGCAGGCAAAATTTAAGGTCAAATACATCCTTAAATACATGTAACAGTTGGCAGAGAAGCGTATGTTCATGTTTTGAGGTTTGTGAGATCCGAATTTGATGCAGTGAACTTTTAAATGTTGTTTAAAGCTCCGCATGAAAAAAAAACGCCCAAACAAAAACTATGATTTGTTTGAATCTTGAAATAGTAATAAGTTTTATACGAAGTTCTATAAAAATATTTAAATTTAAAAATAACGTATTTTTATTCATTTATATTTTTTAACGCCTTGGCCATTCGGTCGCCTCCTTGAAAATGCCGCCACAGTCGGGCGTTTGCTCTGCCTGTGTGTAACGCCGGGCGTGGATGTCAGTATATAATTTCCTTCAACAGATAATTTTGTTGTGTTCAACATTACTTTAGGTATAAGATTCAGATTTACCTTGGAGTACCTATTTTGCTCCACTTCGTCTTGTCTTATAAAAATTAGTTGCCATCTTAAGCAAGTGTAAAATCATTTAACAAAGATAAGTAAATTTGCGGCAAATGATTTTCATCCTATTTGTATGGCACCTGGGCTAACAACAGGAATTTTAAGGGAATCAAAACTGAATTGAGTTAAGCTGAATAGTGGCAATACCTATACACTCGTACACAGTTGAAAATTAAAAAGTAATTTTTAAAGGTACTAATAAATTTGTAAATCAATGGTATAAATTTTATAAGGTCTAGAACAGGGGTCATCAAAGTAACTGTCACTTCCTTTACAATCAAAATTTATAACCACTACAAATTAAAAAACAGTTCAATGAAATACAACCTTCCACGGCAATGGCTTGACACGAACTGATTTAAAATGAAATGCGTCATGCTAATAATGCACCGATTCCAACTCAAAGCACGATTCGTTTTATTCCTGCGATCCGAAGCCGCAACATACAAGCATTACAGGACAGAATTAAAGGTCGATCAAGCGTCGTTGTCATTGATCAAGTTACTTGATTGCAAGTAGATAATTCAGCAACATTCCGCTACATTCAGCCATCCACACGTATCAAGTAGCTCTTGCAAGTAAAATTGACATCTGGGCGAAAACATAACCTAAAATTTTCTGAGGAAATAAATCGCCTCACAAAAGTCGGCAACCTTCTCCAGCGAAAACAGAAAACAAAATGAATTTAAACACACACATATAGAACTGCTTCGTTTCCACACGCTTTTATGAGCATGTGTTGGAATCAAGTTGAAACAAAAGTAGGAATGCCGTCTACTTTGAATCAAGTTGATTTGTCAGCAACTAACACATATGCGTGCGACGTACACAACGTCAAATATCGTGCATGTACGACTACTTGATTCAAGTAACTTGATCAATGACAACCACGCTTTATAGTGGCTACGCTGTTAAAGCCAATCTGTGTGATGAGCCAGCCGAGCCACTAGCTGATGATGCCTGGTCTAGAAGATAAAAAACTGTTCTTACTAATTTTTAATGTATAAAAATAAAATTCAAGTTGAAACTTAACCAAAAAATATGATTACAAATGAGAAAAGTCAGAAATAGTTTTGAAACTACTTTTGTTTAGAGACAGTTCTTCTCAGACAAAAACGTATTATTTGGTACAACCAAAGATTAGGTGAATAAAGATAAGGAATCTAGAATAGATTTTGTAAACCAAACAAAAACTGCCAATATGGAATATTTTGTATTGCAAAATAATTATGTTCCCTTAAAAAAAAAAATCAATAAAAATATTTAAATTGCCTGCCCTATTTGATTGAGATCTATAACTCAGCAGTATGTTCCATACATTTTAAAAGCTCTAAGAAAAATTCTGATGTTGCTTATCAGAATATTTAATCTTTCGTAGAAAGTTAAATACACTATAGGCGAAAATTTTTACCTGTCACGGCCAACAAGACCCCAATATTGAAAGCTCTATCACTTAGCTTTTTTGGCGAATCAAAATATTACAACGTGGTTTAATTACAACGTGGTAATAAACCATTTTATTTTTTTGTATTACGATGCCTGTTGGTATTTGTGAGCAACTTTTGGACCCCTGGCTCTGGGCAGATGCACATAAAGAACATTCCTGTATCCATGTTATGTTAAAAGTTATTAATTTTATACAAAAGCTGAACATGGGATTTACTTTCAAAAGCAACTTAGAATACACAGGTATAAATTTCACACTAAAATTTTGTACCGTGTAAATTTGGTACGTCGCCCTGCCAATGGTACGATAGAGCTATAGTTCGTTTAAATATTAGGGGCGAGAATTGAAGAAATATGTTTTCACAACAGGGAACGTTGACACAGTAAGTGGGAATTGATTATTAAAGAACTAAACTCGTATCTAAGAAAGTAGGGAAGATCTTACTATCTATAGAATCTACTTGGTACCATAGATATATAGATTTTATTGGTAGCCTAGGCATGGATAAATGGTTTTTCCACATGCACACTTATGCTGATTTTCAGTCTTTCCTTAATTTTGTCGAAAATTTTAGATGCTGAAATATATGCAGTAATGTAATTAACATTCCATTTCATAAAATGAGCCACTAATTGTTACATATAAACGATTCATTGTGTTAACATATTAGAATATATTCATTTCAACACATAGTGAGCGACTTAATAAATTCTGGCATTTTCTATTAACAACAATACAAGATAGGTACTTTTTGGATTTTTGTCAAGCAAATATAACTGTTAAATATTGATTTATACACTGTCTGGCATTGAAAGAAAAAAAACATTCAAGCCACAACATACAGATTTTGAGATTTCCCACCATGTTACGATTATAGAGTCTAAATTTTTGCGAAAGGCTTCAAATTTTTATTCCTTACTAGCTTGCATACCCGTCGTTGCCGGGTTAAGTTTTTTCAGATTTTTTTTATGGTCTATGTTGCAGCTAAACTTCAGGCCAATCGGCTCGGTAGTTTCCCGGCGAAAGGGTAACATAGAGGAAGAGCTAAGTTTCGAGATCACTTTCAAGTCACTCATGCCAAATTTCAAGTCAATCGGTTCAAGAGGAACAGACAGACAGACAGACACCAACTCATTTTTACATATTAGTAGGGTAAAGTCGGGAGATATGGCACCCCTTTTTTTAAATCGGCATAACTCAAAAAGTAAAAGAGATTTTTAATTCAAACGAAAACGTTTTTATTCTTAAAATCAACTAGTAAAACAAAAATAAAAAATAAATAGGATTTCACTCCTAAAAAAGTAAAAAAAATTAATAAAAGATAAATTCATTGAAAAAACCATATCCCCCAAAAGTGTGGGGGATACGGCACCCTACCTTAGGTGATATGGTACCCTACTTGTTTTTTAAGTTCTTTTTACCACACGAGTTGCAAATGTTGACAAATGATCTGCATGAGTCATGGGACCACAAATGGCAAACAATGCATTAAACCCACTTCTCGGGTTTAGTGGTCTCAGCATAGTCTTCACCACATCCAGTGCAAATGTTTTCCTCAAAATCTTCAAACCCATCGGATTCGTCTTGTAATGCAATATTTTCGTAGTTGACTTATTTTATTGATTAGTTACGTTTTCTGAGGAAATAAGGATTCGAGCCTTTTGTTGTCTCGGGTTTGTCACCCGTTCCATATCACCTCAGACATAGGGTGCCATTTCTCCTTTCAGACATCGCCACTGATTTTCATATTTTACTGAAAACTCGCGCTCAATCAACTCTGTTTCATACATACAAACGAAAACAAATCAGATTCTGCTTGTTTTGGTTTTTAAACAGTAAACTTGTTCCAACTATACTTACCAAAATTCAGCCACTCAAAAAACAACAAAAAAAATTTCGTCTGAAATTTCAACTTTTTTTTCTTGTTCTGTCACGCAAAAACAATACGAAAAGAGCTATTGTGTCGCGATCTTCACACTTCGGCCTCGTTGGGGAAACTGAACTAAGTTCTGTGAGAATAATTTTGGATCTAATGTCGCCAATGGGAGAATTTGAAAGGGTGCCATATCACCTGCGGTGCCATATTACCAGACTTTACCCTATGATGTGTAAAAAAGAAAATGTAGGGCCAGTTTCGGATTTAGTATGCGACAATCTACAGATCAGACCTGGCCAACCCAAATAATCTACTGGGCCACTTTGGAAATGCACAATAATTCCGTGGGCCGCCTACATATCTATAATATATATAATATGGTTGTAATTTTATGGACAATTCGATGGAAAAAATTCTATCCGAGGGGGGATATATGGTTGAAAATACACAATTATAGGGTGTCGAACCCCAGGTATCGATTAACGATTTTTTATCCCATGAAATATATCACCGGAATGAGATGTTTTTGACAGCTGGACAGAGATATTACATTATGGAATTTTATTTTTATACCCGTATGGTGAAACAGAGATATTACATTATGGAATTTTATTTTTATACCCGTATGGTGAGGGTATATTAACTTTTGCTTTACCGTTTGTAACGCCAAGATCCCGTCATCACACACAAAAATGAATTACATCAGTGTGTTTAGAATGATAAAAAAAATTGAATTTTCCATGTCCGTCCGTCTGTCCGTCCGTCCGTCCGTCTGTCCGTCTGTCCGTCTGTCTGTCTGTCTGTGGCGCGGATTGCGGGCGCACGGATTGAGCTAGAGACTTGAAATTTTGTGTGGATCCGTTTTTCGTAAAATGCGAGGCTAAGTTCGTTAATGGGCAAAAATGGACCATTAGGGGGGGTACCCCCCATACGAACGAAATCGTTTTTTGCGAATATCTCAAAAACGGTAAATGTTATCAAAAAAGTTCAAGAACAAAAGTTATTTAGGATATGATTCTACATAAAACTCCCATACATCAAAATCCGATTGGAATAAGTTTTAAAAAATCTTATTGGAAAGTTTGCCTTCAAAGTGGAATTTTGATACAACTGTTCGAATTTTGATACGAATATCACCATACGGGTCTTGAATAATTGCCAGATTGGCAATTATAGCTTTTGTTATGTTTTCATATGCCTTTGAGATGAAAACAACTCGTCATAGCTACACTTTAAATGGAATGGCATAAAATTCACTCACACTAAATAACACATGGATCAATAAGTCCCGAGACTAACCCAGAGATGACGCTCGTAGTAAACCAGTAACCACGTCTTTCTAGAGTACTAACCTTTGCTTGAAACGTGTCAAAATTTTAAGTCGATCGGACCAGAAACAGCTGAGTTATCGAGGTTGGAGTAAAGTCGTTTTGTAGTTTGTTTAAAAAATGGAAAAAACCGAGTTTCGTGTTCTGATAAAACATTGTTTTTTAATGGGTAAAAACACCGTGCAAGCGAAACAATGGATTGAAAAATGTTACCCGGACTCTTGTCCATCAAAAGCAACGATTTGTCGGTGGTTTGCCGAGTTTAAACGTGGTCGTACCGACACAAATGACGCGGAACGCTCGGGTAGACCTGTGGAAGCCGTTACACCGGAAAATGTGAGTGAAGTGACAAAAATTATAATGAAAGATCGTAAAGTGAAGCTCCGTGAGATTGCTGAGATAACACAGATATCATATGGAAGTGCATTTACTATCCTTCATGAAAAATTGAGCATGAAAAAGGTTTTTTCCAAGTGGGTGCCGCGATTGCTTTCGATGGAACAAAAACAGCAACGAGTCGATGATTCAGAAAGCTGTTTATCGCTATTTACTCGCAATAAAAAAGATTTCTTGCGTCGTTACGTGTCCATGGACGAAACATGGATACATCACTACACTCCAGAGTCGAAGCGGCAGTCATCTGAGTGGCGCACAGCTGGCGAAAGCCGTCCGAAGCGTCCGAAAACGCAGCAGTCAGCTGGCAAAGTCATGGCGTCAGTTTTTTGGGATACGCATGGCGTGATTTTCATTGACTACCTCGAAAAAGGTAAATCGATCAACAGTGATTATTATATTGACTTGCTGGTGCGTTTTTTCGCAAAAAAACGACCGCACATGCAGAGAAAAAAAATCCTTTTTCACCAAGACAATGCACCCTGCCACAAGTCGATGAAAACAATGGCAAAATTGAACGAATTGGGCTTTCATCTGCTTCCCCACCCCCCATACTCGCCAGATTTAGCCCCCAGTGACTACTGGCTCTTTGCTGATCTTAAAAAAATGCTCCAGGGAAAAAGATTTGGCTCAAATGAGGAGGTCATCGCTGAAACTGAAGCTTATTTTGAAGCGAAAGATAATTTTTTTTATAAACATGGTATTGAAAAATTGGAAAAGCGTTGGAACGATTGTATCACCCTAAATGGTGATTATATTGATGAATAAAAAAAAATTTAGCAAAAAAAATGTTGTTTTCATTGTTAGTCTCGGGACTTATTGATCCATGTGTTATTTTTGCAAAAAACTCATTTTTAAACCTTTGATGCGTGATTTCCAAAAATCACGTAAAGTCTATTTTTGAGTAATTTCACTACAAAATTTGTGTGAATCCCAACAATTAAAACTAGATTTGTGTGATTTCACATCAATGCAGATAGTAAAATTCCAACGTAGTGCGATTTCATAACCAAGAAATGGTCTAATTATCCACTGTAGGCGAATACAAAATAATATGGCGGTATCATTTTGAGATCATATCTTCATTTAGAAATTAGTTTGCAATGTTTTTGTTAAATTTTTTATAGGCCGATGTTTTCAGATTTTAACGAAAAAAAAATCTTTTTTTGGAAATATTTATTTTTTTTTAATTTTTTTGAAGCAACACAAACACTTCCATCGGGTTATTTCATTCGTTTGGAGTTTTTGGTTTAAAATGTCATCGAAAACCAATTACAGTGGAGTCCGTTTAAGAGAACATTGAAAAGATGGACACAAGAAATTGTGCTTTTAAGCGGGATGTTCTTTTAAACCATAGCCGCCACAGGGCTGACTTCACTGTATTTATTTACATATCATATTATTGTTGGCATTCATCGTTTCCATTTTTTCTCAACATTGTGAATCAGAGAGAAAAATAAGGTCTTGTAAAGATAACGCAAATATTCCTTTTCCAATTTTTTCTCGGAAAAACTAGCTTTAGGGGGTTTTCGGGATCGCTGATCATGAAACTGGTGTTGAAATTTCATCAAATCGGTCCAATGGGTTTCATGTTCACTCAACTCTTAGCATACACGCATACAGATAGACATATCGACTGAGACGTTGAAATCATTAAATAATATTGAATATGCTCTTTAAATTATAAATGTGAACGTAAAGTTCAGTGTTTTGAATTATAATTTTATAATTTTGAGATTAACTACGTTGAATTGATCCGAAAAGAAATCGTAAAAAGTAATAGTCTATTTGGAATATAGAATTCAATCAATTTAAGAAGGTATATCATTATTTGCCACTAGCTATCAATTTTCAATTAAGATTCCCTTGAGTAATTCACAAAATTACAATTTCTGTGTACTGGGATTGAATTAAACGAATTTGCATAAACGGAAAATACCATTGCCATACGAAAACGATTACATTCCCACATTGCATGTAATATTACAATATTTTATACTATTTTACTGGAATGCCAGATACAAAATCCCCAGAGAATCGACATAGAAATGAATGCTCTTTTGTGGAGGGAGACGTTGGATAAATGATTGGTTGATTCCATTGGTTCGTGCTACGATACGATAGACAGGAAGTCGGAGGTAAAATTCAGGGTAATAATGAGACTGGTTTCATTTTTGCAATCAACTTCGTAAATACATTTCTATTTTGTCTAAGCTGCAGTCTAATTTACACCATTGACTGTTGAAATCCAATAAATGTTTTACAAATTCGTGATTTTCGTAGACTGTTCTCTACTAGATTTTAGTGCATTCATGAAATTTTATGAGGTTTTCACAGCGCAACTGTTCTACATTTACTGACTATACAGATATAGTTTAATATTCGCAAAACCTCTACTGTATACAAAGGTATAACGGCGGTCCCCACAATTAAACACCAATTTAGTAAAAGGCAATCTTGCACTCTGTGATCACATTTCCACCGATTAGCACTATTAACCTTATCGGTGGTTAATTTTTAAAAACCTTAACTTGTGTTTCGAAAAATCAAGTGTAAAACTTAAATTTGCTGGTACTTTTACAATGATTGCATTAAAACATCTCCTTTCTGGCTTAAACAAAAACACCTTTCTGGCTTAAAAAAAGCTTTTATGTGTTTTCACTCAAATTAGGCCAAATTATTCTTAGAAGGTTTCCTGTGTGAATTTTAGAGGGATAAGGAAACAAAAAGATAGAAGCTTGAATTTTCTTTCGTGAGTTGCCACCATGACAACAAAAATTTTCCCAAAATTTCAGTTGAAGAAAAGAACTAGTTTTGGAGAAAAAAAATATAATTAAAAAAAAAATCATAGCTCTGTAACGGGTAATGGATTTTGATGAAATGAATCGTAATCTGTTCGTTGAAATGCCTATTTTTATAGAAAAATATTATGTACCAGGTGTATAGGTTAATTATCGCTGTTTACACATAGTTGGCGTTATCTACATCTTAAAATGAGCTAAAGTGGCGGACCTTTTTTTCCTTGAAAGGTGAATGACAACTGAACAAAAATTAGTTGTCAATTGACCGCCTGGTAAACAACATCATTTTTTTAAAAAGCAGTGAAAATGTCGAATTTAGTGCCAGAAAAATGCGAAATGCGGACAGCATTATTATTTTGTTACCATTTGAAGAAAACTGCAGCTGAATCTCATCGAATTGTGACTGGGGACGAAAAGTGGATATTTTTCGAGAATCCGAATCGCAAAAAATCATGGGTCGATCAAGGCCAACCATCAACATCGACTGCAAGGCCGAATCGCTTCGGAAAGAAGACAATGCTCAGTGTTTGGTGGGATCAGGAGAGTGTGATCTATTATGAGCTACTCAAACATGGTGAAACGGTTAACACAGCAACTACCGACAACAACTCATCGATTTAAACCGCGCACTGCTCAAGAAACGGCCACAATATCAAAAAAAGGCAACGCAAGAAGATTTTGCTCTACGACAATCCTCCGGCACATACGGCAAAACCGGTTCGCGAGACGTTGGAAGCACTCAGCTGGGAAGTGCTAGCCCATGCCGCTTACTCACCAGACATGGCCCCTTCCGACTACCATTTGTTTTCATCGATGGGCCACGCGCTTAAGGACCTGCACTTCAAAACAGCCGGGGAGGCCGAAAAATGGGTCGATGAATGGTTTTCCTTCAAACCACAGGATTATTTTTGGCGAGGCATCCACAAATTGTCAGAGAGGTGGAGAAAATGTGTAGCTAGCGATGGAAAATACTTTGAATAAAGGATTTTTGGTTTCTCTCCTCAAAAAATGTCTTTCCTTTCATTAAAAAAACAGCGAGAATTAACCTATACACCTGGTATAAAGAACCGTAGAAAAAATATTTTTTGTTTTTAAAAAAAATTATAACGGTAAATTAACGGTTCCGTATCCCTACCATTGTTTTCTCAAAAATTCCATAATCTTACCTACAAAACAAAAAAAATCCAATCAGAGAGGTACTTCATATTCAAAAAAACAAAATAAAATATGAAGAGAGTCACATTCTCACATAATACAGTAATCCCTCCAACTGCGCGGTAGATACGTTTCACAAAAAGAGCGCGCAAACCGAAACCGCGCACTGTGAATCCTACTTTGTATGAAATTTTGGGGTTAGGTTCCAGATATTAGAAAAATTCCAAAAAAAAACAGATTTTTTTTTAAATTTAACGACATATTTAAATTAATACAAACATATGATATGTACCACTAATCTTTTTGAAAAAACCTTGTTATTAGTGATTGATTACCCGATTTTTGTTTTTCATTATGAATTTCTGCGTATGGGTCTAAAGCGGCTGTCAAATTTCTCCGAAATTTAAAGGCACGCTCCATATCAGAGTCCATATTAAGAGCTTCTTATTCAAGTTGACTACCAAGCACAAAAAAATTTGCTAGTTTTTCGCACTAAATATAAGCACGAAATTATTAAATATGTACGAAGATACCAAATGACCAGCAGATTCCTTCTTGTCGGGGATTCACCAATATATATATATATTCAGAACATGCTTTTTAAAAGGAAAATTATTAAAAAAACCGCGCAGCTGCGAAATTTTTACCGCGCAGTTCGAAATTTTTGGTATTAAATACTTAACCGCGCAGTTGCGAAACCGCGCAGTTGCGAAACCGCGCAGTTGGAGAGATTACTGTATATATTATTCAAAATGAATCACTTTGTGAACCAAAAAGGAAAATAGTCTTCTGAAAAAAAATTAGTTTCCACACGAAATTTTGGTTATAACTCACTTTTGGTCTAGAATTTAAGGATCCATGAGTCCATAAAAATTTAAGTGGGGAAAATCGTTTTTTTTTGGGCGAATGTTCAAGAAATTTTCTTTCCAAATATACCAAGTACGGTGTCATTTGTCACGTTTCATGGCATGCTTAATAGGGTGGATCGTCGAAGCAAAATTCGGAAATTCAAAACTCCTGAGTGCGGAAAAGTTACGGAATGGAAAATAAAGATTGTTGAAATTTATTTTTGTTTTTAATTATACGATCTTCCACCTACCGTTAAGTTTCTAGAAACCTCTTTCATTTCTTTGAAACTCCCGGACGCCTTCATCCCACCAAATCTTCGGGAGTTTCAAAGAAATGAAAGAGGTTTCTAGAAACTTAACGGTAGGGAAGGGCTAGCGTACCGAATTCCACCCAGGTACGTCGTAGTCGAGATCTGCGAGAGCAAGCAATAGAGTTTCCATGCAATCTATAGTGACCGTTCTTATTTAAATCGCACACGGAATTTTTGTTGGGATCGGTAAGGGCAGCTGAAGGACATGATCCCATACCCCAAACCGCGAGCTAGTCCCTTTTTATCACGTGTGCCGTACTTCAGCCCCTTCAGGCAAACCGACGTGGCCTAAAGTCACATCTGATTTTTCTTAACCACCCGCCCCGTAACAAATCACCAAATTTTCGGATGGATTAGGCATCGAAACATAAAGTCTCAGAACTTGATTAGCTGTGGTGATCCATCGAGAGTGCACTATCTTACCTAGAAAATAATAAAAAGTAATTCAACACATTAATTGAAATATAGGTTAATCCTACATGGATTTCGATTCAACAATGATTCGGAGCAGAAACCTGTAGTTATGCCTTCACACATTTCGTACAAATATAATTGATCGGTACTTTAATCATTTTTTAAATTAATTGGTGCACTGAAAACTCGGCACTTTACACTATTTCTTGTGTTTGTTGACATTGCGCTCACAATCACTACACTCGTCGTTACGTTCACTATAAAACCAACTTTATAACTGATGCACCACAACTTTTACCACAGCCACCTGATAGTTTTAAAACGAAGGACGAAAATTAACTCATCGTGTCCGACCGAGTCGAACTTACGAATGCGTTGAGTTGACTCATTTGTATAAATATAGTATCAGTAACGGGACTTTAAAAGAGCGATTCATGTATTGTATACTCTGTTCATGTACACAATTTCCTACGGCTTTGTGAAACAACCCTGCTAATACTTTCCAAGATAAATGCATTAGAGTGCCACTTTTTGGTATTTATCGAAATTCGAAACATTTTCAAAAATTACTTTTTTTCTCAGTGTAGATGTAATTTGATTCATTTTGGTGCTAAGGGTGATACATGTAAAACAAAATTTCCCATAATTTTGTTGAACATAATTTTGCTGTCAAATGGATACTTACCGAGATTAAGGCATTAAAGTGACAATTTTTGTAAATTATTAAAACTTTAGGCCTCTTGAGGAGGTGGAAGATCGTATAATTAAAAACAAAAATAAATTTCAACAATCTTTATTTTCCATTCCGTAACTTTTCCGCACTCAGGAGTTTTCAAATATTTGATGTAAAAAAACTCCATACAACGACGATCCACCCTAATGCTTAATCTATTAAAATTACTTGTTCGGAAGTGTCCTCACACTTTTTATACCCGTATGCTGAAACCAAAGGGTATACTAACTTTGCATTACCGTTTGTAACGCCAAAGTCCCGTCATCACACAAAAAAATTAATTACACCAGTGTGTCTAGAGTGATAAAAATAATTAATTTTTGCATGTCCGTCCGTCCGTCCCTCTGTCCGTCTGCCTGTCTGTCCGTCTGTCCGTCTGTCTGTCCGTCTGTCCGTCCGTCTGTCCGTCTTATCAAAAAATATCAAAAAAGTGCAAGAACGAAAGTTATTTAGGATATGATTCTACATAAAACTGCCACATATCAAAATCCGATTGGAATAAATTTAAAAAAAATCTAATTAGAAAGTTTGACTTCAAACTGGAATTTTGATACAACTGTTCGCTGTTCGCTTAAATGACCATACGGGTTTTCAATAATTGCCAGATTGGCAATTATAGCTTTTGTTATGTTTTAAATAAAAATTTGTTTCCTTAATTTCCTTTTCACTAAAATTTCTTACTTAAATATCTATTGGCGATCGTTGTAGGCGGATCCACGTCTTCTGGCCGTCTCTACGAGACAGACACCTTGCTTTTTCTATGATTTTTTTGAAAACCAGGCCGAACAGATTACGTTTCATTTCATAAAAATCCGTTAACCCGTTACGAAGATATATTATATATATATTTTTAAATTTATATTTTATTTTTTTTCTCCAAAACTACTTATTTTTTTGGACTGAAATTTTGGGAAATTATTTGTTGTAATCGTGACAACTCATGATAAAAATTTCAAGCTTCTATCTCTGGGGCACTTTTTGTTCCCTTATCCCTCTATGACCTTTAAAAACAAAAAAAAATCAAGTAAAATACTCTGTGAATGTTGAGAACGCTAAAAGTCTTCAGCTCAACTCGACTGAAGTGAAATGAACTTTATTAATACTAAGTAATAGATGAAAAGAAGACATTTGCAGGAGGGTACACGGGACTGGAGAGGAGTGAAATGTAAGAATGAAAACGTAGATGGAAAAGGATTTAACTTGTTGGTATGCCGTAGTCTATTAATCCTCTTATCAGGAAAATTTTGTTAGATAATTTAGTTCAGTTTGACAGTGTTAAATGAAATTTTGATGTTCAAAAATTTTCTGTTAATTGGATGCCAGCGTATAATGTTTACTTTGGGCTTAGCTTTGACAAATGATAGGAATATGATTATGACTAATTTAGAAAACATTTCATTTATTTACGCCATTCATTAATGTTTTAATCAAAGAAATATCTCGAGGGACTACAATTTTATAACTTTCCTCCTTATGAATATATTTTTTGATGTCTAAAAGTTTTTAAGTTTGTAAAATTAAATAAATCGGAGTCGCTAAATATTGTCTTGGAATAGCGCCATTTTTATTCTGTTGTATAAAATTTAAAAAAATACTATTTTTGTTATCCGTGTTGTTTTTTTTTTACTCAAGACGAACCGATTGAGTTTGGTTTATAGTTGTGAAAACCGAGAACCAGAGTTGATTTGAAATGTGTGCACCTAATTCAATATTAGCGTTCCCGGCTGGTTTGATGCCAGCAATGTTGAATTCTGTAAAATCCTATAACAGTGCTAAAGCCAGGTAGCTGCAAAAGTAAACATTTTTTTTAAAAAAAGCTTTTATTTTAAAAAATGTACTAAAAATAAATATTTATTTTATTCTTATGCTTCTATGTCGCTTTTATTTCTGATACACAGAGCCCAAACAAATGTTTTTCCTTTTTAGTGTATACATATTTAAAAAAAAGAGTTTTAAAATTTTTTTTTCAATTTTTTCCATTTTTTTTTATATTTTATCCTTTTGAGACATTTCGCATTTGATTATTATGATTAAAAATTCAAAATAACGTCTGTCTTTCGCCACGCTTGTTTTTTAGTATTCGAATATACATCTTTGCTTCTGAGTTACTCTTACGGACCTTTTGACTTCAGAATCGAAGTCAGCGTTGCCAAAAACCCCCAAATGAGATTTTTTCCGGAAAATTTGAGGAAAAAAATAATCACGTTATCCTTACAAGGCCTTTCGTTATACTTACAGATTTCTTGATATAAGAATCGGATTCAGCGACCCCAAGAACCACAGATGAGATTTTTTTTCCGGAAATTTTGAGGAAAAGGATAAACACATATATTATTCTTACAGGACCTTCCGGAAAAAGTTGTTAGATTTTTTATTAAATTGTTAAGAAGTTCAAAATTATTAATTAAAAGCTTTTATTTAGCTCGCTATCTTGTTTGTCTGTCGGGGTCAAATTTTGCAATCAAATTTTGACCCACTTCCATTCATCCGATTCACTTGAAATTTTGCACGCAGACGTAAGTCCGATGACAATACAATATTTTCACTACTTCGTCCTTGTCAGGATAGCGGAAGGTCCTGTAAGGATAACATGATTATCCTTTTCCTCAAATTTTCCGGAAAAAAATCTCACCGGGGGGTTTTTGGGATCACTGAATCCGATTCTGATGTTAACAAGTCTGTAAGGATAACGGAAGGTCCTGTAAGGATAACGTGATTATCCTTTTCCTCAAATTTTCTGGCAAGAATTTCATCTGGGGGTTTTTGGGATCGTTGAATCAGATTCTGGCATTAAGAAGTCTGTCAGGATAACGGAAGGTCCTCTAAGACAGAAAACTTAATTCCAGTGC
Organism: Chrysopilus asiliformis; assembly: GCA_964034945.1. Lineage (NCBI taxonomy): Eukaryota > Metazoa > Arthropoda > Insecta > Diptera > Rhagionidae > Chrysopilus > Chrysopilus asiliformis. Next base: position 71,240,891 of record OZ035962.1, read on the forward strand.
ACGCTAATTAAATTTATTGCCCTACTTTAATTTCACATTCGGATTTACCTGAACAAGTACGCTTGACAAATAAATAATAAGGTAATTAAAGGAAGTAATAAAAAAATGACTAAAAAGGATAAAATAAAAAAAAATTAAAAAAAAATATTTTTTTAAAAAAAAGCTTTTATTTTAATATAATGTAGGTACTAAAAAATGCACTAAAAAGGAAAAAATAATTTTTTGGGTGCTGTGTATCACAATTGGAGGACATCGGTACGCGACCGGAACCTCTGGCGAGAGACATTGCGGCAGGCCAAGACCGGAAACCGGTTGTAGCGCCGAAAAAGAGAGAGAGAGAGAATCACAAATAAAAGCGAGATAAATCATAAAAATAAAATAAAACAAATATTTATATATGGCCACCGCGAGCACGTTTGCTGATTGATTCTTTGGAGCCAATTTTCCACCACTCTTCCACACATATCGGCCGGAACGTTGGCAATTTTGCGTTCGATATAGTTCCTGGGCTCCTATAACGTTGTTGGCTTGTTGGCATAAACCAACGACTTAACATAACCGCATAAAAAGAAATCCAACGGCGTTAAATCGCATGAGCGAGGTGGCCATTCGACCGGACCATCATTTCATTCATCATTTCATTCATCATTTCATTCATCATTTCATTTCATCATTTTCATTATCATTTCATCGGACTCAGAATTTCGGTAGTAAGTTTTAATAATTTCCAAACGTTGCTCGTTCGTGAACTTCACCATGATAAAAATGTAAACTTTGACTGACGTTTTAGCATTGCCAGATCATAAATAAAGTTTTAGGGAGCGTTTTTATTAAAATACAAAGTTGTTATGTCCTTATTGAAAGACTCTTTATATGCTTTCTCCCTAACTTTCCTTAATACAAGCAGATCGCCAGAATCAACCTCATTTTATTCCGCCCAAGTAATTTAAAAATTGTGGATTTCTACAATCCTGTCTATAGGAATATCTGGCACAGAATGACAAGATACTCCAAAATGGAAAATGTTTTATTATTTCCCGTGACTCACTATTTTAGGGGTTCACTATACCGAGTTCCTACTGTATATCTATTTCGTTTTATCAAAGACGATGATTGTGTCTAAATATTACCTTTAAATTACTTTGATTTCCGTATTCTGTCATATTTAACTTTGATAGAAATCAAAATAATTCTGAAATTAAATTTTTGATACTGTCTGAAATTTAAATCGTAACATAATCCTTTGACTGGGTGGTAAAATGTCGGGCACCGAATAGAAAATTTTCGAATTCTGTTGTTCTCAATAACATTTCCGGAGCTTAGTTCCGTTCGTATTTTGATCGGGCGGACCATGTCGTCTAGAATGGACTTTGAAATCTGGAGTCTTGCGAGTTTGCAAAGCGCCAGAAGGCAAGCATCTATAAATTTATCTTTTAAGTTGATAAATATTACCACAAACGATAGTTCCCCTTCCAAAGATGTTAGATTTTTGTATTTTGTTGTCGATATTGAAAATGCTTAGCGCATATATTTCATATTGGTCTGTGATGCGAAATCGAAGTGAGGTGTATTGAATAAGGGTGTAGCCATAGAAGCAGGATCAGGAGAAAGAAAATGACAATCAATTTTCAATTTTCCTTTTACAGCCTATATTTGGATTTGTTCCTATTTAAACGGGGCATAATGGGTGGTTTTACCGTTTACATTCCCATTCTTTGCGCTTCTGCCCCACACCATCTTTGAGTCGTTCAAATAGAATGTAATCTTCACGACAAAGTTCAGATTCTGCCCAAAGCTTATATCAGAATTCGTGCCTCGAATATCTAATGTCACATAACGGAGCATAGACGGCACTATATTCGTTCTAAAGAACCAGAAAATATTTTTTTAGCGTGAATAAAATTGAGGCTATATAGGATAGATGCCGAGCGCAAAGGATACGATGGCTTCAAAACTTTATCACTTGGCGATAGTATTCATCGAAATTGCCTTCTGCTGTCAGTTTTGAAAACTAAAACTACGTGAATAAAAAATTGTATCGAACGCGATTTCGAAGCATGTTAATGTCGAATAGACTGCAGTGTTTAGAGTTCATTTTCAACTATATTATATTAGAACTATATTATGTAATATCAGAATATTTTATAGTCTAACAAAAGGATATATTTTTGTTTTGAAATGTTTTATTAGTCAGTATTCGGTTGAATTATTTGGGTTATGGTTGATGAATTTCAAAAATATAACCATTTCGTAAATTATTCAACATCGATTTAGAGATATATAACTAACAACTAGAAATAAAGTGACGAGATATTTATGTTATAAAATGGAAGGAAATATTTCATCCCTTGGGCTAGATGATCGAATTTCTTGTTGCCTCACTTAGAGATAATAACATGATAAATTTGAAATTGAAATATGATTATCGCCAGTTAATAATGTGACAAATGGATATTTTGAAAAGTAAATGACGGTGTTTACACTAATATTGGTTGTGTAAAATTAAATTAAAAGCCCATCATCATAGCATAATTACAAACAGATACAAATTCTTGTCAATATCGATTTTATACTGGAAATGGTTTTAGCTTAAGGACACATGGGAATATCCCAGGATACGGAGAATGTCCAAGTGCCTCCTCAAAACTGTGTACGGTAATTTATTCTAGCTTCATTTGTTGGAAATTTAGTTGGAGAATTAAATACAGTCAAACCTCGGGCAGATGAATCGGAAGGGGACAGATGAGAACTTACCCAAATAGCATTTTAAGCAGCAATTATGGTGTTTATCCCCATATTTCGTCACCATGCAAGTCGCGGCGATAAGCAATTTATGTCGCAAATACGTATCTAGTTGTGCCAACGAGACGCGCAACGAGACCCATAGTGGGGAACACTTTTCTGCGGTTTGCTACGTCGCAATTATAACGACAGGGACGTAATTAGTTGCCACATGCGCGAGCGTCATCTGACGGCATTATATCACACAATTACACAAATCATCGAGCGGGTTTTCTTTCTCCCTCGAATGCTTGCTAGTAAACAGAGATGAACAAATAAAAACGTAAGCAGAAGACGAACGAGAAAAATCTAATGGCGACAAATTAATGGAAACTTTTGTGGAGTGTTATTTTATAATGGACTTTTCTTCCGGTTGCATGTCGTGATTTTAATTGCCATTAAAATTTTTCGACAATATTGGATCTGAAGTTTAAACAGATTTTAATGGGCCATCGAATTATTTTGTTTTTAATCAAAAATTTCTTTAATTTTATTTTATCGGTAAAATTTTTTTTTCTTTTGCAATGAAATTTTGATGCCAATAAAATTATGCTGTTTCAAAAATGTCTGCTATCCACTTTTTATGCAATATCCTTCAGTCATTCGCCTGAAATAAGAAATTTAATTCTCGAAACGAAATCGTTTCCATCAAATGTCAGTGAGAAATATGGCGGCTGAAGGCATCAATTTTTTTTGGTGTTTCTCAGACGGGGAGCTTTAATGAAACTTTAGTGGCAGACTATTTCGACCCGAAAACCATCAAATGCTGCTCTATCGCCGCAGGAGTTTTCATGAAGCGAATGTTGCCCCAAAGATGAACCGTGGGTCACCAATTTCCCCACTAAAGCAATTGCGGCTTTGCAGACGCATTATTAATCGGTGCGACGCGCTCGTCACTTCTTTCGCTTCTTTTACGCGGATGTGAATTATAGGTGTAAATTTTTAGCCCCGATTGCGTAAATTGCTGCATTTTAAAGCCGCAAAGAACAAATCTCATGTTCCCGTACTTTTCGATGCTATTTGGGTAAGTTATTGAATATTCCGGAGATCGATTTCGCAATATCAGCATACTGGGAGTTATCGAGGTTATCGATGTCTCATTTGGTTTAAAATCATTCAAAAAATTGATAGGGGAAATGGTCGGTACGAAATGTTTTTAAAATATGATTTTAGATAACCATTCCATACATCAAAAACCAATTGGGTCAATCCTTCCCCTTTCTCTTGTACAAATGGGTTTTTTTTCATAAAAAATTTGACAGCCCTCATATAGAGTATTTGACAATTGCTCCCTGGCAATTGTAGGTTTTCTTATGTTTTTTTGCAAAGTTATTGTTTTTCTAAAATGTTTATGACCTAGAGCACGCTTTTTGATGCCAATAAGTTCTTCTGAAAGTTTGAACCAAATCGGTTCAGTGGTTCTCAACTTATAGGCGAACACGCAATATACATAAATCGAGGAAACTGGTAAGATAAAAACGGAGTATTAGGTTGACCATTGGTCTGAATTCCGCCCATTGACGCTAGTAAGGTCCCCTAAAAGTTTCATCCAGATCGGTTCAGTGGTTCTAGAGTTTTAAGGGAACAGGAAGACAGACAAACATTTAAGCCAAATAGATATTTTCTTGATCGTGTGCATGTATCTTTATACTCTACTGGAAAGCAAGAAACCAGTACAATTATGTTGTGATCTCATAATCTAGCTAAAAAATCATTTTTTTTGTCATTTTTATTTATGCACCACCCTGTTAAGATCAAAGCTTGAAAATTAGTCAAAGCATGCTCCAATGCTTACCCTTTCAAAAACTGAAAGAATTTTTGAAAAAATATTGTTTAGAAGTGTTTAGTTTATAATTTTATTTATAGTGATAAAATCGCAAATGGCACGACTGTGAGTAAATATTGTGAAAAACGATTTTCGAATTTTCGGTAAGTTACTATATTGGCCACACCCGGTTAACGAAGCTTTGACTAAAATTAATTTAATCGTAACATCTTGCAACTGCGAAGTTTCGTGGCACAGATCAAATCGTGTTCGGAAAATTTCCCAAGGTGAGCTAACGATAATGGCCGATTCAGAGCAGGCCTTCGTCACTCGATCAGGCAACTCTCACAGTGAGCAACTTTAGAGCAGTTCTCACAGTGAGCAACTTTAGAGCAGTTCTCACAGTGAGCAACTTTAGAGCAGTTCTCACAGTGAGCAACTTTAGAGCAGTTCTCACAGTGAGCAACTTTATAGCAACAAGAGTATGCCAGTCGAAAATGTCATAAGAGCTATAGTCAGGGTATTCATGGAACCAGGGCATCAATCGTGTAACGAGACGCAGACACGAATTTGCGTCTTTCATTATGAAAAGCAATCGTGTATGGAGACGCGTCGTTGCATACTAGCGACGCGTCTTTTCGTTCAGCGACACAGTTCGAGGTGTCGCTCAGTGTCATTCCGTCTGTCATTTCACAATGGAGGAAGCAAAGTAAATAAAAGTTTTTGTATTTAAATTATAATAAATTTATATTATTTCAGGAAGATAACGAGTGAAAACCAGTGGGAAACCCTTGTAAGGTTCATGGATGAAAATAATGCCTTAGCGAGGGGCGTGTTGGACACTGGTGCCTCCGGCAACAAAAAGAAAAAAACTTTTGTGGGGGAATTTGATTTTTATTCACTTCAAGCAAAAAGTCTATGAATTATACATTACGGTTTTGAGATGAGCTGGAACGGATCATTTTTGTCCCTTAAGAACTTGCGAATAACTCGTAATTCACTTTTTTCTGGTGAACTTAACACAAAATTAATTTCAGCTAATCCAAACATTTTTTTTGACGTTTCTGTAGCAAGATACTTGTAGTGAGCAAAACTGGTCCGTATTGTGCACTCGGAAAGCTTTATTTAGCATGACCTATAATTGATTTAAGAAATTCTATCCACTGAACGTTCAAACTTTTTAGTGTCGCGATACACGATTAGAAAAACGTGTCGCGTCGATGTCGCCGTCTCAGCTCAAAGACGGAGACGCGTCTCGTTACACGATTGATGCCCAGATAAAATTACCAATTAGATATTTGCGTATTTTTACGCGCCTTTCAAATAATTTGTCTAAATCGATCAGCTGCTTATATATAGGAACAAATGGCATAAAAGAAATTGTTATTATTGCAGCCGAATTTCACAATTGCTTAAAATGTCAAATACGTAATTTTATGCGGAATTTTATGAGGTTGCTTGCGCATCAAAATCGTCGCGTAAAAGATTTTCCATACAATTCATTTACAAGATGTTTATGCGATTGTATTAATCCCCCTAGTATTACAAATTATCTTTAAGTTATCCTTATACAATAAATAGCATCGTCTGTTTTTTTTTTGTTGTGATACGGGTTTTCCGATTTGAACATTTTAACTAGTTAAAGTCATTACTTTTTAACTAGTTAAAGTCATTACTAAAAATAAAGTTTTGAGACAGGAGAATAACGACAATGATGTGACAATAAATAGTAACTATGAAAACAGGCAATTATCTGATGTGGTCGACAGTAATTATCATTAATTGCAATTTGCCATTACCTTTTCTACAATCGGTGCGGAAAGCTTTTAGCCTATTGCTGTCCCTTGTTTTTCTTCTTTGCCCTCTATTTGTATGCATGGAATCTATTTGTATGCATGGTTTGAACAACCCCTGCAGACCAGCAAGTGAATATTCGCTGGAAGTCAGTGCAAGTGAACATTGTGTGCGCAGTTCAGAATGATTCAAAGAAAAAGATACACGCATTCAAATGGCGCGATCAAAAATATTTCTCCAATCCGGTGAAGTAACAGTGAGCCAAAGATGAATGTTTATCAAAAGTAGGCGAATAGGAAGTATATGAAGAAGTAGATGCAAATGTGGTCATTTGGCTGTCCTGAATTGATAATTAAGAGCAAACGAATAAAATGATCTTTTCATTTTTTCAGTCTTCGGGAGAACCAAAGTACATTCAACTAGAACCCTCCAAGATCAGGATAAACTCTCAGGATAAACCCATTTCAGGATAAACCCTCCGCTGGTGGCAAACATTTCAATTCACTTGACAGTCATTTCTTATTTACAACAATTTTAAATATTCACTTAAGCTTAATGCTTCACTTTTCCATTCACCGTTGGAAAAAATCTAACACCAGATGTACCTTCAGTGATTCGTAGGTGAATTCACTACTGAACATTTCGCTTATCCAAGTGAATGTCCACGAATCACTAGTGAATCACTTGACATTCATTTGGTCTACTGGGACGGTACACACAGAACAAGAACTGATAATGATTTTGGGGGTGAAATAATATATCCACTACCAGTTCGTACTAAAAAACTTTTGGAGGGCAAAAACTAAAAGCTTTTGGCACTTTACATCTGTAGGTAATTTATAACTGGCAAGAGCCTGCTCGTTATGAAATTTATAATCGACTTTTCACAACAAACTGAACTCAACAATCTGGTTCTTTTCATTCGATCCTTCAACTTGTTAGCTAACAAGTTGAATTCCTTGACTTTCTCATCTTCTATGGCTTGTAAAGCTTTATGCATGTATTTAAAGAAAGGGTGAAATGGTAGTCAGTCAGTGTGGCGAAGAACGGCGTATTATAGAATATACAGTGGACCTCCATATATACGGCCTCGTTCTACGCGAATTCACGTTAATACGGTTGAAAAGACTACTGTAAACACGTAGTTTCGGAGCTGCGATTAACGGATTTCCACCAAAAGTTGATAGGATCATCCCACACTATAACTAAACATTCCTGTAAAATTTCATGGCTTTTGAGACATTTTGTATACAGACTAATAGGCAATAAGAAATTTTTTGTAATAATGCTCCAATCGACTCAGGAAATTTTTGTTAGGGAAAATTAAGAAATGTCGAAATTTTTCATGAATGTAAAAATTACAAAAACTGTTTTAACCCCATTTTTGTAAAATGTTCGCGATTTCGAAATCGAACTCCTATTTTTGAATGCTATTCATAGCTCAATTTACGCGGCTTTGATATACGCGGTGTTTTTGCGGAACCATGCAAAGCGGGGTCGACTGTATTTCTTATGCAGATTTTATTTTGACATACTGAAATAATTTTTCTCTAGTATTCAGTAAAAGTTTGTTATATTTGGGGATGACAGTGAATCTCAAAATTTTTGCTTTTCAAAAAGGACCTCAAATTTTTTTTGTTTATGATTAAATGGAGAGTGGGTGCAAAAACCCATTCATACATATATAAGTGTATTTAAAATGCGCTATTTAATTTTAAATAGTAGAAGAAGTAGTTGTTGAAGGATAATATGAGTATATTTGCTATACTTGCAAAATTAATACTTTTTATATTCTGACTTTAAAACTGTATAGTCCGCACTCTTCAATTCATTTTATAAACTTTATCGTACGTTATCCACTTAAAAATGCTTCAAGTTTATAAAATGAAAGTTGTCTTCTTGTTGTTGCTTCTGACTAGTTTTAGTTGCGTTCAATGTTGTATGGTGAGCAATGGATTTTAATGCTTGAGCTTCCAAACAAACTATATTTTTTTTCAGTCTTAATTGCTCTTTACCTTAGCCTCATGTTTAAAGTTTCATTTTGCCATATATTCAACTAGGTTTTGTATCCGATGTTCGAACGAGAATTTATAGGCGCATATTCATAGTCATTTTCAAATATATCTTTTGTTAAACATTACAGTTTACACTGACAGTTTGCTATGGTTTTTGTCAATTTAAACTCATCTTTAAGAAAACCTGTATTTAAAAATGACTGATAACGCCCCATCGTTTTTATTGAACAAAATGTTTTTGGGGATTTTTTTATTTTAAAGATGTTAATTTAGGGTATTTTAAAACGTTCTTGGGAGAATTGGGCAAAATCGTTTTCTATAATTTTATTTGTTCAACCAAAAGGAACTGTCAAAAATCGCATAAGAAAGTGTCTATCTGCTCTGTAGAAAATGAATTTGAATTTAAACCGAAAAATGGGGTAAAAATGGGGTAAAAATGGGGTAAATTTACAAAAAAGTCGTAAAATTTCGAAAAAAAATCAGAATTTAGCTCGCACACCATTTAAGTTGTAAAATCACCCAAAAAAAACATTAATCTTACACCAGAAATAGGGTAATTTTAAACCTTGCGTAAAATTTCGACCAATATTCATATTTTTACTCTCATTTTGGTGTAAAAACACGCTCACAGGGTATTTTTGCATTATTGAACGGACAATTTCATTATTTCACAATGCAGTTGACGGATATTCGCTCTGGCTTGATGGAGCTATGTTTCCTTAACCTTATAATTCGCATAAGGTTTGTGGCATCGGAGTATAAATACTCGAATCGAGTTTTACTCCACCAAAATCCTGTAAGCCTGCGTGGAAGCTGGTAAAGCAGGCTCTGATGCCGGTGAGCCAGCTTCCATACAACAGGCTAATGATAGGTTTTCTGGGCAGACATGCCCCCGACCTGTTGGGGGAAAACATCCGCAAAAATAATATAATAATTTCGTTGTATTATTTTTGTTTTTGCAGACTGTAGGGTAGACCGGGGCTAGTAGACCCACTTTTTATAATCTACTTTATAGAGGTTTTCCTGTAATTATTTCAGGTGCAGTAAAGACGTTTTTGGTTGGTTTATTCAATTGTGTTTCTTAGTCAATCTTTTATTTTGACTAATTATAAGTGTTTCAAATATTTTTTTTCATTTTAAAAAAAGTTGTTCGATGAGTCGACTAACCCCGTGTCTGGGGTTTGTTGACTCTGTGAACGGGGTTATTTGACTCTATACTTTTTTTGGGAAAATGTGTTGGAACATATTAAAAAACTGTAATAATTCTGAAAAAATGTATTCTTTAAAAAATTAATAACATTTCAGATTAACATAAATTAACACCGATTGCGAGTGTCGTGTCGTTTTCGACAAGAGTCGTTTCACGTGTTGTTGTTGGTAGAAAAACACTAACAACAACACGTAAAACGACTCTTGTAGAAAACGACACGACACTCGCAATCGGGGTGTAAATTTCATCTAATTTAAAAAAATATAATTAATTAACAAAAAAATATAGGTAATTCATATCGAGTCATTTAACCCCAGTATACTGTGAGTCAACTAGCCCCAAGCCGCCATTTTATTTTTAACACACTCGTGAAAAAAAAATGAAAAAGCATCGATCAGAAAATGCTTCACTAACTTGTTAACTCATACATAAATTTTCACTTGAAATCACTGACGAGTTCAATACAATGAAAGTGTAAGCTACAAAACAATTTAATTAACAAGAAAAAAAATTCCTCACACGCTTGAAATTTCGTTTTTCCCCCTCACAGTTCGTTCCAAGAGCACTGTGGTCTAACCACGTTGGTTCACTGATAGCTGTCAGTCGACTGAATAAACAGTCCAATTCACGCAGGTTTATTCTCAACCGTGGTTGAGTTATTCGCAATAAGTCTACTTACCCCTGAAGCCAACTAGCCCCGGTCAGCCCTATAAGCCGAGAAATTCTAATCCCATTTTAGGTGTAATTTTAAACAAAAAATGTCGTAATATTACACCTTAAGACGCGGTTTTGCTACCAAATAGGAGGAAAATGACAACAAAAATGTGGTAATTTTAAACACCCATGATAGTTATTACACTATTTTCGGTTTAATTTTAAACAAAAAATGTCGTAAGTTTACACCAGTATTGTACTCTTACGTCTTATTTATTTTAAAGTTCCTCCGTAAAAGGGGCTTTTGTACGCCACAAAATGAGTAAAAATACATAGCTTTTAAGCCATTACGACTCGGTTTAATTTTACTACTATTATAGTAGGAAAATGGTTTCCTACTATTTTAGTGGTAAAATTACAATAAAATTTTCTAGAGTGTGCCAAGCGATATAATTTACTGTTCCAATTAGACACAATTCCAACGATTCCCCTTGGTATAATTTCACTAGGGAAAAACTCCACTCGCGCAGTTTGACTTTTCTACCATATTCTACTATAGGCTTTTCTACCCTATGATACTAATTTCAAATTCTTTTTTTCGCAGTTTAGTTCTACTCCAAAAAAGAAAGCTTTTTTTTTGTTTCGCTTGCATCGAAGTATTTGGAGAAGATGCGTAATGCAAGAGATGGAGAAAAGCGGTAAAACCTGGAAAGAAGTAAAGCGAACGGCCCAAAACAGAGTACGGTGGAGAAATATTTTTAAATATTTTCATCTTTTGTTCTCTTTCTGAGGCCAAAAGCTGAATATATTTAAAAAAGATACCGGACACTTTTTATGACATCAAAAAGAAGACATGTCCTGGTAAAAGAAGACGTCTGGTCACCCTATCTTACTTGCATTATTTCATCCAAAGCACTCTTCTATTCTGAAAATACACTGAAAATTTAAAGCGAATCGGTCAAATGGTTATATTCGTAAAGCATTTTGTATCTTCCATGCCGTCCCTACTACAAGCTCCCCCTCGCGAATCATTTTTTTTCGATTTTCAGTAGCGTGTAAATGTTATATTTTCTTTTTCAACAATTGAAATTTAGTAACCATTTAAACAATTCCAAGAAAACTGGTTTTTAAATACTTACGCGACAAATTACTTTAATTAGATGAAACTCATTTTTTTCACTTCACTCGAAACTAATTTTCATTACACCAAAATTAATTTATTGACTTCCGTCAACATAAAATACTGTATTAGGGTATACCTTGAGGCAGGTATTGTTTGAAAAATAGGATGCCATATGAAAAGATACGTGTTATGAAAAGGATCTGCTTCAACTTCAATCTGAAAAGAAAAATGAAAAAAATAAAAATAAAAATTTTCCGAAGGAGCCAATAAAGCTGTCACGTAAACAAAGCACTACACTAAGGCAGTGTGTGCTTGAAAAACAGAAACGAGGAAAAAATCGTTTTATGTATGAAAGCAATAAAGCTGTCATGTAAACACACACGCTCTTCCTGGCGGACCTCTATGTACCTTTCAATTTCCTGCCGTATATCATTAAGTTGACTTCTGTTTCCGCTATTTTTTTTTTCTTTTCATTTCATGTGTGTTTTTTAACTTTCCATATGAGGATCCTTGGAGTTCTACAGCTTAATGTTTTCTAAGCTTTTCGTCCGTTGTGGTGTGTCGTTTTCACTAACATTTCTCCCACACATGTGGCAGTTAAGGAGCGATGACGTTTGTAAACGAGAACAGCGGGTCCTTTAAAAGAGGAAATGTCCTTGTCGCAATGCCCCAAGGCCTTTTTCTCCAATAGTCAGTTTTTCCGGTTAATATGTTATGGTGTCATCTCTGCTGAATCAAGTATTAGAACTTCTCGTTTTCGTATTATGTTAAAGTTTTATTAATATACTTTTCATCATTTTTTATGCTTTGCTAAGTAAGTTGTTTGTGAAGATCACGTTTAAAACCACTTTACAGCTTTCGTCACGTTTCGTGGACAGGGCACGTCAACATGACCTATATCACGGTAGAGCATACAACAACTATGTATATTTTTTTAATGCCTAAGGTCAACTAGCTTTCCATTTTCTCTTTTTAGTTAGTATTAAAACTTGATTTGCTTGGTTTTATAAGCTTTTAATAGTTTTGTGCTCGCAAAGCTCTGTTTTATCACATGACTTTGTGAGAAAACATGTTTATCACATGATTTTGTCAATTTGAAATTTTGAAAATTTGTCGCGATTAATCAAAACCAAGCCTCGGCACTGCTTGGCTCGTCTGGCTCCTCAATACGATAACATTTTTATTCAAATTTTACGAGATTACAATCAATGTATGAACGTTTTTAGTCGACTCTCCAACGCAATGATACGTGTTGGTTGACGACGGCCACTTCGGCAGCCGAAATCAAACGATTGACTAAAGCCTATAGTACACGGCATGTAAAAAGCCACATATAAATGTGGCTCTGACGTCACTAGAAGGTGTCGCATATTGGGTACACATTTCGTATGTGACACAGTGGTTGCATACGGGAAAAATGTGCTAGTACACGGCATGTGTCTTTTGTCCCAAAATCCATATGTCCATATGTAACCAATGTGGTCGCATATGCTGTGGTTACATTTGAGTGCACATATGAATGGTTGCATATATATCGCTAGTACACGGTATCCAACGCAGCATGCGCATATCGCATGTGCGCATCACAATTTCACATATATATGTGGTTTTCTAGTACACGATGTGCGACATGCAACCATTCGTATGTAGACGATTCATGTCGCTTGCGAGGGAACAACAAATTCAGTGTCAGTGGAACCATCACCGTCATCGTGAACTGATTGTTCGAGCGCCTCGAAATCCAAATTTGCATTCATATTTCTTTATTCTGAAAAACACACACAGCAAAACAAAGGGAAAATATCAGTTGTGGTCAACACAAAACTTTCTTCTACAAAATCTACGACCCTGTGCAATTTACACTAGAGTCCTGTCGCGTTGTCAACCTAAGACGACCTCCCAATAAATTCTTGGTTCATCCAAAAATATCAAAAACGTACAAAATTTGAGATAACTTGAGAACGGTAAAAGATATCAATTTACGGTAAATGGCAAAAATTTAGAAAATGTTAACATCTTTAATTATTCTTTTAACTGATTTGTCGTAAAACCGTTAGTTTGCAAATTATTCGCAAAATTATGATTTTTTACATATTAATGAAAATATCTCAATAACGGTAAAAGATAACGGATAACGGTAAAAGACAAAATTGTGCAGAATGCCATTCTCATTAATTCACTTCATACATTCAGTCAGCAAAAACCCGTTAATTTTCGAGATAATCGCAAAAAACTGTTTTTTTTGGAAATAACGGTTTATCTCGATAACAGGTTGAGATATCGAGTTATAGCTAAAGACAAAAGTGTGGGATATTTTATTTTCTCCAAGTTTTGTCATACTTGAGGCCACTAAAAAACGCGTAGTTTGGGAGTAAATCGAGAAAAACGAAATTGCGATTTTTGAAAAACCGCCATTTTGGATACTTCCGGTTAACGGATTTCCACCAAAAGTTGATAGGATCGTCCCATTTCAGGACCCAACATGCCTATAAAATTTCATGGCGCTAGCTCTCTTAGTTTTTGAGAAATCTTGTACACAGACTGACAGACAGACAGACTGACAGACAGACTGACAGACTGACAGACTGACAGACTGACAGACTGACAGACTGACAGACTGACAGACTGACAGACTGACAGACTGACAGACTGACAGACTGACAGACTGACAGACTGACAGACTGACAGACTGACAGACTGATAGACTGACAGACTGACAGACTGACAGACTGACAGACTGACAGACTGACAGACTGACAGACAGACTGACAGACTGACAGACAGAAAGACATTTTTTTAATATGACTCCAATCGACTCAGGAGTGATCGGGAAATGTTTTTTAGGCAAAATTAAGAGGTCGAAATTTTTCATGAATACAATACTTTATTATACTCCGTAGAAGAAAGTAAAAAAGAAAATAAAATTAAAGAAAAACGAACGAAAATACCCGAAATGAATTAAAATTGAAAATTAAAATAAAAAAAAACCAAAAATAATACCAAAACAACGTGCTGCTAAAACAACAAAACACAAAAACTGAATGCTGAAATCAGGGTTGCCAACCATAGAAAAAATTTCCTTCTAAAAGCAGGATGAACAAACCCCTAAAATACTATTTATTAAAAAAATTAGTTAAAACCACTAAATATGTCAGCCTGAAATGTCATTCAAAAGTTACATATAAGGGCTACATGCGATCCATATGCTGTGTCAAGTTTTCGTGCAGACACATATATTGTGACTGCCACATTTATATGTAACCACTGGACAATATGTCACATATAGTCACAAACTGCATGTGCTAAGGTAGTACACGACATTCGAAAAAGCCACATATCCTTATGTGTCACGAGTGCCACATATAGTACACATTCGTATGTGTACCATATGTGTGTGTCACAAAGAGAGCTAGTACACGGCATGTGGCCATTGGGACCACATGGTGACGTCAAAATGACGTCAGAACCACATTTATATGTGCTTTTTACATGCCGTGTACTATAGGCTTAACAATCGATGGAGCGAGCCTACGCTACGACAGTAATTCAGTATGATTTCTGCTGTTGATGCATACGGGTGTATACTAGGGAATGGAAACCGTTAAAATAATTTCATAACCGGTTAACGGTTAACTGACTTTTTGAAAAAAATTTAACCGGTTATAACCGGTTAATAACCGTATACTTGTTTTAGTTAAATATGATTAAAAAAAATACAAATAATACCAACGGTTGTTTTTATTAGAATGCATTTTATTCAATTATCAATGTGTGGTCATAATTTATCCCTTTTGGAAGTAAAAACGAAGAAAAGAAAGAGCATTTATTGTGTCGTCATTTAATCGACATCGAAACTTATTGCACAAAAAAGCAGCAGAAAAAGCTCTCTCAGATTCTACGCTTGTGGGGCGGTATAGTTAATAAATCTGTGGTCACAAGTTATAAGGGCTTAAGTCGAATTTCTTGATTTTTCAGGAGAAGCATTTTAATATTTATGAAACTTTAACTGTCGGTGGCAAAAGGGTATCAAACCGAATTTAAAAATCTATAACTACAAAATATTATGAAAAGTAAGCTTTTTACGATTGGTTTAATCTGGTTTATTCAAACTTAATATTTTCAGAGAAATTAAGGATTATTTTACTTTAGCCACTCTTTCAAAACTTTTTCATATCTTAGAAATGGCTACAATCAATGGCTAAAGTCAAGTTAAGCCCCTAAAAACCTATACCCTGATTTGAAAAAGAGGCCAAAACATACTTTAGCCTGCTCGTTTCGGAAAAGTTAAAAACGAAGAATGAACTAACTCGACTTAAGCCACTATTCCACGTGCAAAAACTATCAAAACAATGCAGCTTCTCACCCATAAGAGTGGATTAAGTCTATATAAAACTATATGGGATCTGACTTTAGCCGTTCTTCCAAATGCAACTTGGAATTTTTTTGACTTTATCCGTTTGGTGTAGTAGCCTATAACGGTCAAAAATGGTCGTATAAACTAACGGGTCAGTGCAACTAAGAGCATTTTGAAAGGAGAACACGATTTTGTAAAAACATTGAAAACGGCTAAAGTCGAGTTAAGCCCTTATAACTTGTGACCACAGAAATAGTTATATGTATTTTCTAAATTACTTCCACGCGATCCCCCGGATTCAAATAAAATCATTTCTGTTTTAATGGATTTAATCAAACGCTCATCAGTCGGAACCTTTTCTTTGTGGGCATTTGATTGAATTCCTCGGATGGCATCTTCTAATTCGTCATGCAAATCATTTTTTGAGGTTTTTGTAATCAGTTCTTCATTAACTGGAATTTCCTCCAATTCCTTAGCTGAAAACGTGAAAGAAAATTGAATTGGCTAATAAATATAAGCAAAATTGATAAATTTATGTTTACCTTGAGCATATTAGATTTATCAATTGGACGATCCGGTTTCTCGTAGGAATAGCGAACAACCCCGATTCATCTTCCCTTGAATATTTTCCAGAGTGTAAGTATTGAAGGATCCCAGAATACTCTGTTCTTCTTTCGGCAATCCTAATCTTGAAAGCATCGAGTAATTCATTGCCAAGGATTGTATTTTGCTCTTTTAATTTTTTATACGCAAAATTATGAACTGCATCCGCTGTGACCAAATTTGATTCGCGACGACACAAAGCCTTGACTATCATTTTAAAGGCTCCAAAGCTCCATGGATATTTTCCAAAACTTTGATTTGGTTCTGGGTAAAATATAAAGATTTAACTGGTTTAACCGGTTAAAATTCAATTATATAACCGGTTATCGGTTAACTGTAACCGTCCTATAACCGGTTATTCTTAACCGGTTAATAACCGGTTTCCATTCCCTAGTGTATACATTTGCTCTTCAAAATTATAATTGCTTCCCAAAGAACACTGATGTACGAAATTTTTTCAGAAATTTGATTTTTTTAGTTTTCCTTTTCCATTATGAAGCGCTCATATTCAAATTCAAATACTAAAAAGTGGGATTGGGAAAACAAATATTTAATAACCACAAATAATGATAACCGTCAATGTCTAGTTTGCAGTTACATGTCGAATAAAAAATTCAATCTAAAACGCCATTACAACAGCTGTCATAAGTTCGATTTTGCCCGATGCAATGAAGTAGAAAGAGTAAGACAGGTTGACAACTTAAAGAAAGTTTTTTTTAGAGAAATTTCCTTTAGGCGGAACAAATGAATCTGAAATTGCATAATTATAAATTGTGTAGTTCACTGTTCCTAAACGTCTCCAGTAAAAGCGAAAGAGCGTAAAAAATGAAAATGATGCGTTTTCTCATTTTGTGTTATAGTATATGAAGAAACATAAAATTTTTTCGAGTAGTAGTAAATCACTACATACTATATGGTGCCGAGGCCTGATCAAAACCATGAACCGAAAAAAATGAATAATTTTTTTCGGTTTTCGTTACGATTTTCGTTATTGTAACAGAATTAAATTTCTTTGATAAAGTATAATTTTGGAGAACAAACCGGAAAATCATTTTGTTATTGCGTTACGCTAAGATAACGTTTAGCATCCCTGGATGTATTAGGGAAAAAACTGTTTCTAAAGAGATTTGCTTTAGTCAGGTACATATTTAACTATTTTATTACTGGAAAACTGAGTAATTAACTGAGATTTTTAGTAATAAAATGGTTAAATATTTCTTTGATTTTACTATTAAAAGTGCGTTATACAAATCTAAACCATTTATGGCAATTAAATTATTAATACATGCATTTTAATTTCCCTCTTTTTATAATACATTTTTTTAATCCTTTTAAAATTTTGCTTGATTTTCAGATTATGAGTTTTACTGAAACATGAAAAGCTCTATATAAGTATTAATATAATCAATATTGGGACGTTATCCAACAGCTAAAACTGTTAATTTTTCGTATATTTCATGTAATAGTTTGTGTAAAGAACCCAGATATTAAATAATGATATTAAAAATATCAGTTTAAAGATAGGCAATATGTTTTTTTTTTACCAGCAGAGACAATGTATTTTAATTTAACGTTTAAAATTGATGATTACTTCTTGACAAGGTGTAGTTTATCCATTATGTAAGAGCCACGTAAAATTGATTAACTCAAAGCATGAATAAAAAAACTTAAAATAATTAACAGGCAGCGCAGGTCATTAACGACTTTATCTACCATAAGTAATTTAAAAACTGAATAGGTGAATATTTTAAATTAACCGGCTTTAGAAAATCAAGCAAGCGTTTTTTTATATTGATTTTTTATATAAAACATAAATTAATTTACCCAGAGATATGGTAACACGTTTTTGGCACAGTTAATCTATCTTTCTGAACGAAATACATTAATTATGAGAGACAATTTGAAGTAAAAACTTGAATTTTAAAATGTAGTCGGTTTTTATTAAGTTTTACATAACTTTTCCATGCATTACTCCGAGTGAAATTTTAACAAAATCGGTTTCCATTCAACCTTACCACTAACCGAAATTATTCAGACTTCTGAGGATCACTGGCTAAAAATTTTCAGTGTAAAAATAGGAAGTTAAGGAAAAATTTGAAGAAAGGGGGGGTCTTTTGGAAAACTTTGATTCTTGAAAAAATTCTTTGGAATGCCACGTTGAATTTTTTAAATATGTTCCGATTAAATTTTGATGTAAAGGAAAGTACAGTAATCCCTCCAATTGCGCGGTAAATACGTTCCACAAAAAGAGCGCGCAAACCGAAACCGCGCACTGTGAACCCTACTTTGTATGAAATTTTGGGGTTAGGTTCCAGATATTAGAAAAATTCCAAAACAAAAAATAGAAAAAAGTTTTTATTTAACGACATATTTAAATTAATACAAATATATGATATGTACTACTACTTTTTGAAAAAACCTTGTTATTAGTGATTGATTACCCAATTTGTGTTTTTCATTATGAATTTCTGCATATAAGCGGCTGTCAAATTTCTCTGAAATTTTAAGACACTCTCCATATCAGGGTCCATATTAAGAGCTTCTTATTCAAGTTGACTACAAAGCACAAAAGAATTTGCTAGTTTTTCACACTAAATTACCAAATATGTAAGAAGATACCAAATGACCAATTGATTCCTTCTTGTCGGGGATTCACCAAAATATATGTTCAGAACATTGTTTTGTAAAACGAAAATTATAAAAAAAACCGCGCAGCTACGAAATTTTTACCGCGCAGTTCGAAATTTTGGTATTAAATATGCACTTAACCGCAACCGCGCAGTTGGAGGGATTACTGTAATGCAAAATCATATTCTAAACATTTTTGTACTTTATATTTTTTTTCGATACGAGATACTCAGCCCTATTCCCGTAACCGGCGGGACGTATACGCCGCGGGATTTGGCGTTTCCCGCAGAAAATTTGCATTCTGCTAAACGCAATCGTCCCGGCGTGTGCCGTGGTGCTGAAAACGTTTTACTTTCGGTATTACACTAAACGCACCCGCGAATGTTTTGACTTTTCCATACATTTATTTCCCGTGAGTAAATCGTTGCGGGACCAATCAATTAAATAGAAAGTTTGAATAAAAATGTGAATTTTATTTATACATTCAATGAATTTTAACTAACAGCCGTATTCCGGCGTTGTGATACTTAAGTCACAAGTCACAAGTCCATAGAATTTGAGGCTCTTGTGACCGAGTTGTGACTAGTGACCGTAGCTAGAATAAGGCTGTAAATATAAGTTTTGCAGGTCAGGAAAAACTAACTAGACGCAGTACAATCATTTAATTGAACAAATAAAACTTCATGCGTATCAAATCAGCAAAACTGTCAAAATAGTCAGCGCGGGGCTGAATAAAACTGCGTTTCTACGTCTACTAGAATAAGAAAATTTCATTCGATCGAGATAAAACTTGCGTGGCGTATACACGTCCCGCCGGTTACGGGAATAGGGGTGACTGTTTCTGAAAAAAATACAAAAAAACTATGTTTGTATAGGTGGTAGGGAAAGGAATGTCCCAATTAAATTTCGATGTTCCAGGAAGCTGTATAAAATACTATTCTAAATACTTCTTTAAAACAATATATGTTGATCTGATGCGCTGTTTTCGAGACACTGGTAAAACAAAATTCGGCTTGCATGGGGAGGGTGGAGTGGTGGATGACGATTTTTAGACTTGATATTTGTTTTCAGATTTAACATATTTGTGTGAAATTTGAAGCATTTTGGATGGCTCACATATGCTGAGGTTAGTTAAAATCAAAGTAACGGTAAAAAACACCGTTATTGTTAATTTTCAGGAAAACGCCAAAATAGGTCGATTTCGTTTTTTTTAAAACACACATCTATATAAATACTAAATTTCAGGAAAATCCATTGGTAAATAGAGAAAAGAGAGTCGAAAATATAAGGTCTCTGTGGGAATTCTACATCTGAGAGGTGAGGGAGGTGCGAAAAATGTAAATATTCCCTATTTTTCGGCCCTCTACAACATATCCGAGTTTCATCAAAATCGGAAAAATTTTGTGTGACGAAATATAAATATTTTTGTCGAAAACAGAACTTAAACTTTCCAGTCAAAAATTAATTTGAGATCGAGAAGACGATTTTCAAGGATTTATCTGTATCTTTGCATTTCATTAATCTTTCCTAATGTTTTTGAACAGAATAATGAAATAAAACTCATGGAGGCTTCTACACTCCGAATTGTTCTTTTTCTTTATACATATTTACTATAGTTGAAGTTCTTTGTCGAGTTTTTTTTGTTAATTCACTCGTTCTGTAGCAACTAACATGCATAGCGTGGAGAACAATCATTTGAAAAGGCAAATTACAACGAAACCACAGGGGAAATTAAAAGAATTTTCAAATTTTGTATTACAAGACAATTGGGATTGAAGTTACCCTCAAGCTGTCAAGAGTACCATAATTTCTGTACAAAATGCATTTCATGTTTGGGAATGATCAATAAGGATGAGGTTGATTCAGTCATAGGCTTTTTTTTTATCACATTATTACCAGATAAAGGTTACACGGTAATTGTTTGTCAAAAAATTGTACCAGAAATTTTTTAATCAATGTTAAGTTTAAGAACAAGTGTTAATCTGAATTAATCAAATATTTATGCTTTATTAAAGCTGCGTTCTAAAAATACTATAGGGGAATTTAAAACTATCGGGAAATTTGTTATTTGTTTTCGCGCTACCTATACTCCAAGTTTCAAAAATTTATAAAGTTTGAATCGAATGAAAAAAGTGAATAAGGGTCCATAAGTTTCGATTTTTTTTACGTATTCTTAGTGTTGCGAAATTTGGATCAGATAATATCGGATTGAAATTTTTCGTTTTTTTGGCTACAATATTTTTCAGTCGGCTCCGAGATACCGAATCCAAAAAAAAACTAGACTAGCGTTTTAATTTGAAGAAATTAATCTAAATCTAAAAAAATTTTCTTTGCCACAAATGTAAGGTTTTTCCACGCAACAGCGCCCACAGTCGGTAACTCAAAACGCAACCAATGGAAAAATTTGGTCTAAAGACACTGATGTAGCCGGAACCGATAAATACCTTTTTTCAAAGATCGAAGCAAAGCATATTGCTGTCCCTTCTCCAGAGCCGCGTGAAGTCAAAGGGCGCCTGGGTTAAAACCTGTTTGTGGCGTGGACTTTCCGAAAAATAAATTACAAAAACAAGTTTTTAGGTGGTTGAAAGAATGGTCACAAAGAAGATTTGTCCAAATTTTTCTTTGTGATAATCTGAATAAAAATTTATAAAGGCATCTAATTTCTTTAAAATTTAACAAAATATTGTATAAAGTTGGCCCTCCATTACCATGACTTCGGCAACTGCAAAAAAATAGAGACACATTTATGTGAAGATACGTTGACAAGAAAGGGAGATAAGAATCAACTGCAAAAATTTGCCGGCAACTGCAAGAATAATTTCCCCTGTTTTTTATGGCGATTTTATGGCGATTTCTACTACAATCACACATTGTCCCTGTAAGTGAATAGTAAGCACGGACACATTCAAACTGTTATTATAGCGTGATGTCACTTTTCTCCTTCGCATGCATAGTCAAAAGCTTTGTCACCATGCCAATTTGAACATTATTTTCATAGCATAAGGTTTGATATGATTGCTATAAAATTGTAAAACTGGAAGGGATAGCGTTTAAAGGTGGGTTTAGAAACACGAGCATTTTCATTTTTACTGGCAAAGTGAGCGGGATAGCGAAATTCAAATTTACGTGCGCAAAAAGTCGATCACATCAGTGTCTCACACGTACTTTCCCTTCCACTTTATGGCGAACTGTCACTGCACATCACCTTCTCGCAGCAATACGTTTGTTAGCACTTCAATTTCACCTAACAAAATCATTTTGTGTGATGTTATAATTAATAACATAATTATTATTACCTCCCGTTTCCATTTAAAATGCGTAACTTTCAAATAAACATCGAACTTAACCTTACTTTTGCTGGCTGCCATAAATCCCCATAATTCAGGGGTAACATTTTGCTGGCAGGGCGGGGAAGTCCAATGTGTTTGTTGTTGTTTACTGCCATAACTTTCCTATCGTCGACGAAAATTATGGATAGTAAAACCACTACATGCAAGCAAAATTTCCAGTAAAATTTTTACTGAGTGGTTTCCCGTCCCTTTCCCACTTGGTGAAAAAGTCATAAGAAATCTGGCATTTCACTCACTTTGCCAGTAAAAATGAAAATGCTCGTGTTTCTAAACCCACCTTAATGCGTTATGTAACGCGTATTGTAATGCGTTACAGAAAACGCGTTTTGTAATGCGTTACATATAACGCCTTATGTACCGTGTTTATTATACATATAACCCATTACTAGGGCTGCCAAAAATATGCACTAAAAAAGGCGAAATATGCGCATATAATATGCACTAAAAACGGCAAAATATGCACTTAAATATGCACTTTAAAAACATTCAAAATCCGAAATATAGTATATTTCACCCAAAACAGTGAACGGAACTTGTTAAAATGTGGTTAATTCGACTTTTGTAGAAAATAAAAAAATTGAAAAAATAATAGTCTGTAAAAAATGATTGACATTTTGACTGACAAAAAAAAATTTACAGGAAAACTTGTTTCTAAATTGCAACTGTTAAATTTTAAGATATTTCGAAAATATGTTCAATACTTCATATTGTATATGGTATAATCGGGGTTAAAACTTGTAGAAAAATATCACTTGTGGCCAACACAAAACTTTCTTCCACAAAATCTACGACCCTGAGCAATTTACGCTATCGCTGTATCGTTTTGTCCCCAAAACGACCTCAAAACCTACAAAATTTGAGATAACTTGAAAACGGTAAAATATATCGATTTACGGTAAAAGATAAAAATGTGGAAAATTTTATTGCCTTTAATTCGTTTTTCAAAAGTTTTTTAAAAAACTGTTAGTTTGCAAGGAATTTGCAAAAATATATTTTTTACATTTTAATAAAAATATCTCAATAAGATAACGGATAACGGTAAGAAACAAAATTGTGCAGAATGCCATTCTCATTAATTCACTTCATACATTCAGTCAGTAAAAACCCGTTAGTTTTCGAGATGATCGCAAAAAACTGTTTTTTTTTGGAAATAACGGTTTATCTCGATAACAGGTGGAGATATCGAGTTATAGCCAAAGACAAAAGTGTGGGAAATTTTATTTTCTCCAAGTTTTGTCATACTTAAGGCCACTAAAAAACGCGTAGTTTGGGAGTAAATCGAGAAAAACGAAATTGCGATTTTTGAAAAACCGCCATTTTGGATACTTCCGGTTAACGGATTTCCACCAAAAGTTGATAGGATCGTCCCATTTCAGGCCCCAACATGCCTATAAAATTTCATGGCGCTAGCTCTATCTTGTACACAGACTGACAGACAGAATGACATTTTTGTAATATGACTTCAATCGACTAAGGAGTGATCGGGAAATGTTTTATAGGCAAAATTGAGAGATCGAAATGAATACAATACTGTATTATACTTCGTAGAAGAAAGTACAAACACATATTTATTTATTTTAAATATTTATTCTAGCTGACACAGTCGAATTAAAATTTGAATTGTACAAAAAAAAAATGGTTTTCATGAAAGTTGTGAAATATGCAACTAAATATGCATTATATGCATTTATATGCATTTATATGCAAATATGCACTAACGTGTCAAATATGCGAAATATGCAACAACAAGTGACCTTCATTCGCTTCTAAACTTATTGATTCGGATGAATAAAAAACTCCCGGAGCCGAAATCATAACGATAAGAAATATGCAAATGCATATTTTTGGCAGCCCTACCCATTACATATACCGCGTTATGTAACGTGTACAGACTGACAGACTGACAGACAGACTGACAGCCAGAAAGACATTTTTGTAATAAGACTCCAATTGACTCAGGTGTGCTCGGGATATGTTTGTTAAGCTAAAATAAGAGATCGAAATTTGTCATGAATACAATACTTTATTATACTACGTATAAGAAAGGAAAAAACATGAAGTTGTCTGAAGTTCCTCATGTGTTATCAAATTTTTTTGCACTGAAAATGTCGATACATATTCATATTTGATTTAAGTGTAAATAGGCGAAGAAAATCACCCAAATTTACGGGAGAAAAGTTTATTTCCAATCTTGGCAAATGAGAGAGGGTTTAAGTTCCAAATATAATGACGTTAACTCGGGGATGTAAATAGATCTTAAGGTCGCAGTCTCAAGGGAGCTGGAAAGGCAAAACGACAACAACAACAAACTCGGCGATAATGTGCGACATGACATCTGTGGTAACTAAATACGTAAGTCAACTTTAAGCTCATATTCAGCATCTTCAATGGAAGTTGATTGTTTGGGTATATACTGAGTAGAATGTGTGAAAAAAAAATTTACCTTCCTGTTCAAACGGGTGGGAAAATACTTTTACGCGGTTTATATTGGTCCTATATAGATATAGCGCGTTGAATTCAAAACGAATCCTTCTTGGCGTTCATCTAGAAATGCGGGGTGTGTTTGCAATCGGGCGGTCGTGTCTGAACGCAATTATCATAACTCTAAGTCTTTAAGATGTAAGGCACGCACTAGGAGTATTACCTTTCGGCTTCTAGTCGCTCCTGATACATTCTTCCCTAAAACAGTTGCGTCCCAACTCAACTTTATCATCATGATCATGCCTTGCAACATATTAATGAGTAGGGCCCATCATCACGCCCGTTTCGTCGTCACAGGATGCATGTCCCTCGTAAACATTGGAATATTACATAAACGATTTTGGCCAGGATGTTAAAGTCCATGAGTTGACAGAGTATGTCGTGAGTAGCAGACGATGATGATTTTGAGGAAGGAATACTGGGGGTAATCCGTACGTGACATAAACGTTTCACACAAAAAGACGTGCCGACAGACTGATTAATGGAAAGACAGTGTTAGTGTCTTGTCGTGTTCATTGAGTAGACTTTCAAAATATATCCAACGACACTTTCTTACTTATGATTAAGTCGCATTTCAAATTATTATAAAAGTTGACCTTTTTTTAGTTATGTATCCGTTTTTGTTCGAATATACTAAATTATTAGTATTGTTATGTGTGCTATCTAATGTTCTTAGTAAATTTTTTTTCTCTAAGTAAATTTAATAAACCGACAATCATCACGTTGTTTGTTTGCGATTGATCTAGAGTTCCAATTCTCGGTGAGACCAGTGAAATCACCATTTGAGATTTTTTATTATGTTGGCATTTCATTAAACTTTGCGTCAATGAATTTGCAATAAAATTCAAATTTTGAACATTGTTTTTTCTTCGTCACACTTGATGCGTCAAGCAATAGAGTCAATGGATGTTGCCCTTAAAAACGGAAGTGCACAACGTTTATGATGTGGCCAAGTTTGCTGACGCTCTCAAATTTCACGCAGAACACGCGAAACGAAACGTTCTCAGCCTTCTAGTATCACGCGCGTCAAACGAAACGTTCTCTTTCCTTTTGACCGTCCTGGGGATTAGATCGGAGCTCGATCATTTGGTCGATTTGATTCTATAAAAGTCGTAGTGAGGATCACTGGACATATTAAGTCTTTATTTAATAATTTTTGAATGTTCGTACACGTGAACCGGAAAATTAAACTCTAGACGAGGAAAACTTTATAGAAAAATTTGAGAGGTAAATCCTTTTCCATATTTAATAGCAAACGTGGTACAAAAGCACACTTTCCAGATTTCAAGAAAATCAAGGTCGAAGGAAATGAGAATCTGTCTTACTTTTACTAAATTTCTCGGAATTCAATAAAGTTGAGATCGTGAGTATATCCCTGAAATAATTCAAAATAAAATCTAATTCACGGTTTACATAGTTATCCCAAGGACGTGGTTCACGTGTAAGAATAATTTTTGGTGCAACGTATTTTCACTTCATCAAACAGTGTTCTTGGGCATCATCTTTCGAAGCATTTAGTTTCTCACGATATTTTCAAGAGCCAGGTTTTCTGCTATTGAATCCGTATTAAACAAGGATCACGGCAAAAGCTACTAGCGTGTCCATCTAGAAGCCGGTGATTCCGACTTAAACCTTTTAGTGCTACACTCAGAAAAATGATAAATGTACTGCAGGTCAACTTTTTGTCAGGTTAACTCTGACCTCTAGCCGGCTGACAGAGTTAACCTGCTTAAGTTTGACGTAGTTACATCAAGTTACATGGTTTTAGCCTGCTTCAGGCGTAAGTCAGCCTCAGTCGGGCGAGAATTATAAGACTAGTTTAACTACCAATGGCTAAGTACAACTGATATAGTTTTAACTTTCAAACTAGTAAGTCCACAGCAGGCTTAATAAACCATTGCGAGGTGTATTAAACCACATTATACAGGAGCCATAGGCTTATAGTACACCCATGAGCGCTGTATGAATGCAGTGTTAAACGCCTGTAGCTCGACAATGCACCTGCAGCAGGTCAAGTAATTCTACCACAGGCCGACAGTCAACCTACGAATGACTAACTTGTCGCGATTAACGCTAGTTTAGGCTAACTGTCGCCCAGGGACAGCTTGACGGTAACCTGCCACAAGTTTACGTTACCTAGTGGAGGCTCACAATCCACCTGTAGCAGGCTAGTAAAACCACCCGTGGTTGACCAGTGACCTGGTGCAGCTTTAAAATAGACCTACCGCAGGTCAAGTCTCCTGAACCAGCCTTATTTTTCTCCTGCTGAAAGTCAATTTTACACCTACCTTAAGCTTACCTTTCCTCCTGCAGCTGTACAGCTGACCTGTAGCAGCCTCACAGTATACCTGCCGCAGGAGATCTACTATCTTCCCCCAGGAAGCTCAAAATACACTTGCAGCAACCAATGTATTAGCCCCCACGCCATACTTTTTCACTTATTAGAGTCCCATTATTGCGGAATATCATCTTAACCTATTAACGCCGGGGTTGCCATATGGCCACAGCGAGTTTACAATAAAGAACAATTGATGTTTTATTTTAATTACATTTTATTTATTATATATATT
Organism: Chrysopilus asiliformis; assembly: GCA_964034945.1. NCBI lineage: Eukaryota > Metazoa > Arthropoda > Insecta > Diptera > Rhagionidae > Chrysopilus > Chrysopilus asiliformis. The sequence goes on from OZ035962.1 coordinate 71,268,219, forward strand.
CATGTTACAATTAAATGGTATCGTAAAGAAAAATTTTTATTTTAAATTATATGACACTATTCGCATGGTTGACATTAATCGCAAATCAAGGTGTTGTACAGGGACAGATAGGTATGTGCCTATTTTCCACTTGATATGCTTTCCACTTGGAATTTCTGGAAGTAGATGAAAAGGTGGATTAAAGGGACTTAATAATTTAAAAATATTGTTTTTAAAAAAACTGCCAAAGACACCTTCAACTAAAATTCCTTGAAAGTCAACCTATCAATGCCGCAACAATTATTTTTATAGATCTCCGTGTATGAACACTAGCTCAGTTAAAATGTTATCGCTATCCAATATTAGGCCAAGTGCGCACCGCTTTAGTAAGGATGCTGCTGAATTGGCAATTTCAATTTTTAAAATACCTTTAACCAATTAATGAGAAAATCACTGAATATTTTTAACACATAAACCAAGCCATTCTTATAAAATAAACAAAAAAAAAAAAGAAAATTCTGAAAAAATGTATACATAAATCTGTGGTAATAAGTTAAAGTAGCTTAAGTCGATTTTCAGGCAAAGCAAAAATGATCTTTTTGTAAATACAAATTGATATCAGTTTGGTTTTGTCTGAAAATCGGCTAAAAATATTTTAACTTATTATCACAGATATGTCCGGGGTACTCGTTTGAGTACAGTGGGCGTTAATTGGTTAAACTAGTATTTCATCATGCATCATAGTAGATTTAAGTAGAAATAACCAAATGTTAAATTAGTAAGCCGAAATACACTTCGTTACCAGCTCCAATATTAGATTGTACGCGTTTTCAAAACCAAAATTGCAACGTGAGCACCATTCTACATGCGTTGGCAATGATGCGCGCCTAGACTAAGTCTACACAAGGGACAAAAATATTGATTTTTTTTATTTTATTATTTCCGTTTAGTATTACATCTGCAAATCAGGCAAAGCATCAACAGCGCGAAATATCACGTTGAACTCAACTGTTTAAAAGCGAAATAAAGCTATGTGCATTTTACTCGTACGCAATTTACCAAAATAGTTTTTTAACCGAATAAATGATATAACAATTTTCTAAGCGTTATCGGTACAATACTATGAATTTCACGAGTTAAAAACATATTATTGAAAACCCGTATGGTGATTTAAGTGAACGGCGAACAGTTGTATCAAAATTCCACTTTGAAGTCAAACTTTTCAATCAAATTTTTTAAAATTTATTCCAATCGGATTTTGATGTATGGAAGTTTTGTGTAGAATAATATTCTAAATAACTTTTGTTCTTGCGCTTTTTTGATAAGTTTTTGAGATAATCGCAAAAAACGTTTTCATTCGTAAGGGGTTTACCAATTTTGCCCATTAACGAACTTGGACTCACATTTTACGAAAAACGAATCTACGCAAAATTTCAAGGCTCTAGCTCAATCCGTGCGCCCGCAATCCGCGCCACAGACAGACGGACCGACATGCAAAAATTATTTTTTTTTATCATTCTAAACACACTGGTGTAATTCATTTTTGTGTGTGATGACGGGTTCTTGGCGTTACAAACGGTAAGGCAAAGTTAATATACCCTTTGGTTTCACGAAAAACTTACCTTTGATTCCAGACGGTTCCTTGATTAACTCGAACTTGCACTTTTCACTCACTAAAAAATGTCCTTTCTGCGTCGATTGCTAACAAGAGAGTGACGGCTATTACGAATTTCCGCAAACGAATGCAACTCACACACGCCATTAAACCTGTCACTCGTGTACAGTTGACCTGAGGCTGGTAAAGTATGGCAATGCAATGCTTAGAAGTGCAACTAACACAGGCCTAATAACCCTGTTCCTGTTTTACTTTTTATAAAATTAACTGTTGCCGGATAATAAGCCTGTGTTAGGCAATGCAAAGCTTGGGAGTGCAACTAGCAGAGGCGTAATAAGCCTGTTGCTGTTTAACCTTTTATGATAAGACTGTGTCGGTTTGACTGCTCTTCGAATACAACGCACAGCGGTCAACAAGTTCTCCTATTAGCGGCTTGTTAAGGCTGCAACCGCTTTACTGACGTCACATTGCTTCAGTTCGCCTTGCCCTGGTCTTCAGTTGACCTATGGTTGGCTAAATATTCAAGCTATGAGTGGCTTAATCGTCATTACATGGCATTACATCCTCGAAATGCCTATCTCAGGTCAACTCGTGCAGCTCCCAACGCTTTACTTCACCTGCAGGTGGCTTAATTTTAGAATTTCTACGGCCACAGGTCAACACAAGTTTTACTTTTCCGGATGCAGGCGAACGCGCGCCAGTCATAGGCTAAATTTGCCAGCCCGAGGCTAATTACGCCGTATGCAGGTCGTCGAGTTAGCCTCCATTTTTCTGAGTGTACAGTTCACCAATAATTACTTATTGGGACGAGCAAATCAAAACGGAGGAGAAAGAAAGACGCAGCGGCAAACTCCCTAGAGAATCTCCTGGTGTTTTCCAAGACATCTCTATTCGATTTAATGGTGGTAGCAGCTTCAAACGAGTGGCAGAGACGACCAAAAGAAGAAAGCAATTTAGACCTAGGCGTTTAGTTTAAACATAGGGAAGTTTGGTGACCATTTTGGCACGTGTCTGTAAAGTACTTTTCCATTTGTTTATGCACTTTTGTTACAGATTTTAGATGCGGAAAACCTAAAAACAGATCCAAAGTGAGATCATAAACTTTTACGCAGCCGAGCGACTGGTGTGCACATCAACGCTGGAGGTGAGCGACACGTCAATTAACAGGTGAAGTCAAGTTTTTATATATTTTCCTTTAAAAGTGCTATATAGTGGAAAAGTTCTGTGTCCAAAAAAATAAAGTACGGGGAGGGAATTCCAAAGAAAAAGCCAACGAGTGAAACGAAGGAGTGTTGTGGCGCTAAGTTGCTGGGAGAAAGTTGCAGGGAGAAAGTTGCAAGGAGAAAGTTGCAGGGAGAAAATACATGGGATTCATGTTGCACGACAGAGTAGATGTTGCTGAAACTCTATAAAGTTTTGCAAAAGACTTGGGTATTAGTGATCTGGTCATTGCAGAATTTTGGAGAGGAGGAAGGCAAAATAACTCATTGTTATAAAAAAAAAATTATTCTCTAGCAGCAACTGAAGCAACGGTTTAAATTTTTTTGGAAATATTGCAGTTCAAAATTCGTTTAAATGTTTGAGGTACTTCGTTTCTATCGGTGAATTTCTCAGGGAATTGAAAAAACCTTGATAGTGTATTTTGATTACGAGCGATGAAGGCTCAGTTCGATTTGTTTCAAACTTAGATTTTGCGTTGTAATTCGATCCATGAGATTCCTTTATTTTCTAAATTCGAGACTAAGATAGTTTTAGTTTTTAATGTGAAATAGTGTTGCAAACTTCTTTCAAGCAAAAGATATTGTTTGGTGAAAAGATCATAAAGTAAATAAATTTAATTACACTATTGAAAGTGAGTAGAATTTCTTTTCTTGATTGTTTTGTGCCTTTTTTGTGAGTCGTGGGTAGAGTGTTCTTGAGTTTTCTTACCCCTTTGATTTCCTACTAATATGGGCATTGAGCCCAGGTGCACCTGTGAGCATTTTTACACTATGAGTGAAATGAGCCTTTACGGCTAGGATTATGAGAGAGGGCCAGAGTGAGGCGCGGTCGTCCGCGGGATGAAGGAACGAAAACACTAAGTGAAGTGACAAATAATTGTTTGTGGTATAAATGAGCATAATGACGCACGAAGTTATTCTGGGTCGGTGTTCCAAGGCAAGGATCCACTCCCAATACCCTGAGCTAATCGCCGCGCAACCACCAGCGTGCAGCCGAGGAAACCGGACCGCGTTAAACAGGTAAAGGGTCAGGTGTCAAAAGGCGCCCATAAATGAAAATTTCACCTGATCACCTAATTGTCCGTGGAAAGCCAAATAGATTAACGTAACAGTATATTCTAAATTATTAGGTTGCTTTAATGTGAGTGAAATCTGTTTTGTAGATGCACAAAATATAATACATATATTGGCTATAGTACGCTTTTCAACGATCAAATGAAATTTATTTTAAGCTTTAAAATGCGGCATTTTCACTAAAGGGCATAGGCTAGTAAGCATGTGGGCTGCCCTAGCATTGATTGGTCCCCACCAGATGTAGGGACTAATGTTAGAAACATTTTTTCACAAATATCATCCCCGTTTGCTCGTGGGAGAGGGCTTACAAGCGTAATCTTTAATCTGGTTTTTTGGAAAACCGCTGGACCGATTTTTTTTCGAAAAAATATTTATTGTATGGACAAATGTGGCAGTATTGCAAAAAAAGTATGAAAAAATTTAGAACACAAAAATAGCAAAACATTTTTTAAATTTTTTAAATTTATTTTTCAATATGACGTCTATTTTACACACCTCCGGTTTTTTGTGTATAAACTCTTCCAATGGGTTCCTTTGACAGCTATTTTTTTCAAAATTTTCAAAGAGGTACATTATACGAGGGTAGCCGTTTATATTTCGGGAACTGCCAATACTAATAGTGGTAAGTGCAATCTGACATCTGCATCGTAAAGTTTGACATTTTCGACAGTATACGAATTCCGAACGTTTTGATATACGGACGCTATTTGTGTTGTTTGCAGTGACTTGAAAATTTAATCTCGGGCAAAAAATGAAATTAACTCGTGAGCATTTTCGTGCGATTATTTTTCACGTGGATTATCTCAACAACAGTGCATCGATTAACTTAATTCTTTATATGGCGATGAAACACACTACTGTATATCGCTGGTTTAGTGAATTCAATCGTGGCCGAGGTTCGCTACAGGACGATTCCTTGTGATTAGTAACACCAGGGTATTTAAGATATTCTATGAACATTTAGCCGTGAAGAAGCTATGTTCGCGTTGGATCCCACATAATTTGACAATCGTTCAAAAAAAGGCTCGTGCCACAGTGGCAAAAATGCTTTTCGAATTGGTTCAAACGCATGCAAAAGTGTATCGTGGAGAATATTTTGAGAAACAATAAAATCATTTTTAAAAGCTTTTATTTAGCTTGCCTTCGTGTCTGTCTGTCTGTCTGTTTGTCAGATCAAATCTTGCAACCCAATTTTGACCCACTTCCACTTGTCCGATTGACTTGAAATTTTGCACACTTATATAAGTCCGATGACAATACAATATTTTCACTACTTCGTCCTTGTAAGGATAACGGAAGGTCCTGTAAGGATAACGTGATTATCCTTTTCTCCAAATTTTCCGGAAAAAAATCTATTCTGGGGGTTTTTGGGGTCGCTGAATCCGAATCTGTCATTAAAAAATCAGTAAGGATAACATAAGGTCCTGTAAGGATAACGTGATTATCCTTTTCTCCAAATTTTCCGGAAAAAAATCTATTCTGGGGGTTTTTGAGGTCACTGAATCCGAATCTGTCATTAAAAAGTCTGTAAGGATAACGGAAGGTCCTGTAAGGATAACGTGATTATCCTTTTCTCCAAATTTTCCGGAAAAAAATCTATTCTGGGGGTTTTTGAGGTCGCTAAATCCGAATCTGCCATTAAAAAGTCTGTAAGGATAACGGAATGTCCTGTAAGGATAACGTGATTATCCCTTTCTCCAAATTTTCCGGAAAAAAATCTATTTTGGGGGTTTTTGGGGTCGCTGAATCCGAATCTGTCACTAAAAAGTCTGTAAGGATAACGGAAGGTCCTGTAAGGATAACGTGATTATCCTTTTCTCCAAATTTTCCGGAAAAAATCTATTCTGGGGGTTTTTGGGGTCGCTGAATACGATTCTCAAGTTAAAAAGCCTGTAAGGACATCTCAAATGTAAGGATATATATTCGAAGACTAAAAAGAACAAAATAAAAAAAAAATAAAAAAATTTTTTTAAAAAAAAGCTTTTATTAAAAAGAATGCACTAAAAAGAAAAAAATAATTTTCTGGACGCTGTGTATCACAAATATAAAAGCTTTTAAAAAGCGAGATAAAGCATAAAACAATAAAATAAAAATTTTTCTCGCTTTTAAAAAGCTTTTATATTTGTGATACACAGCGTCCAGAAAATTATTTTTTTCTTTTTAGTGCATTCTTTTTAATAAAAGCTTTTTTTTAAAATTTTTTTTTTATTTTTTTTTTTTAATGATAAATATTTGTTTTTGCTTGTTATTCCCGAAATATAAACGGCTACCCAAGCATGAGTGCGGGTATCTTTGGACTTGAAGTCCAACCTTTTTTTTTGATGTTCGGAAGAAGTGTGTAAAATCACTTCCTAAACATTTTTTACCAACATATTTTGGCGTGCTAATACAGTACTTCCATTACTTCGTGATTGTAAGAAAACGTGATCATTATTTTCCTCAGATTTTTTGGAAAAGTCTAATTTGGAGGTTTTTGGGGTCGCTGAATCCAATTTTTAAATCATGTTATTTATTATTTACATTGTTTATTATATAGAACATTCATTAAAGAATATGTGATTTTTGTTGTTTAAAATAATAAAAAAAATTTGCAAGCTAGTACTATATATATAATTTAGCAGGGTTAAAATTTTGCATAAGTTTTTTTGCACTAAAAAACCAAGAAATAACTTAAAAACTTTTGAAAAAATCCGTATGACTAGGACCTCTTGTTTTGAATTTTGTAATTCTAACACCAGACACGTAATCAGCGGTTTCGAAAAGCCCATATCGCCGGTTTATCAGAGGAAACATGGGGAAACGGATACATATGTTATTCTTACAGGACCTTCTGTTTCGATTTGCTAAAAACCGTTTCTCAGCGAGTACATATGAGGTAAGACAAGTCTGTGTGCAAAATTCATGGCAATCGGTTTAGTGGTTCGGCAGATACAGTAATGAGTTACTCTCAGTGGTATTTGGCTTATATATATATATATATATTATATACCAGGGGTGTTAGTTGAAATTTGCCGGTTTTACTAATAGCTGTCGCTAGAGATATGTATACATTTCTACGATTTGGCATCTATGTCATATTTTTCTATTGACATTAATCTTCAAAACTACACAAGTTACGTTCCGTTAAAATAACAACGTCATAGCGTTAAAGCTGTTTGAACATGTCAAGTTTTGTGCCTGAAAACGTGCATTCGCGGCACGCATTACTTTTTCTCTTTAATCAAAAGAAAAAGGCCGCTGAAAGCCATCGTTTGGTGGTAGAAACTTACGGTGATCATTCCCCAACCATAAAAACATATGAAACGTGGTTTCGACAATTCAGAAGTGGTGATTTCAACATCCAGGACAAAAAACGTGTCTGGTGCGACCAGATTGGTGTCGTATATTATGAACTGTTGAAATCTGGAGAAACAGTTAATACTGATCGCTACCGACAACAAATGATCAATTTTAACCATGAATTGATCAAAAAACGTCCGCAATACGCTGAAAGACATGGTAAGGTGATTTTGCAGCATGACAACGGGCCGTCTCACACAGCAAAATCAGTCAAAAAAGTGTTCAAATCACTTGGATGCGAAGTATTACCGCACCCGCTGTACTCTCCAGACCTGGCTCCATCTGACTACTATCTTTTTGCATCGATGGGGCACGCGCTTGCAGAGCAGCACTTCGCCGATTTCGAAGAAGTGAAAAAATGACTCGATGAGTGGTTTAGCTCGAAGGAGAAACAGTTCTTTTGGGATGGTATCCATGATTTGCCTGAAAGATGGGCAAAATGTGTAAAATCCAATGGTCAATACTTTGAATAAAAAATTTTTGAGATTCCCTTGAGAATTAAGTGTTTTCTTTATCGAAAAAACCGGCAAATTTCAACTAACACCCCTGGTATATATATATATATATTATATATATATAGATAATTGCTTTATTAAGCAAACTATATATTAAAACCTAATATTTATATAATAATAATGTTTTTTTTATACTTTATATGATATATCATATAGAAGTATATTAGCTTTAGTTCTGCTACCTACGTTGCCAGCTTAAAGTTTTTTGTATAAATTTTAGAATGCCAAAAAACCATAAATAACTTAAAAATTATTGGGAAAAAAACGTTATCTTTACAGGACCTTCTGTTTCGCAGTTTGAAATTCCAACACCGGATTCGTGATCGGTGACCCCAAAAACCCCTTATGCCAATTTTTCCGGGGAAAAACGGGAAAAAGGGCATTTATAGTTTTTTTTTTGATAGTTTCTGGTTAAAGAATATACTGTTTCCCATAACCTGCACGCACGGACATTCTGCACGCACGGACATTCTGCACGCACGGACATTCTGCACGCACGGGCATCCTGCACGCACGGGCATCCTGCATGCACGGGCATCCTGCATGGGCATCGTGCACGGGCATCATGCATGGGCATCGTGCATGGGCATCGTGTACAGACATCGTGCACGGGCATCGTGCACGGGAATCGTGCACGGGCATGGTGCACAGCCATCGTGCACAGGCATCGTGCACGGGCATAATGCACGCACCCTACAACGCGGATCATTTGGGAAAAATCGCATAAAAATTGGTCCAGTAGTTTTTGAGTCTATTAATCTCATACATACATATATACCAACATTCATTTTTTTATATCCGTATGGTGAAACCAAAGGCTATATAAATTTTTCCTTACCGTTTGTAACGCCAAGATCCCGTCATCACACAAAAAAATGAATTACACCAGTGTGTTTAGAAAGATAAAAAAAGTTTAATTTAGCATATCCGTCCGTCCGTCCGGCTGTGGCTCAGATTGCGGGCGCACGGATTGAGCTAGAGACTTGAAATTTTGCGCAGATTCGTTTTTCATAAATGCAAGGCTAAGTTCGTTAATGGGCAAAAATGGACCATACGAACGGAAACGTTTTTTGCGAATATCTCAAAAACGATGCATCTTATCAAAAAAACAAAAGTTATTTAGGACATGATTCTACATAAAACTCCCATACATCAAATTTCGATTGGAATAAAAAATCTTATTGAAAAATTTGACTTCAAAGTGGAATTTTGATACAATTGTTCGCCGTTGACTTAAATCACCATACGGGTTTTCAATAATTGCCAGATTGGCAATTATAGCTTTTGTTATGTTTACATATAGATTTAGAATGCCAAAAAACCAACTCAAAAAACTTGAAAATCAACGTAATCGTTAGAGTTATTGAAACTGAAACGCCGGATTCGTAATCAGTAGGGCTGCCAAAAATATGCATTTGCATATTTCTTCTCGTTATGATTTCGGCTCCGGGAGTTTTTTATTCATCCGAATCAAAAGGTTTAGAAGCAAATGAAGGTCACTTGTTGTTGCATATTTCGCATATTTGACACGTTAGTGCATATTTGCATATAAATGCATATAAATGCATATAATGCATATTTAGTTGCATATTTTACAACTTTCATGAACAACCAAATTTTTTTTTGTACAATTCAAATTATAATTCGACTGTTTCAGCTAGAATAAATATTAAAAATAAATAAATATGTGTTTTTACTTTCTTCTACGAAGTATAATACAGTATTGTATTCATGAAAAATTTCGGCCTTTTAATTGAACCTAAAAAAAACATTTCCCGATCACTCCTTAGTCGATTGGAGTCATATTACAAAAATGTCTTTCTGTCTGTCAGTCTGTCTGTCAGTCTGTGTACAAGGTGTACAAGAAAACGAATAGAGCTAGAGCCATGAGATTTTATAGGCATATTTGGTCCTGGAATGGGACGATCCTATCAACTTTAGGCGGAAATCCGTTAGCCAGAAGTAACCAAAATGGCGGCTTTTTAAAAATCGCGAATTAGTTTTTCTCAATTTCCTAACTCCGAAACTACGCAGTTTTAGTAGTGTTAAGTATGACAAAACCTCGAGAAAAAAAAATTCCTACACTTATGTCTTTTGCTAGAACTCGATATCTCAAACTGTTATCGAGATACACCGTTATTTCAAAAAAATTAATTTTTTTCCATGATCTCGAAAAAAATGGTTTTTTGCTTACTGTATATATGAGATGAATTAATGAGAATGGCATTCTGCACAATTTTGTCTTTTACAGTTATCCATTATCTTTTACCGTTATTGAAATATTTTTATTAAAATCTAAAAATCATATTATGGCGAATATTTTGCAAACTAACAGTTTTTCGAAAAAAGTTTTGAAAAACGAATTAAAGGCAATGAAATTTTCTACATTTTTACCTTTTACCATTCTCAAGTTATTTCAAATTTTGTACGTTTTGAGGTCGTCTTTGATTGACAAAACGATAGGGCTATAGCGTAAATTGCGCAGGGTCGTAGATTTTGTGGAAGAAAGTTTTGTGGTAGCCACAACTGAGATTTTTCTACAAATTTTAACCCCGATTATACCATAGACAATATGAAGTATTGAACCTCTTTTCGAAATATCTTAAAATTTAACAGTTGCAATTTAGAAACAAGTAAAAAATTTTTTTGTCTGTCAAAATGTCAATCTTTTTTCACAGACTATTATTTTTTCAATTTTTTTATTTTCCACAAAAGTCGAATTAACCACATTTAAACAAGTTCCGTTCACTATTTTGGGTGAAATTATACTATATTTCGGATTTTGAATGTTTTTAAAGTGCATATTTAAGTGCATATTTTGTCGTTTTTAGTGCATATTATATGCGCATATTTCGCCTTTTTTAGTGCATATTTTTGGCAGCCCTAGTAATCAGCGACCCCCCAGTTTTTGCGAGAAAAGAATATCCAAGTGTGGGAAAAACTTTGCCACATTGGCTTTAAACATTGCACTATATTTAATTATTAAAAATTTCAATCTCAAATTTAAATTTTAATCGCGTCCTTGTAAGTTTTCTTTCTGGCAATTTCAATTACATCGGCTGAGTCGAGTAATAAAATTTAATTTATAATTACATGGTCCTCAATTGAATTTTTAACAGATCCTTTTTCATCACTTGTGACATTTTTCTCATCGTTGACGTTTTTCCTTTTTCATTATTATTCATTTATCAAGAAAGACGTAATTTAGTCACTTCACAACTTCAAATTATCCGAATATTTTTTTTACAAATTCATTTATAATTACCAAACCTTGCGGAGGTTAATAGAAATTCCTGAAATTCTTCTGATAAACTTAATTTGAAATCGCTTTAATAAAGTTTTTCGCGAACAAAAAGTTTTAACGTAGAAATGGGTGTAAAGTTTTTGTATTCGTTTAATTTTCTTATTGGGTTATTGTCTCAATTTGATACTTAATTGAGTAGGCACAATGTTGTAAAGAAAACATTTTCATACTAAAGTACTCGAGTCGGGGAAGTGATTAATTTTTTCCAGTGCAGAATACTATATTGTATAGTGTTTTTTACTGTGAATAAATTACTTATGTATGGCCTGAGAAAATTCGTTTTTATGGCTATTTCGTAAAGTTGAATTTCAAAAAACGGATTAATTATTCTTCGTTTGTGGCATATTCTTGAATTTTTATACTCTATATGAAATATCATATAGAAGTCTATTAGATTTAGTATATCGCTTGTAACGCATCGAACCAATCTTCGAATACAAAAATGAAATACACCAAGGTGTTACGGATGAGAAAAGGTTTTGATTTCCGCATGTCCGCCCGTCTGTATATTTGTGAACATCATAACTTCCGAAAGGATTCAGCTAGAGACTTAAAATTAAAGAATAGGATTTTACATAACTCATCCATATATCAAAATCTAGTCGGACCACTCCTTCTCCCCTCTCCCATATAAATTATATACTTTTTTTTATTTTCTCGAAAACGGTGAGTCGTATTGAAAAATTTAGTGAGGTAAAATCTGTTCAGAATATGATTTTACATAACTTATCTATACATCAAAATCCAATCGGACCACTATTTTCCCCCTCTCGTATCCAAATGGATTTTTTAAATCAACATTTTTTCTGTCATCATATAGATAGAGTATTTGACGATTGGTCCCTGGCAATTGTAGCTTTTCTTATGTTTTTTGTGACCATTGGTGCAACTAGCGAAAGAAATATTTAGTGACTACTTTTATAAAAAAGCAACAACGATATTTCAAAATCGCATTATTGAATGTGTGTATATCAAATAGTGTCACTCCACGGAATAAAAAGTACTACCCAAAAATCGAGCAAAATTTTTAAACCTTTCTACGAGGCCAAATTTTACAAGTACATAATTAACAAATATTTTAAATATTCTAATAAAGAACAAAACATAAAATTTGTTTGAAAATACAATTTTGTCATCTGATGAGTTTTTTACAAAAATATTAAGCAGTTAAATAAAAATATCTCTGATGTGAACAGCACGTGACTTTCTTATACAAAATCTACGATTCTGCACAATTTAAGATTACACTATAACCCGACGAATAAAATATTAGTTTACATAAAAATATGAATTTTTATTTTACAAAATCTGAAATATCTCAATAACGGTAAAAGATATCGATTTACGGCAAAAGGTAGAAATGTAAATAATTTTAATACATTTTTTCAAAAAAACCATTAGTTTGCAAGCAATTCGCAAAAATATTTTTTTTTAATTTTTAATGATAATATCTCGACAAGGGTAAAAGATATCGGATAATAGTAAAAGACAAAATTATGGCAAACATTATCTTCTTCAATTCATCTCATACATTAAACCACCACAAACCCGTTATTTTTCGAGATAATCGCAAAAAACTGATTTTTTTGGAAAAAACAGACATTTTTCTAATAATGCTCCAATCGACTCAGGAGTGCTCGGGAAGTGTTTTTTAGGTAAAATTAAGAGGTCAACATTGTTCATGAATACAATACTTTATTACACTACGTATAAGAATGTAAAAATTTAACAAATTAAACAAAATTTTTGAGAAACTTTGCAAAATATTGATCTTTTATATGATGGCACTTTAGTCCCATATCCCGGCAAACACGTTTGTCAAGCTTTTGACTAGTCAAATATAAGCTACTAGAATTTGGACCCGGCTTCGCCCGGCTAAAAGCGTGAACAAAAAAAAAACTTAGGAAAACTAAATTCATTTGGTTAAAAATTAGGTACCCTGTATGCTGTTCGTTAGTTTTTTCTCTTCGGATAATGATTAAGAAACTAACAAAAAATTCCAGCACTTGCATTCGGTATTACTTTCCCCCTTCCGCTTACTCCCCCACCACTCGGGCTACTTTTTAATGGGTCTTTGTTGGGGCTGGACCCCCGACGAACATCTATGCCAAATTTCAGGCCAATCGGTTCAGTAGTTTCCCCGCGAAAGAGTAACATAGCGCAAAAACTAAGTTTCGAAATCACTTTACCCCCTCCCCTCACTCCCCCCACCACTCTCGCTACTTTCCCGTATGCCTATGTTGGAACCAGAACTACCACAGATACTCATGCCAAATTTCAAGTCAATCGGTTTAGCCGTTTTTGCGTGAAAGAGGAACAGACAGACAGACAGACAGATAGACACCAACTCATTTTTATACCCGTATGGTGAAACCAAAGGGTATATTAACTTTGCCTTACCGTTTGTAACGCCAAGATCCCGTCATCGCACAAAAAAATGTATTACACCAGTGTGTTTAGAATGATAAAAATATTTAATTTCTGCATGTCCGTCCGTCTGTCTGTCTGTCCGTCCGTCTGTCTGTCTGTCCGTTTGTCTGTCTGTCCGTCCGTCTGTCTGTCTGTCTGTGGCGCGGATTGCGGGCGCACGGATTGAGCTAGAGACTTGAAATTTGGCACAGGTCCGTTTTTCGTAAAATGCGAGGCTAAGTTCGTTAATGGGCAAAAATGGACCATTAGGGGTGGTACCCCCCATACGAACGAAATCGTTTTTTGTGAATATCTCAAAAACGGTGCATCTTATCAAAAAAGTCCAAGAACAAAAGTTATTTAGGATATGATTCTACATAAAATTCCCATACATCAAAATCCGATTGGAATAAATTTTAAAAAATCTTATTGGAAAGTTTGACTTCAAAGTGGAATTTTGTTATAACTGTTCGAATTTTGATACGAATATCACCATACGGGTCTCCAATGATTGCCAGATTGGCAATTATAGCTTTTGTTATGTTTATGTATTGGTATGATGATATATATATGAGGGAACGTTGCAAAAACTCCTGTATGGCCTGCGTGGTTCCTAAATGGTGCAATAGTATTCTATAAGTACCTACTAGCGAATGCAATAAAAATTGCCCCAATTGAGTATCTATAGAACACACAAACTCTGTACCCCAGAGGTAACCTGTCGTAACTGACAAAACCGCGATTTTGGGGTTATTGTTGAAACTACATTGTGGGGACGTATTTTTATACCCGTATGGTGAAACCAAAGGGTATATTAACTTTGCCTTACCGTTTGTAACGCCAAGATCCCGTCATCGCACAAAAAAATGAATTACACCAGTGTGTTTAGAATGATGAAAAAAGTTGAATTTAGCATGTCCGTCCGTCCGTCCGTCTGTCCGTCTGTCTGTCCGTCTGTCCGTCTGTCCGTCTGTCCGTCTGTCTGTGGCGCGGATTGCGGGCGCACGGATTGAGCTAGAGACTTGAAATTTTGCGCAGATCCGTTTTTCTTAAAATGCGAGGCTAAGTTCGTTAATGGGCAAAAATGGACCATTAGGGGGGGTACCCCCCATACGAATGAAAACGTTTTTTGCGAATATCTCAAAAACGGTGCATCTTATCAAAAAAGTCCAAGAACAAAAGTTATTTAGGATATGATTCTACATAAAACTCTCATACATCAAAATCCGATTGGAATAAATTTAAAAAAATCTTATTGGAAAGTTTGACTTCAAAGTGGAATTTTGGTACAACTGTTCGAATTTTGATACGAATATCACCATACGGGTCTCCAATGATTGCCAGATTGGCAATTATAGCTTTTGTTATGTTTTTAATTGGCAAAGTATCGTACCTATACAGGAATGATTATAATGTCTAATTTGACTATATGGTGAAGCAAACTCGTTACAGTTGTAACTGCTCCCCCACTTATTACAAATTTATATATCAACTAATATTTTGTTTAAACAATGTCCTAAAATAAAATAAACTACAAAAGTTTCAAATATTTACCGAAAATCATACACAATAAAAATTGCAATTCCGAACTAAAAATGGCTCTCCTGTAAAATTTGCAAAATGTCAGTTACGACAGTTTACCTCTGGGGTACAGAACTAAGCCCGAAAAACTTCTTTCTACAAATTATTCTATTTGTGCGAAAAATTGTTAACGAAACTTAATGTGGCTCGTGTGGCTTAGCCTGTAACGGAAAACCTTTTAATAATGGTAAGAATATCATCATTCTAATGGACTTATAGCTTTCAAGAAATTGATGGTGGCAATTTTGCCCCTGGTACTTTGAAGCCCACACTAACCTACCTAAATATGAAAAAAAGGTTCTGCATTTTTTTCCATTCCGCAAGGATCTTATACAGGCCCAAAATTGCAATAAATCACTAACAAAGAACTAATTTTAATTTTGGTGTTGGATCCTGTAATATTTCATCATAATGTTCATATCAAATAGAAGAGTGTCATAAAGTAGAACATATTTTATTACTACTAATTTGTCGTGTTAGTATTTTAATTATGTTAAATTTAGAAAAAGGAGGAGACGTTAAATAGTATAAAATGACACAAACTACAAGATTACAACTTTATTAATTGAAATACTAACATTCATAAAAGGGAATACTCTGAAATCATTGTTAACTATACATCTCCTATTACAAATTATACTGGGGTCTAAATTGGATGTCCGAATAAATATATTTGAGTCCCACGTGTTCACATGTGTTTTGATACGTTATATTTATAAGGACATTCAGACTTATATGAGCCAGTATATATCTACCTTTATTACACCATGTGTGATTATTCGTTGGAAAGTAGAAAGATTATGGGAAGGTAAAAGAAAATTAGTATGTTTTCATAGAGAGAAACTAAAATCAAGAAGGATGTGACCATAATATCTTTTCCATTCTGCAGAAGACTTATCCAGGTTTCATTTAGCAATTACCATAGCTGTGACTTACGATGCCGACAGGTAGATACAGACGGACAAACGGAATGAAGGACGAATAAATGGATATGGTAAATGAATACCTTTCACGTTACAATTACATGTTAGTTTATATGATGAAATTTTAGTTTGGAAGACAAGCCGACGTTCCGACTTTAGAGTTTGTTTGACACACGCACACTAATATATATATATATTTTATATATATATAGCTATATATACATATATATAAAACATTCGTTCGTAAGGCAGAAATTACAAATCTGTATATTTATAGGTAAGTTCTTGTTAATTTACAAATCCAATTACAGAGACAGAGAGTCGAGTTGCCCGTTTTGCTTCATTTAAATGTTAACCAGACCAGAATAATGAAAGACATTTGGAGGAACCCAGGCTGGGTTTTCTGCTATCAGCTACATTTGTCTGTTAAAAATCCCTACCACCTTTGAGCCCTTTGTTGAAAGTTTTCTAGGTTTTCACAACAGTTATAATGTTGGGCTTTTGTTCTCATAATTGGGGCAAGTTTAATAAAATGTGGAATTCTACCCGCACGTCTTTTTCTATTCAAGCATTGTGGAAATTCTGACAAACACCTCATCTATTTCTAAATAGAGTAATTGAAATTTTCCACTGTAGTAACACGTGGATAGGTAAGTACGTATGAATATATTCCGCACTGCATGGCTGTGCATTAGATGCTAAACCGAAACTTCAACAATGTAGCAAGAAGATAACGATAAAAACGATAGTAGCAGACGAGTTTTGCTAATAAAATAAAGTTAGATTTGCTTGCACATTAAACCTGCGAAAATTTAGTTTCGGTCGTTTACGTGAGCAAATTTTACAAGCAGTCTTCATCCATTGACTAAACAGTCGGGATAGAAATCTTTCGGTAATTTCTAACCTAATATTGTTACAAAAACTTATAGCTGAAAAAAGAGGAAATTCGGGCGGTTTTTTTAAAAACACAATTCATTATAAGTTTGACAATTTCTAAGGAAAAATAGGCTTTATTCAATCTGGATTTATGTTTCTCCAAGATTAGAGTGCCGATCTACATAGAGGATCTTACCAAGAGGTAATAAGAAATAATCAAAGTTTCTCTTGAACTAGGAAGCTCACTTCATAGATTAAGAACTGAGATAATCCAATCGCGAATAACAAAATGGCATGAAAAATTGTATCCAGTCTCCAAAAGCTTCTCCATACAGCCGATTTTTTTATCTCACAAAAGTATGCACTTCCGCGAAGACAGCTTGGACAGAAAGGGAGAAAACAATCATCCCACAAGTTTTGTCGTCTTCTGCAGTTCTAAAAAGTTCTAATTTCCCCAACCGATCTTCGATCTGCAGATGATTCCCCTCAACAACAGGCGAGCTAGTTCGTCTGATTTCTGGCATTTCCACCTGCAGTTCAATACAGTCACAATAACAGTACACGAGACCGTCACACATTAGCAATTTCTTTATAGCAAGATGCGATTGGAGATTGATTTGGATGCCATTGGGTTTTGGAGATTGATTTGGATGCCACGCTGAAATTAGCACATACAATCGACTTCAGGTTAAAGGGGGAAGTCCATAATTTCCTAAAATGTGGTTGGGAGACTCTGACTGGTTTTATTCAGTCACTCATACAGAAAATTACAAAAGTTTATCTCTTTCTGGTTTACTGATTTTTACCTTTAAGTTATTTGCTCTCGCACGTGGTCGAGAAAAATTTTAGTTGTGATTCATTCTCACTGTACATTCATTCATTCTCACTGCCAAACTTCCTTCCGTCACATCTAGTAATGACGTACAAACAGCGGTAAAGCTTTTCCCTGTTTTACGTTTTCTCTTTACTTAGCTTTCCACTCCTACACTCCACCTAAAATCGTAAAGATTTGGATTTTCGCAAATAATTTTATTGATACATATCCGACGTGATTGGGACTTGAAAAAAACGACAAATAATTACATTGCGTATACTAGTGCGTAAGTCAATTTGTTGCCACATTAACAGTTTCCGGAATATAAATCAAATTATTAACACGCATAATATGGATTAAAATACGTGATAACTTTCACCTTCAGAACATCGGCACATTTGTTTTCAAAAAAATGTGTCTGCGGCGCATTTCTTTCACTTTTTATCATCCTAAACGTAGTTACTTTCTTGTTGCAGTTCTTCTGAAATAACGAAATAATGATCAACACCTTCGATTCTTAAACCGACGGATTCAAAAATAAAAAAAATGCATGCGTCCCGACTTCTGACTTACATATGTATGAAGCAGAGTAGGCATCTGCCTGTTTGTTCGTTATCCAGCTCAATGTCCTGATGAATATGTAGCAAACCGATTATATAGTTTATAATTTATGAAGTTTCTATTTATAATAGGAAATGTTTTTAATAATTAACATAAAGGATTTTTTGATTTGTATTAAAAAAAACGTATTATTTATTAAAATGAAACTGTGTTTAGGTCTGGGGAGCTTACTGTTCCCAGGATCTCTAAAACACAAAATAAACTTCCATGGAAATTTAAAATTAACTTCCTGTAAAACGTGTTTTTTTAAAATAAACACAAAATAAACTTCCCTGGAAATTTCAAAGTACTGATATAATCGGGGACTTTAAAAACTCGGGCCCTCCGTTCTGAATTTTCAAATCATCGCATCAGATTCGTGGTCAGTGAGTGCGAAAACCCTTGGCTTCATTCCAAAAATCAACGCACCCTTCGTTTATCCTCTTAACTCTTTCAGACCCGGTGGTTACATTTGTACACATTAAAGTTTTTCCCAAATATAACAATTTCATAAGATTATTTCGTATTTGAGACCGGTTGCGAACGTTTGTACACATTACAAGTTATCGAAAACAGTAATAGATCTTGGATTTTTTTTTCAATATTTTCTTACTCTTATTTACCCACTTTATCAACACAAATTTTATCACAACCAATTTTTTTTAAAAAATAATTCAGTTTGAAAGGGTTAAAGTAGGTTAATCAGTTTTCTATCATTTTTTGGGAAAACTGATTGGTGTGAACGTAAAATCAAACGACTGATGGTCAACCACGAAAAAATTCGTGGGCAGTTTAGTTTTTCTAACAAATTGATCCCAACTGGTTGATGTGAACGTTTGCGTCAGTCGTATCGTATCAGAACAGAACCGAATTTTATTTTTTGAACTTTAATGCAATAATAATGCACGCTCTCTCTTTATTAGCCACCCGCAATTATTAAACTCTGCAATCAAAATGAATAGAAACTTTTCTGATAGATTGAAACGCTAACTAGATGTAAAAAAGTGATGGAAAACTGACGCAGTTGCGACTGATGGAAAACTGATTGGTGTGGCCCTTACTTTAGTTTACGTGATGGACGGAATTGACGGAATGGACGGAATGGACAGATGGACGGAATATGTTGTGAAAATTTCAGAATTCTTTGCTGCAGTGTTTGGATTGGGCGTTAATGGGTCAGCCGTGGCAAACGTTTTTATTAAAAGCTTTTATTTAGCTCGCTATCTTGTCTGTCTGTCTGTTTGTCTGTTTGTCGGGGTCAAATCTTGCAATCAAATTTTGACCCACTTCCACTTGTCCGATTGACTTGAAATTTTGCACACTTATATAAGTCCGATGACCATACAATATTTTCACTACTTCGTCCTTGTAAGGATAACGGAAGGTCCTGTAAGGATAACGTGATTATCCTTTTCTCCAAATTTTCCGGAAAAAAAACTATTCTTGGGGTTTTTGGGGTCGCTGAATCCGAATCTGTCATTAAAAAGTCAGTAAGGATAACGGAAGGTCCTGTAAGGATAACGTGATTATCCTTTTCTCCAAATTTTCCGGAAAAAAATATATTCTGGGGGTTTTTGAGGTCGCTGAATCCGAATCTGTCATTAAAAAGTCTGTAAGGATAACGGAAGGTCCTGTAAGGATAACGTGATTATCCTTTTCTCCAAATTTTCCGGAAAAAATCTATTCTGGGGGTTTTTTGGGGTCGCTGAATCCGAATCTGTCATTAAAAAGTCAGTAAGGATAACGGAAGGTCCTGTAAGGATAACGTGATTATCCTTTTCTCCAAATTTTCCGGGAAAAAATCTATTCTGGGGGTTTTTGAGGTCGCTGAATCCGAATCTGTCATTAAAAAGTCTGTAAGGATAACGGAAGGTCCTGTAAGGCTAACGTGATTATCCCTTTCTCCAAATTTTCCGGAAAAAAATTTATTCTGGGGGTTTTTGGGGTCGCTGAATACGATTCTCAAGTTAAAAAGCCTGTAAGGACATCTCAAATGTAAGGATATATATTCGAAGACTAAAAAGATCAAAATAAAAAAAATAAAATTTTTTTTAAAAAAAAAAAAGCTTTTATTAAAAGAGAATGCACTAAAAAGAAAAAAATAATTTTCTGGACGCTGTGTATCACAAATATAAAAGCTTTTAAAAAGCGAGATAAAGCATAAAACAATAAAATAAAAATTTATCTCGCTTTTAAAAAGCTTTTATATTTGTGATACACAGCGTCCAGAAAATTATTTTTTTCTTTTTAGTGCATTCCCTTTTAATAAAAGCTTTTTTTAAAAATTTATTTTTTTATTTTTTTTATATATAGCGTTTAGTTTATCTATGTATATATGCCAGTATAAATCGAAACACATTTCAAAATACATTTTGACACAATAAAATAATTGTATATACTAAAATATAACAAAAGCTATAATTCTCAATAATCGGATTTTGATGTATGGGAGTTTTATGTAGAATCATACCCTAAATAACTTTTGTTCTTGCACTTTTTTGATAAGATGCACCGTTTTTGAGTTATTCGCAAAAATCGTTTTCGTTCGTATAGGGGGTATCCCCCCTAATGGTCAATTTTTGCCCATTAATGAACTTAGCCCTGCATTTTAGGAAAAACGAATCTGCGTAAAATTTCAAGTCTTTAGCTCAATCCGTGCGCCCGCAATCGGGCGGACAGACGGACGGACAGACGGACGGACATACCTCCCCGGCTTTATAGGGGAGGTAACGGAGGCATTGCTTCCTCATAACATTTTATAAAAATGTTTTTCTAACGTATGCCTTTAATTTTTTATACCATAATGGACTGAATAAAAATCTGTATGTTTAGAAAATAATAATTTAAAAGAAAATCCTATTCTCTAATGTCGAATTTTCTAAAACATAAACTACAAATTCTCTTCATAGAGGCTAGCCTCCGATTCGTACAAATACTTTCATACAGCTTTTGCTAAGCACAAGCATCGGAGGTTAGCCTCTATGAAGAGATTTTTTTACGGCGCCTAAAGTTAGTTAAAACTAAAGTTAGTTTTTGACGCCTAAAGTTAGTCTCAAACTTGTGAAATTTGAATTTCGCGGCAAACGAAATTTGAATTTCGCGACCTTATACAGTTCAGTGAATGCGTTCAAGTACGATAAAGAGGGAAATATTTTTGGGACCATTTTTCAGCAGAGCTTTGTATGGTGACAGTTGTTCTATGTTATATAGTTCTGTGGTCGTATCATAAAAAAAATTATAGAACTAAAAAAAACTTTGCCTCCTCATTTCAAATATACACGAGCCGCCACTGAATTCAATACCCTTTAATTTCACCATACGGGTTATAAAAACACCATAAAATTCTACACAAATTTCAAATTATACAATATGTAATTGAAACGACGGCCCTGAACCAATTACGCCCTGGTTAGTTACTCGGCTTTCGGCCTTGTGTCTGACAACAGTTTTTAAAAATTGTCTCACGACTTTACAACACTGTATTTATCGCATTTTATTCAAACATTCTAATATCATGTTAAGTAAAATACCTGGAAATAGAATTCAAATTGCAACGGAAATGGATTCTCTGTACAATTAATCGTTTTAATAAACTATTTCGAAGTTTTATCGGGATAAATTTAAGAGCTGATCATTCTTCAAAAGCAACAAAAAAAATCTTTGGTCTTTACATTTATTTAATAGTATCGACAGAAGGAAAACTTTCGAGTAGCCTTTTTCACATTTCGCATATCTACAGCAGACAAGTGATACAAGTCTAAATTCATGAATAGGTGAAGGTTAGAATACTTTTGTAAAACTCGGAAAAGCTGACCTAACGGACTTCTAACTCAGTTCTTAGTTTTTTATTTGATTCAATGAAAAGACAAAAAATGAGAAAAAATGTGAGCTTTAATTGATTTCTATGGTTTTTGCAGAAAGGCAAATAAAAAACTGAAAGAGGAGTTGAGAAACTTAGGAGCAAAACGAACCAATTCCAGTCCATTAAGTTTTAAGTAGGGATTTCCGCCAGGTTTTTAACTGCCTCAATTTATTGTCATTTTGAATTGGTACGAAATGGATTTGGCACATTAAGCAAGTAAAAAAAGTACATATTAGAAGGGGGAAAAAGGGGGCCAGACACAGAAAGAATTAATCGACGATTTGGATACAAAGGAAAAGTTTTGCTATGGATTTAGGTAGGAAAGGGGCCTATTAACAGATAAGATTAACTCCTGTGCTAGATAAGGGCACAAATTGAAAAACGATGGCATCAACCAAATAAAACAAAGGACAAATATAATTCAATTAAATCGGAGATAAACTTTCACAGAATTACTGTTGGATGACTTCAATGTTAGGTTCATGGTCTTCGGTCGAAGTTCAATTCAATGCGTTTAGGACAAGTTTTCTTTTACTTCGTAAAGTTTTAAAAACCGCTAGTGGCAGTTGTCTTTGTGAGGCCAAGACAATCGATAAACAATATTCGAAGTGTTATAAAAATGTCTATAAAAAGCAGGAGAAAAACGGCAAATATTATTGGCCCTTGGGGTAATTTAATATTCCACTAAATGAAGTAACTGAATATCATTAACGATTTACCCGATGTGCCATAAGATAACAATTTCATCGAAATGTGGTGAGCTTAAATGCGTCAAAATGAAATTATTATGTGGCGATCGAAGAAAAGAATTGGAAGATAATTAACGCAAATAGCTTTTATTTCGATTTTCCATAAAAATGAACACTTATAGAAAGTTTAAAGGGTAGTTTGATTGGAATGATTGGATTATGCATTCATAGAAAAATATATTGATTGTGGATTCATGATATTTAACCAGGCGCGGATTTAGCCTGTCATTGAGTTGAATGACGAACAAACAAGCAGATGTCAACTCTGCTTCATAGCAAGGTGACCCAATTTTTAAAATCAGAATGCAGGACGCATTTTTTTTTTGAATTTGTCTATTCCAGGTTATATTGTTTTGATTACTATATCAAATGTAGTCAAACTTTTTTTCCTTTCGATCACCACGAGAATTTCGCAAAATTTTCATCACGGCAAAAGAATTGCAAAAACGTATAGGAGGATAGGAAGACGAAAAAAATGCGCCGCCGGCACATTTTTTTTAAAACAAATGTGCTGATGTTCTGAAGGTGAAAATTCGAGCCCTACTTCGAGCAAAGCTCCATGATACACTCTAGAAAATTTTATTGTAATTTCACCACTAAAATAGTAGGAAACCAATTTCCTACTATAATAGTAGTAAAATTAAACCGAGTCGTAATGGCTTAAAAGCTATGCATTTTTACTCATTTTGTGGCGTACAAAAGCCACTTTTACGGGAGAACTTTAAACTAAATAAGAAGTAAAAGTACAATACTGGTGTAATTTTACGACATTTTTGTTTAAAATTACACCGAAAATGGTATTAGAATTTCTCGGCTTATACGGTCTGCAAAAACAAAAATAATTTTTGCGGATGTTTTCACATCCAAATTTCCCCCCAATAGGTCGAGCATGTCTGCCCTGAAAACCCATCAGGAGCCTGTTTCTGGTATGGAAGCTGGCTATCCGTCATCAGAGCCTGCTTTACCAGTTTCCACGCAGGATTTTGGTTCGAGTATTTACACTACGATGCCACAAACCTTGTGCGAATTATAAGGTTAAGGCATTGTGAAATAATGAAATTGTCCGTTCAATAATGCAAAAATACCCTGTGAGCGTGTTTTTACACCAAAATGAGAGTAAAAATATGAATATTGGTCGAAATTTTACGCAAGGTTTAAAACTACCCTATTTCTAGTGTAAGATTAATGTTTTTTTTGGGTGAGTTTACAACTTAAATGGTGTGCGAGCTAAATTCTGATTTTTTTTTCGAAATTTTACGACTTTTTTGCAAATTTACCCCGTTTTTCCTCATTTTTCGGTTTAAATACAAATCCATTTTCTACAGTGTATGCAAAATGCACAAATGCATGCAGAATGGATTAAGCTGCATAGTAAAATACATTATGCCTTTCATATATGTATGTACGTATGCAGTTGGCATATAAGCTAGAAAGAGATGGGTAGCATGAAGGCCACTTTGAGCTTCGAAGTTGCCCTGGGTGTTCATGGCTTAGCAAAGCTGATTTAAAATATGATTGTACAAAAAACTTCCATACATCCAAATTCAACTGGGCCACTCCTTCTCACATAAATGGTCTTTCAATAAGGACGCTCGAAGTTTGTTAGGTTATAGCGGCCATGTTGTTAAAGCAACATCTGCCAAATTTGTTGTGAATTGTTCAGTACTGTATGGCAAATCACCATGGAAGGTTATAGCGTTGAAGAACGTGGGCTCTGGAGCAGTTAAAAGTTGACCCAAATTTCGCCAAAAAAATCATCTTTAGCAACGTGGCTCATTTTTGGATGAATGGATATGGGAACAAGCAAAATGGTCGGATTTGGAGCGATACCAATCCACACGAGGTACACCAGCACCAAATGAATCCCGAGAAAGTCGCTGTTTGGTGCGAATTTTGGTCTGGCGGAATCATCGGTCCGTATTTCTTCCAAAACGAAACTGGCATTGCCATAATCGTCAACGACGAGCGCTACAGATCGATGATAAGTAACTTCTCGTGGCCTAAACTGGATGATATAAATCGCAGGTCTATACGAATAAACCGGAAACAATTGATGCCCTCAAAGCCAACATAACGAACGACATCCAGCTAATTCAGCCAGATTTATGCGACAGAGTCATCGAAAATTGAACATTCCGAATACGTGCAATCAAGCAAAGCTGCGGCGGACATTCGAACGACGTTATATTCCATACTTAATGGCATAAAATATTCTTTCAAACAAAAAGAAAATTGTGTGGATATCTCACACACAACTTGTTTTATTTACATTTAAAAATCGAGCGTACTTATTGAAAGACTTTCACAATTTTTTTTTAAATTTTGTGTGTCTTCATATTTGACGATCGGTCTTTGACAATTATGAGTATTTAACAATTGGTCCTAGGCAATTGTAGCTTTTCTTATGTTTAAAATTTATTTCTATATTGCGGTAATTGGATTTTTATTAAAACTAAAGACTTTTCTACTTACATATAGCCGTATTTCATATCATAAATATTAAAATCCATAATAAACTTCGGCCAAGTGGCTTCGTATACAAAACTTTTAAGGCTTTTCTGTCCGTTAACGGACTTCAGGATCAACAGAGCTATTACGAAAGTCAGAATAAGCTCAATAACATTATACAGTGACTAGTTATAGGACAACATCAAGCTGTATTAACTTGAAAGAAGGGAACAAAGTATATCTTCTGTATTCCTGCTTGCCTCTTCTCCTCACTTTTGCTGCATCAAACATTGTATGCTATATCTAACGACGAATTCGGAATTTCATCTTCTCTGGTGATTCCGTGCCTATCTACGTTGAGAAGTGACTCATTTGAGAAAGTAAAGTTTTTGAACTGTAACAGGATAATCCGGATTTCATAGGATTTTGTCCTCCAATCAAACATCTCGTGATAAAAATTTCATGCTTCAGAATGAATACAAAAGTTGAGAAAGATACGTCCAGGAACATAGCTAAATTTCGATATAGACGGGCTACTCTTTCGTTTCTTGAACATTAGAGACGTGTAAAAGCAGGACGATGAATACTTATAAGAAATGAAAAAAAAAATATTTCCTCATCTACACTCAAAACCTCAAGGTTGGTTTGGCAAAACATAAAAAGCTTTAAGCGGATTCAACGAATGAATTACATAGAAAAATTAAGTAAAAGAGCCTGAGATCGAAAGAAGACTTCAAGATCCCTAAAAGCAAAGGAACAGAAAATTGGTGATTAGGTACAGAAGACAGTTTTCCATGGATTACTTACTGGCCCAGTGATACATAGATAGTTGCTAGCATTTGGCTCATTCAAGACACACCGAAATCCCAAACGACGTTGCATGCGGTGAGCCTACCGCAAACTTCCTCCGACACAACCAGACTACGTTCGGTAAGGAATTCTTCAAGGAATAGAAAGTAACTCGACATAAGGATATGACTAGTTTGTTGTAAAGGAGATTTCCCAAGGATCATCATACAAGGATAATAATATGAATATTGTTACAGATGTAAAGGTGGGTAAATTACGGATATCGGTATGTCGTTGATGGAAAATCTGATGATAATAAGGTTCTTTGTACCCTAAGACTATTACCTTAGAATTCCTCTTCAATATATTCTTATATAAAGCTTAGCTATAATAATGCATTAATATTAACGAACTTTTATTCAGTGGCTCAGTTCGTTGGTAGAAATGTTTTCTGGAATTTTCCTGAAAGAGTAATCCGCCTTCATATACATTATTAGTTCTTTATTATTCCGTATTATAATCTAATATTTTTAACAGACTTTTTTACTTTCTTCTACGGAGTATAATAAAGTATTGTATTCATGAAAAATTTCGACCTCTTAATTTTGCCTAAAAAACATTTCCCGATCACTCCTGAGTCGATTGGAGTCATATTAAAAAAATGTCGTTCTGTCTATCAGTCTGTCAGTCTGTCTGTCATTCTGTGTACAAGATTTCTCAAAAACTAATAGAGCTAGCGCCATGAAATTTTATAGGCATGTTGGGTCCTGAAATGGGACGATCCTATCAACTTTTGGTGGAAATCCGTTAACCGGAAGTATCCAAAATGGCCGTTTTTCAAAAATCGCAATTTCGTTTTTCTCGATTTACTCCTAAACTACGCGTTTTTTAGTGGCCTTAAGTATGACCAAACTTGGAGAAAATAAAATTTCCCACACTTTTGTCTTTAGCTATAACTCGATATTTCAACCTGTAATCGAGATAAACCGTTATTTCCAAAAAAACAGTTTTTTGCGATTATCTCGAAAATTAACGGGTTTTTGCTGACTGAATGTATGAAGTGAATTAATGAGAATGGCATTCTGCACAATTTTGTGTCTTACCGCTATCCGTTATCTTTTACCGTTATTGAGATATTTTCATTAATATGTAAAAAATCATATTTTTGCAAATTACTTGTAAACTAACGATTTTTCGACAAATTAATTTAAGGAAGAATTGGAGATGT
This sequence comes from Chrysopilus asiliformis, assembly GCA_964034945.1. NCBI lineage: Eukaryota > Metazoa > Arthropoda > Insecta > Diptera > Rhagionidae > Chrysopilus > Chrysopilus asiliformis. The sequence continues at coordinate 71,295,544 of OZ035962.1, forward strand.
TAACATTTTCTACATTTTTGCCATGTACCGTAAATTCATATCTTTTACAGTTCTCGAGTTATCTCAAATTTTGTACGTTTTTGATATTTTTGGATGAACCAACAATTTATTGGGAGGTTGTATTGGGTTGACAATACGACAGGGCTATAATGTAAATTGCACAAGGTCGTAGATTTTGTAGAAGAAAGTTTTGTGTTGACTACAACTGATATTTTTATTTTATTCTTATGTTATCCTTACAGACCTCTTAATGTAAGAATCGGATTCAGCGTGCCCAAAAACCCCAACATGATATTTTTGTCCGGAAAATTTGAGGAACCGGATAATCACGTTATACTTAAATCGTTATTCTTACAGATTTCTGAACGCCACAATCGGATTCTGCGACTTTAAAACCTACATATGTATGAGATTTTGAGAAAAAAATGGACTGAAATGGAAAAAATAATTTTTTGAGTGTATCAGAAATAAAAGGGAGATATATATATATTTTTTAATTTTTTATGCTTTTTTTGATCTAACTTTTATTTCTGATACACTCAATACACTCAAAAAATTTTTCCTTTTTAGTGGATTTTTTAAAATACAGTCTAAACTCAGTAAACGCAACCCTCATAGAACGCAACTTCTCGGTTAACACACCACCTAAAATTTAATACTGTCGACTCAATAAGTCCTAATTAAGGTTGACTCGATTAACGCAACTTTTTTATACTCTGGTATTGTTTTGAAGAAAAAAATATAAAAACAGTTGCTACAAATCTTTTATTGATTTTATTCTCTGTTTCTTGTTTTTATTTATTAAAGAAATGGCTGTCTGTGCCAACAAAAAACAAATAAAACATAACGAAAACTACAATTGACAGGCAATCGTACAATATCGTATATGGCGAGATTATATGAAAGTCTATGGAATTTTTTTTGAAGCTGTTCCAATCCAATTGAATTTTTTTTGAAGCTGTTCCGATTGCACTTTGATGTATGAAAGACTTATTGTAAATACTTTGGCGGTATTTACTGATTATTTGAAATTTAATATTGTAAATACTCTGAAAGTGTAAGAACTACGTTACAAATGGTAGAGTTTTTACCCTATTTTTGGAGCTGTTATATTGTTTAACAACTTTTGTTTCCCTTTTTGGCAGATAATGTTGTGACTCGGTTATCGTAACTGACTCGGTTATTGCAATGGGCTCTGTCTACTATAGTTGCGATGATCGAGGTCACACTGTAAAAGCTTTTTAAAAAAAAAAACATTTTTTTTATGAGATTTTTTCCGGGAAATTTGAGGAAAAGGATAATCAGGTTATCCTAAGCGATATGTCCCACTGGCCATCAGCTGCTGCAGCTTACTGATCCCGATATCAGTTGCACATGTAATCCAATGGCGCATGGCACACTGCAAAAACTGTGCAGCTGCATGTCTGCGACACAAAGCTGACTTTTTTGAACTGACCTAAATGTAGCTGATATCAGGAACATGTCGGGTAGTTTCTAATGTCATTTTTGTTAGATTAAATAAAATAAAGGGATAATTTTCAATATTTTTTTCGTCTGGCGGTAATAGTTGTCATCAGTGGCACAGTATATTAAGGTAGCATGGCCTCTCTCTAGGTTATAGGCTCTCTACTTCATATAATGTTGACTTTACAATAATTACTAGTTGGGGACATCATAAAATTTTGACAAGTCTGTTTAACTAATAAACTTTTGAACACGAGAAAATAAATACGATGTCCATCGAATAGGAAAAATTAAACACAGGAATCGTACAAGATGTAGGAAAAGGTAGATGCTTGTACGATTGCACAGATTCAGTTTTTTTAGCAGAGAAATAAGGAGAAGTTCTTCCTCCGAGTCCGACATTTTGACGTTTGAGGTCAGCTGATCCCAGTTCAGTGTGTCATGTCAACTGTTCGAATCAGTTCATGCAGCTGCTGACCTGATGTCGGGATCAGTCAGCTGCAGGAGCTGATGCGCCAGTGGGACATCTCCCTAACAGGACCTTCTGTTATCTTTACGGACTTCTGAATATCAGAATCTGATTTCGCGATTTTTCCGCAAAATTTGAGGAAAAGGATAATCTCGTTATCTTTACGCTATCTTAACCTACCCTTATCCTTACAGACTTATTAATGTCATAATTGGCTTCAGCAAACCTCAAAAACCTACCGATGAGATTTTGTCCAGAAAATAATGATGTTATCAGCGACCCCAAAAACCCTAAGATGAGATTTTTGCTGGAAAATTTGAGGAAAAGGATAATCACGTGATCCGTACAGGACCTTTTTTTGTCCTTACAAGGAGAAATTATTGTATTGTCATCGGATTTACGTATGTGTGCAAAATTTCAAGTCAATCAGATGAGTGGAAGTGGGCCAAAATTGGATTGCAAGATTTGACCCCGACAGACAGACAGACAAAAAAATACGAAGGCAAGCTAAACAAAAACTTAAAAAAAAACTGGAATTCCAGCTACTTTCCCCACCGGGGATTTGACTGTAAATGGAACTTAACTGACTGGTAAAATAATATTTGGGGTGACTGAAGTCCATGACGAATTTTAGTTTTCCCTCGAGCGATCTTTTACTGTACATCCGCCACTCATCTTCCATTGAATATTTCACAAAATTCTTTTGTCTTTATTTACCATATTTGATCATTCCTGTTGTTTCAGAATATTGTTTCAGTTTACTGTTCTATGTTGATGAGGTTTTCGGCAACAGTAAGAAAGTTTGTTTTTTGCGTAGTATTGCTGCTTTATATGTATATTTGTTTATGAGATAATATATATTGTCGTTTATATAATAGGCATGTACAGTAAATGTTGTGTTTATGTAATGTGTGATAACGCAAATACAGGAAGTAATAGCATTTATTTCTATCATTTATTCATTTTCTATTTTGTGGATAAATTTTCGTATCGACGAGGCACACAAAGTTTAGTATTTTCCATTAAAATGTAAATATGCTCGCCTGCGGTTTTATACTTTCATCATACAAAAGTTTAAGAGGTTTCTTGAGTTTTGTAGCTTTTATATATCAAACCATCCGTCGAGTTAAACTCAACTAAATAAAATAAAATATGAAGAGAAAATGAGAGAAAAAAAACACAGCGAGGAAGGAATGTTATAATACAAATAAGAATCGATTTACTCATTTTGCTTGGAAAACCATACTTCTTCCAAACGATTTCAAGATAAGTGCGAAAAGAAAAGAAAAATCTTCGATGCAAAGTACAGTTTCAGTCTTCCCAATTCCTTTACTTCAGAGAATGATTTTTCAAGTAAGGCTCGAGAATCGAAAGGATCTGTATACTTTTTAATACATGTTGGCAAAAACGCAGAGGCTCATCTAATGTTGAAAATCGGCTATTTAGATTACACAGAATTGAGGTTATGTTGAAAATTGAAATTCCTTTGCATTTAAGGCTGGTTGTCTATATTATGTTATTTTGATGCCTGAAAAGAAAATTCAGAAAATTAACTGATTAAGGTTTTTGGCTGCCCGATACGGGAGTGTAATTTGGGAAATTTGTGGATCATTTGCGTTATATTATTTACCCAAGGATTTAAGACATTCCAAGAAATGTGAAAAAATCAACATTTTCATTGGTATTAAATTTCAATATTCATGTTTTTGGTTGTTCTACCAGTATTTTGTATCGATTCAGATGTTGCGAATAAAACACGTCACTCTAATTTTTGATATTTCGACCCCTTCCTTCATTATGGGTTTTCGCGATTCTTTGTATGGAGTTTAGTACTCTGCAAAGTGGGGAAATATCGTTCCATTTTTATCGATTTTTACCAATGAATAGAAATTTCTTCAAACGTTGTTTTCCATAAAATTTCATTACACGCGGATGATTAGTTTCTGGGATATTGTAGATTAAAGTTGAACTTTTTAATTTAACTGTGTGTTGTTCTGTTGGGTTTCTTGGTCATCGAATGAAAGTTATAAATTCTTTTTGAATTTTTGGAATTTATGACGTATTTTTATAAATCGATGAAATCTACATATAGAATTTATCAAAAAACTTCATTAATCAATTGTCAAAAATCATAAACATTTCCCATTGGTTTTAATTCTTCCCAATGACTTCGATTTCTGTGATTCCTAGTAGTGGTAAATCAACACGTATTTGAACATCTCTGTTTTAAATGCAAAAATTTAAATGCCAAAAGCGAAAAAAACACAAATTTTTTAAATAAAATGAGTGTAACTTCTGCTTTTGAAATGACTTTTGCAATTAAATTGTCAACAATTCAGTTTAGTAAATTTCAAAAGTCGAATGAATTGTGAGAATTTAAACTTCACTTTTTTTTGTCGTATCGTCGTTTTTAATATTTGCAACCTTACGCTATGGAATGTGAGGCAGTTGAAAATAGATGAAATTTTATGCTTTGTCAAGCAAAAGTTTCTGGTCGAACTTTTGTATGACATATAAAATTTATATTCATGCAATGAATTTTGAATTTAAAGGGGAAAAATTGTTGAAAACTTGTCGCTTTTTCTTCGCGTATTATGTTAGAATTACGTATTTACCATTAAAAAAATAACGAAACTTATGTCTAATCACGCATTTTATTATCTGGTGTTTTATTAGTAACTCGTGCTAACTACTTTTTTTCAAATTTTTTTTTGAAAACATCTGAATTCTCTCAAAATAGTTAAATTTTTTTTTAAATTTTAGTTGTACAAGTTTAGTATTAAGTTAAGATATGTTAATTTTTTTACGGCAATCAATTTTAGAGACATATGATTCAGTGCTATTCTTTTCCGCTGTTATTTTTTCATGTTTTTACAAGATTTTACTTATTTTTATTCGTTGGTTAGTTAGGTATGAATCTTGTTGTATTTATATTACTTTCGGGCTAGTTTTTTTACCTGACAAATTGTGCCCACACACCTAGAGACACAATGTTTTGAAGAAAGTGAGTTTTGGGAAAGTTAGAGATTCATTTACAGTTTTCCAGTTTTAGCGGAAAACCTGCTACATATGTAATATTTACTTTCATCTTCGCTAGAAGGAAAGTATTGTATTCATGACGAAGACCAACACGAGAACGGGGGCAGATAGAAAATTTCTGATCAGTACGAAATCCGTTTCAGGCAAAATTATGAGGATGTCCGTGCATCTGTCTGTCGGTTTGTCCGTTGTACGTATCTTAAAGAACTCGAAAACGCGTTGACCTAGCGACTTGAAATTTTTTATGAACAAGTTTTATAAAAATCGTAGTTTTCCATCAACTTTTGGAAAAATGACGGTAACCATAACGGGTACCTCCCATTCCCACACAATTATTTAAAAAAAAATACCGTTTTATGAAAATTTCTCGAAACCTGTGCGCTTTTGGGAAAAAATGAATATGAAGAAAATTTAAAGGATATAAAATTTTCTACATTTTTGTTTTATCAGTTTTTTTGTGTCTCTAACGGTTCTCGAGATATTTCAAAAGAATTAAGTTCTTTTGAAAGTTTTTCGTTTTTTTTTAAATTTCTCAAAAACTATGCGCTTATATGAAAAAATGCGTATAACCGAATTTATAGGAAATAAAATTTTCCATATTTTTTGCTTTAAAGGTTTATACATACATTGTGACCTCGGTAATCGCAACTATAGTACACAGAGCCTGTTGCAATAACCGAGTCAGTTGCGTTAACCGAGTCACAACATTATCTGTCAAAAAGGGAAACATAAGTTCTTAAACAATATAACAGCTCCAAAAATAGGATAAAATCTCTACAATTTGTAACGTAGTTCTTACACTTTCAGAGTATTTACAATACTAAATAAATAGTAAATACTGATTTTTACACCAAGTTTTTCATACATCAAAGTTCAGTCGGATTAGCATAAAAAAAATTCAACTGGAATATTATGATCCAATTCAAAAATTCCACTTTGAGAGTTTATAATCTCGCCATACACAAATTGTACGATTGCCTGCCAATTTTAGTTTTCGTGTATTTTTTTGTTGGCACAGATTGTTTTGTAACAGCCATTCTTTAATAAATAAAAACAAGGAATAGAGAATAAAGTCAATAAAAGATCTTCTGTAACTATTTTTTATCTTTTTTTGGCCGAAACACTATCAGATTATAAAAAAGTTGCGTTAATCGAGTCAACCTTATTTGGAAGTTGCGTTTATTGAGTCAACAGTGTAAAATTTTAGGTGTTGCGTTAACCGAGGAGGTGCGTTCTTCGAGGGTTGCGTTTATCGAGGTCACACTGTATTTCTAACGTTTCTCGACATACCTAATGTCTCGGAAACTATAGCTATTATGAAAAAATCGGTCAAACCAAATTGAAAGGAAATAAAATTTCCTGCATTTTTTATCATAACGGTTTTTACATATCTTTAACGGTTCTCGAGATATTTGAAAAAATATTTTTTTATAGATATTTTTTTTCAAAAATAAATATTGTAGAGGAAAGTTTGGTTTAAAACATCAGTTGCGCACTTCTCTTATTGAATTTCGCACAATTTCGGTGGAGTTTTATCATGCAACTTTGAAAAAGCAGGAGAAATGGAGTTAATTTTTGCGGCGCGCCGTATATATTTTACTAGCTTGGATACCCGTCGTTGCCGACCCTTGGACACCCGTCGTTAAAGTTTTAAAATATGTAATAAACCGGAAATAACTTAAAAACTTTTGAGAAAAATCTGATCCTTGCAGGACTTTCCGTTCCGAATTAGTCTAACACTAGTTAGCACATCAGCGACTGATATCGACTCCGAAAAACCTTTAATGCAATTTTTTCCCGAGAGAAACGGGAAAGGATATTTAGGTTATCCTTGCAGGATCTTCTAATTCAAGTTTTGAATTTCTAACACCGGATGAATGATCAGTGACCCCAAAAACCCCCTAATGCCAATTTTTTGCGGTAAAAACGGGGAAAAGACAATTTCTGCCATCCTTACAGGATCTTTCGTTAGGATTTTTGAAATTCTAACACCGGGTTCGTGATCCGCGACTCCGAAAATTCCCGAGTGACATTTTTCAGCCTACTAATTAACAGAGGCCCTATCACCGAACACGATACGAGTGGTTCGAATAGTAAATTCAACAACACTGAATTTACTATTGGGACCAATCGTATCGTGTTTGGTGATAGGGCCTCAGGATTCATGTCGAAAATCAAGGTTTTAAAACACTCAAACCCTCGTCACCCCCTTTTACCCCCTTAGCGGTAAAATTTCGAAAAACCCTGCTTTAGTGAGCGTTTACGTCATGGATGGGACATACTGTGAAAATTTGGAAATAGCTTGAGGAGTTTGGGCTGGGCGTTGATGAGTCAATCAGTCAGTCAATCAGTAAGTCAATCAGTCAGTCAATCAGTAAGTCAATCAGTCAGTCAATCAGTAAGTCAATCAGTAAGGTTAAACTATTTTATATGTATATATAATTATTTTTGTTCAGTTTTGATCTGTTGATTTTGGTTCAAGTCGTATTTAGCAGAAAACGCTTTTTCTTTTAATATCTATGAGTTTTTTCCTGCGCAATATTTAATGCTGATCATGGATTTGCACAGAATAAATATGGTCACCCTAGTTAACGGGCAAGTGGTAGCTTGCATATTAAAGGTGGTTATAAAGTTACACCGCGAAATTTCAATGAATTACAACATCAAATTATTTGCGTTTCATAAAATGCTGTTCTATTATAGAAAAACTCTTGATTGAAAATGAACTTCCTACAGCATTGGTATGTGGTAAGATGTTTAAAGAAGTTTGCCTTTTGAGGTGGTATTCAAAGACTATATACTCTCATATCAATTCTGTGCGTTGACGATCCATTACAATTTTCTAGCGTATCCGTTCTTTAACGTCTGGGTTAAAGATTACGTGAAGGAAGGTGGATAATGGCAACTCCGTATTGCTCTTATTTATTTAATACCTCTTAACGGAGAAACGCAAGACGGTTCCTCTTACGTTCATGATTCGACATCGAGTAAAGCAAAAGTTTTCTATAAGTTTGGCGTTTTTCGTTTTTTGGATTAGCTGAACAAACAAGGGGGTGCTTCGTGAGGCTGACAACGTATAGGTTTTTGGCACGGCCACCCCCGTATCAGGAAGATGTGACCTAGTTAAAAGGCCAAAATAGGAACCATGAACACGACCTGCCAAGATTTGTAAAATTATTCAGAAGTGGTTTCCGTTAGATTCTGATCTGATGTCGATGTCGTTGGTATAGCAAGCAAGCAGTTCCTTTATTATTTGTACGTCGCTCTGATGTAGGCGATTACGATGAGGACGATGACGATGGTTATGACCAAACCATTGCTGAAAGCCAACGTTTCATGGTGTAGGCAGCACCATGAAATTTCAACTGAAAAACAAAATCACGGCATCGTGTGGATTTTTTTGCCTTGTGGTAATTGTTTGGCATAGGTACAATATGCGATCCTAAAGCCAAAATGTTTTTTCTTAAATTTACTTTCAATGTGTTTTCCCATTCTTTCAATTTTTCCTATTTCAGTTGAAATTTCACTTAAGATCTTTAGATTTAGTTTCCCCGTTTGAGTTGGGTCTTTAGAATGGTATTGCTAAAAGAGGAAGAAAAAAGTTTTTATGGACTGTGGTGATATTAGCCTAGCGATTCAACTTTCCCGTAATGGTGATTTTCAATCTCGATTTTTCTAGTTTCCTGCAAATGAACAAACGTAATGGAATTGCAAATAGGTAAAAAGTATTCCACTCATACTTTCTCCAAAACAAATGTTAATTCTATGAATTGATGTTTTGATTTTAGAGTGCGAAATTAACGACTTGCAATTGTTCCGCAATTTTTAATTAATTTATATGATGTAATAGTCTTGATCGATGTATTTATTTATCGGTACCAAGTGTAGATCTCGTCCTAGCGAACTGATTTTGGCGCCGTTGTGGAATATATGTCATTACTAGCTTGCATACCCGTCGTTGCCGGGTAAATTTTTTAAATTTTTTTTTAAGGTCTATGGTGGAGCTAAATTTCAGGCCAATCGGCTTGGTAGTTTGCCCGCGAAAGGGTAACATAGAGGAAGAACTAAGTTTCAAGATGACTCCCTTACTCCCCCACCTCTCGGGATACTTTTTAATGGGTCTATGTTGGGGCTGGACCCCCGACGAACATCTAAGCCAAATTTCAGGCCAATCGGTTCAGTAGTTTCCCCACGAAAGAGTAACATAGCGCAATAACTAAGTTTCGAAATCACTTTACCCCCTCCCCTTACTCCCCCCACCCGTCGCGCTACTTTTCCGTATGCCTATGTTGGAACCAGAACTACCACAGACACTCATGCCAAATTTCAAGTCAATCGGTTCAGCCGTTTTTACGTGAAAGAGGAACAGACAGACAGACAGACAGACAGACAGACAGACAGACAGACACCAACTCATTTTTATATATTAGTATGATGATTAATGCGAGGCAAGTTCCAGACTATACATGAACTCAATGCTCCCTAATTTTTACCCCCTCACGTGCTATTTTCTGAACCATTGGTGCAATTTTGACGTGGTTTGCGCCAATGGTCCACCAAAAAAAGTTTTCGCCCACTAAAATCGACCCCTTCCCCCTCCTGTTAACCCATCCTGTTATTTTTTGAATTTTTGGCGATTTGCGCCATTGGGTATATTGACCTCCAAGGCAAGTTTTTTCCAGATCTACTCCTCTCTTTGCTTGTAAACCCCTCCCCTGATATTTTCTGAACCGTTGGGGAAATTTTGATACGGTTAGCGCCATTGGGTAAATAGTCCTTGAAGGAACGTTCTCGCCCTCCAAAATTTACCCCTCCCCTTGCCTTTAAGCCGCTCTTCTGCTATCTTTTGAACCTTTGGTGCAATTTTACCGCTGTTATTATTTAAATGTATAACTAGACTTAAAGCTCGCCATAAGACGGGAAACCGCAATCTTGGTAGGAACTCCGTAAGGTTACGGGCGACTGTCAATTCGGGGGCTTTTTAAGTTGATCTCCTTAAGTGAAGTAAAAACTTAAAGAGCCGTCGAATCAACAGTCGCATGTAACCTTATGGGATTCCTACCAAGATTGTGATTTTCCATCGTGCGACGGGGTTTAATGATAGTTAAATAATAATATGTAGAGATTGAACTTTCGTATTTTTGGATGAATAGTTTTTTTGGATTAAACTTGGAATATAACAAAATTGCTCATGTTCGCCATACGGAATGACAGAGACAGTCCTAGATTTAGGCATGTTATTCCGTCGTCCCGGAAACAAAATTTTTTGTCACGGATTTTTCAATTTAGTGTTGTAATATATCAAGCACTAGAAGCAAATGATTGCTAAATATGCACAACATACTCTGCTTCGGTTGGAGTTGCTGTAAATAACTTTCTTTTCGCTTCCGGCGCGTTTTTTCAACGATTTTCCACAACGGACGCATATATCCCAAAAGATTTGATTTGCAACGCATTTATTTTTATTGGTATTTTTTCAAGAAAGACGACGGAAAGATGTTATTGTAATATGACTCGGGAGTGCTCGGGAAATGTTTTTTAGGCAAAATTAAAAGTTCTAAATTTTTCATGAATACAATACTTATTATACTTCGTATAAGAAAGTAAAAAGGGGTTGAGTGTATACACCAGTATGTTTTAATGTTTTTAATTTTAATAAACGTTTAATCGTAAATTACATAACCAACATTCTCATGAATTTATTCGCACCTAACATGATTATCTAGGAAATGTTAAATTATCCACAGTAGTTAGTTTCCTATATCGACTTCGTGAGCCTAATAGAAATTACATATAGTGCAGACTATTTTATTTTATTCGTTCTATGGAAGAAGTCTGTTGCCCACTTATTATGGCAATATAACATTTTTTATCGTGAAATGCAATGCAATAAAATCTGATAATGACACCTAATTTAGCTGAGAAAATTATTCCCATAGTCTACACGTAACGGTATTTTTATGTATGTATGATGGGATTGTATAACTGTCGAAGTAATATTGTCCAACTGCGGACAAATGTGAGAGGTGAATTCAAACGAAATCGGAAGCTAAGTGGAACTCAGCTAAAGGACCAAAAACTGAATACTCAGACCCAAGGACCATGGACCAAGTACCTATAGGCTATGTAGAAGAAATTCCCATGTTGCGTATAATTTGTTTAACTTTATGGCCAAGTGGTTACTTCCTTAAAAATTGCGGTCACGTAAAGGTTAAGAAATGTTTTCGGAGGTACTAAATTTCGTTTATAATTGCTCCCCCTGGCATTGTCGGGGGTAAACTAGTTGTACGTGACGAAGTATTTAGATATAATGCTGAAGACAAAAGAAATACACCATCGAAAAATGTTTGCTTCTGCTTTCCCTCTGACAGTACAAAACCACCATTGGTTGTCCAATTTGGCAGAGTGAACTGAGTTCTCGCCTAGCCTAGGTAACCACTAAGAAAACCAATTTTGCAATTATGGCTGTTGGTCTGCTAGTACAAATTAGCGAGAATTAGACTTGAACCAAAGCATAATAATTAAATAAAAGAGCTAAACCAATAAAAAAATCAAATTGAATGAATGATGTGGTCATGGGGTCAAAATTACCTGCATCCAAATGAAACGTTCTGTAATTTGAATTACTTTATTACATAGTTACGATTTTCTAAACAACTGTTTATATTCAAATTATTGAATATTTTTCGATTTTTGATTATCCTGAATAAAGTCTTGTGATATAAACTCTAGTGTTTATGTTTTCGTTGCCCCAGCTTTTTTTTTATCGTAGGGGAGAGCGGGACCGATAGTTCCAATTTTGAAAAAATTGTAAAATACACCGATATAACATAATGCAATCGTTTTGACTTGTAGAAATGATAAGACTAGAATGTCTATCGTCTATGGATTTAAAGTCATTTCGGCTTTATTTTTATTATGTTTTTGTACACAATTTTTGTGAAACAAGTTGGAAAGGCACAATTTGCCCCAAATTGTTTTCCTGCTGGGGCAAATTATTCATACTAAATGTGTAGCTATATTAATAGGAAATATACAGTTTTCTAAATTGAAAAAACCCATTTATTTTATTCATTTTGTACATTTATTGAAAAAAAATCAACTAAACCAAACATTTTTCAAAAAATGTTGATAAAACAAGCATATCTTAAAAAACTTGAACAAAATTTTAAAAACGAAAATAGAATTCAAAGAACTTAAAAAAAATATTATTCTTTTCATAGCATATAATCATGCTTATTCACAGCTATTATTGCTTGTTAATACCCATAACAATTGTTTAAATAGAAATCGGTATTCACATTTCACTTTGCTTGCTATGAACTTTCGATAATATTGTTAAGCTAAAAATTGTCAAATAAAACCGTATTCAGAGTGCACTATTGCTTGTTAGAAATGGTTAAAAGTGTTGTTACGATAACAAAAATAAATTTTAGTTGTTTGGGAAGAAATATTTTTTTTTTCAATCAAAAAAATTGATTTTATAATTCCAATTATGGACATTGTGGCGGAAGAAGAACGGTAAATGCAACACGCTTAAATGCAAAGTTCGTGTAATTGCACGCAAAATTTGTGCCTGGAGGATTTTCAAGCATTTTTTATATAAATATACACGGATAAAAGAAACATGCTTAATTGCAATACTTGCTTAAATGCAACCATTTTCATACTGCAAAAGTATAAATTACATGAAATTTTACACGCTTAAATGTACATGTGCAACAATAAAATGTAATCACACCAAAAAAAATATGATTTTTGTTATTTTTATGTGATAAAACGAACTCTTAATTCTTTGCAAAAATTAAACAAGCAAAAATTCTTTGTTTTTGTGTAGCCTAATTGAATTTAAATGTTTATTCCAGGAATATTAAAGTTGCATGTTTTTATTTGACTCGCATAATTGCACATTAATGTGTATTACTCCGTGCTACGGATAAATGCAAAACACGGATAAATGCACATGAAATTCTGCGAAGTCCGATGTGCATTTAAGCGTGTTCTACTGTGTTTCTTTTTTAAAGACATTATGTTGGATTACCACGTGGATTACCAAGTCAAGTTCTTCGTGATACCAGCGATCCGTTTTCCATAGAAGAAAACAGTTTTAAAAAATATTTATCGTCTCCCCGCAATGCAATACAACAATTCGTCAATGCAATACAACAATCCGCGAATGAAATACAACTGCAACTATTAAAATAATTCACAAAACTGTTGCCATAACAACACAACGAACATTTTTAACGAAACTTTTTAACAAGCAAAATTGTGATTATACCATTTTCTTTATGGATTGCTATGAAATTTATTGTTACTTAACAATATTGTTAACTAACAATAAATTTGTGAATAAGCATGAATGTCTTTTATTAAAATTCAGAACATTAGGATTGAATAATATAAAACAAAGCCTGGTAAATTCAGATTTTATTAGTTAAGCGACCCATTTGAAGATCTATCTGAAAGACAATTGGGGCAGACATAACATTCTAGTGCCTTATATCCAGCAACGATAGATTCAGGAGGTCCATCACGAATAGAAGTGTCTTTAAATTTCAAGCGCGGGAAAACAAACATGGGTGGTATTGAGTTAAAAATTTAGTCAAAAAATTATATTTCATTTATAAAAATGGTTTTTATACCCGTATGGTGAAACCAAAGGATATATTAGATTTGCCTTACCGTTTGTAACGTCAAGATTCCGTTATCACACACAAAAATGAATTACACCAGTGTGTTTAGAATGATAAAAAAAATTGAATTTTGCATGTCCGTCCCTCCGTCCGTCCGTCTGTCCGTCCGTCTGTGGCGCGGATTGCGGGTGCACGGATAAAGCTAGAGACTTGAAATTTTACGCAGATTCGTTTTTCGTAAAATGCAAGGCTAAGTTCGTTAATGGGCAAAAATGGACATACGAACGAAAATCTTTTCTCAAAACGGTGCATCTTATCAAAAAAGTCCAAGAACAAAAGTTATTTAGGATATGATTCTACATAAAACTCCCATTACATCAAAATCCGATTGGAATAAATTTTAAAAAATCTTATTGGAAAGTTTGACTTCAAAGTGGAATTTTGGTACAACTGTTCGAATTTTGATACGAATATCACCATACGGGTTTTCAATAATTGCCAGATTGGCAATTATAGCTTTTGTTATGTTTCATTATAGGTAAGTTATCCAAAATAATGTTTATTGTAAAACATATATCTGTGTTAAATTTTAGATTTTTTATTGAAAAATAGACGATTTTAAAGAAAAAAGAAATTAAAAGTCTTTAAATGAAGGTTTTGACAGAAATGTAGTATGATTTGGCATTTTATTGGTATTCTATAAACGTCAGGAATGTTATATGATCCTTTTCTAAATATATTGATAGAATACCGCTCGAGTGTATGTGTACGAGAACACATAGTATATTTATTTTTAGATATGTCTATATAATGGTCAATACATAGCAGATACGTAATATGCGTGTAACGTATATTACGTTGGTATCAGAAGATATTTCAATCAATCTTTTAATAAAACTGGTTTCAAGTAAATCATAATTCAACAGTTACACAGCATATTCCATTTATTGACATTTAGTAAAAATCAATAAATCGAAGAATAGGAGAATATCGATGGAAAAGCAACATAAGCAATCAGGCAGGCTGGAAGTTTTAGGCAATATCCCTACATTTATGACACCCGTCAGAGCGTAAACGATAAATCATGAGAAAGCACGTCACGTTCTTAAATACATATATGTATATACATAAATATATTCATATATATAACTTTGTTGATATACCTGTAAAGTAATGTGTATATGTGAGTAATGGAAAATAGTTCGATATAAGAGACCTTGTATCATAACTCTGGTATTATTCAACGGAGATAGTCATCAGCAACCTAGTGGTAAACTGCAGTATGTCAGTTTTCTTTTAAAATCTGGGGTTTTGAAATTTTTGGTAAAAAATGCAACATCCTTGCTGATGATATTAATCCATTCGTCCTGTTTCAAAATACGAAGAAGTTACTAGTAGTCGCCCCAACTAGCATTTATAATGACTCTATCTAGTGACATTTACCTGCGACAGGAACCTATTAGATACATTTGAGATACTTGTATTCTACTAAAATGGGGAATGAAAAGGCACAGTATTTATACGCCTCTGATGGTACGGTTACATTAGTTGGCAAGTTTGGCATTACGCGATGTCCAATTGTTGGCAAGACGAAGCTGTTTACACTAGTTGGTAAAAATGGTAATATAAGACGGACAGACAGACAGACAGACAGACAGGCAGACAGACAGACGGACAGATAGACGGATAGATAGATGGACAGACAGACGGACAGATTAGATGGACAGACAGACAGACGGACAGATAGACGGATGCAGACATCGCACCTGTAGCGCTGGCCTCGACACCCGAAACCCGCAGACGCAGCACGATCGCGTAAGAGTTGAAGATTCTTACAAGTGGGAACCAAAATGAGAGTAGTAATTTTGGTTCCGAGCCGATAAGTAGAATGTTCTAAGACGGTGAGCAGAATGTTTTTGGACTGACAAGTGGTAAAAGATGATCGAATAAATAAAGAAAGTAAAAAAGATACGCGTTTTACTTAAATAACTCGGAGAAAACACGACAAGACAGGCAGACAGACAGACAGACAGCCAGACAGCCAGACAGCCAGACAGCCAGACAGCCAGACAGCCAGACAGCCAGACAGCCAGACAGCCAGACAGACAGACAGACAGACAGACAAACAGACAGACAGACAGACAGATGGACGTGACAAAAGGGTAGTGATTGATGATTTTAAACACACAGTTGTAAATCATTTTTTGTTCGCTAATCTGTTCTAAAAGTTAAACATAACAAAAGCTATAATTGCCAATCTGGCAATCATTGGAGACCCGTATGGTGATATTCGTATCAAAATTCGAACAGTTGTACCAAAATTCCAGTTTGAAGTCAAACTTTCCAATAAGATTTTTTAAAATTTATTCCAATCGGATTTTGATGTATGGGAGTTTTATGTAGAATCATATTCTAAATAACTTTTGTTCTTGGACTTTTTTGATAAGATGCACCGTTTTTGAGATATTGACAAAAAACGATTTCATTTGTATGGGGGGTACCCCCCCTAATGGTCCATTTTTGCCCATTAACGAACTTAGCCTCACATTTTACGAAAAACGGATCTGTACAAAATTTCAAGTCTCTAGCTCAATCCGTGCGCCCGCAATCCGCGCCACAGACAGACGGACGGACGGACGGACAGACGGACAGACGGACGGACAGACGGACGGACATGCTAAATTCAACTTTTTTCATCATTCTAAACACACTGGTGTAATTCATTTTTTTGTGCGATGACGGGATCTTGGCGTTACAAACGGTAAGGCAAAGTTAATATACCCTTTGGTTTCACCATACGGGTATAAAAATGGTAAAGCAAACCTATATTGAATTCATGCTTTTACCATTTATCATTAATTATACCCTATATTAGTGATAAATGTGGTCAAATGAATTCAAATCTTAATGTAAAGCATACCCGAATGCGAAAGGGCTGTTGCCGCTTCCCACTTTTTGTATATTTTTCATGCTCGGAACAAAAAACGCAGAAAGCGAACGGTTTTATATGTGGAATATATGAGCTTTTTTTGTCGAAAAGAAAATATAGATTTGCGTTACAGTGATGTTTAAATGCAATGAATTGTATGAATTCGTTCCTACATTTCATTGATATTTAAATCTCGAAATGCCGGGATTGATAATTTTTAACTCCTGGGTTGTCGGGATCAAAAACGGTCGGGATCTCGGGAGTGTTACCAAAATTGTGATTTAAAAAAATTGTGTTTAGAAAAGTATTATAAACAAAATGTGTTTGGACTATGATTTGTTACAAATTGTCCATACATCAAAGTTCAATTGGACCACTCCTTCCCCCTTCTCCATACAAAAATGATAGTAATAGTCATTTTCATTTTAAGTGAGTTCAATACTGCTTATTCAATAAATTGGTAATCTGGGTCTATGAAATCGATTCAACATACCGCTATAAAGTGCAGTAATCTTTTTTAATGTGATAACTGAAGAGTTTTAATATGTTTTTGCCTTACCCTACACCGTATTTGTATATAAATTGTTTATAAATATTCCTAGAAGTTTACTATAATGTTTGGCTAACAAGGATTTCATGTATATATACAGCACTGATGTCTACAAAGGAAACGAAGGCAAATACACAACATACAGACAACGCTAGGCACGTGGAATGACGCAAAATTAGGTCGCAGTCTCAAGGATACATTTGCTGAGCGTACTTAAAAACAGCATACGAACTAATGGAAAGGGCCATGGGCGCGTGCAAACATGAGTCTCTATACTGATCCAAGATTTGAATTGTTCTCTCTAAAATTTTGCTCATACAACGTTCCAAGTACGGCTTGCTTTTTTTTGTTAACATCCTGTAAATTGGAAGCACCATAAATCATTTTAAGGCGGTTGGCGGTGCTCCTGAAGACTCTGGAGTATAGAGGAAGTGGCACCTCTGTTGATGTTGAGGCCATGCCAACGATGCTTTCGTATACTGGTTGTATAATCCTTCGTGGACTTCATACTTAAAATTTATGTTTTACGAAAATTGCGTTTTATAGCGCTTCGTACTGATATTATTTCAAGAAATAATTCTGTTCCAAGGTGAGAATCGAAAATTTCGTACGGTTGTTTTTCTGTTTTTACATGGAGTTAGGATGTGTGGTTGATTTGAGTTCGTTTTCGTTGTATCCGTTTGAGAGGAGTAGGCGAAAATATATTTTCGGATGTGTATCGTATTTCTAAATTCGAGACTTGCATAACGTAACGACCACAAAAATAAGTAAAAAATATCTTAAATTAAAGTATGGAATTAAAGTTGGGCAAATCCATTAAATAGATTAATTTAATGGTGCTACATTTTCGTTTATCATCCGATTTTGTTTAAAAGTTTCCGTTGTGTAAGTACTCAGATTTATGGCCACAGAAAAAGCTGCAAAAGTGAGAGTAGTATTCAGGTTTGGAATATCACAGTCTGAAGTTTTGTAAATGTGCTAAAATTCGAAAAGTCGGACATGGCCGTTGTTATAAAATATATTTTCACTTTCCTTTGCTATAGGGGGAAATTATTGTATTCACGATGGCGACCGATTCGAGAACGGGGGCTGATAGAAACTTTCTGATCAGTACGAAATCCATTTCTAGCAAAATATGAGGATCTCCGATCCATGCATCTGTCTGTAGGTCTGTCCGTTTCACGTATCTTCAATAACTCGAGAACGCGTTGAGCTAGCGACTTGAAATCTTTTGTACACCAGTTATATGAAAATCGTAGGTTTGGAAATGCCACGTTAGCTATAACGGGTACCTCTCATACACTTTTTTTTGAATAAATAATTTTTTTGAAAATTCCCCGAAAAGAATGCTCTTTTCAGAATAAATGCATATAACCAAATTCAAAGAAAATCCATTTCCTGGATTTTTTCCATTACCGGTTTTTACGTATCTTCAACGGTTCTCGAGATATTTTTTTCCGAAGCTAAATATTGCATAAGAAAGTTTTATATTGGTCACAACTGATATTTTTGGTTTATCCAAATAAAAGCCAGGCAAAGCTAAAGAAACACTCAGAAATTTTTCCTCAAGAAATATTTGTCTCTTCAATGAAGTTCATCCCAATTTCCTTGGCAAAGTGTATGTAGAATGTAGAAATTGCGATAATTTCGTGAAAATTGAATTCTAAAAATTAAATACAAAAAATTATTTCAATACTATGCATTGCTTAACTTTTGATTGCGGCAAGAAGCCATTCGGTTGTGGCATATAGCAGGGGATAAAACGTTATATACGAGTCAAATGGGATTTTTTTTAAACCACGAATTTTCCTAAATCCCTTGTTAAATATGTGCAATCAGTAATGTTTTGCAAACTGCGATGACAATCTGCAATTATAGTATTTTCGATGCCATAAGTGTGAGGATTAAGTTATTACCGGACAAGACAAGGTTTTTTTTGAACGGTCTAATATTTTTTGTTTTTAGTAGATTTATATTGTTTTTTATTGCGGTTATTTTGGTTTACTGCCATAAATTATGTTTTTTTTAATAAATTGGTATTTTGTAAAAGACAGGAAAGTTCCATTTAAGTTGTCAAAGAAAGATACAGCAAAATGGCGTGCCTACAAAAAATTTTTTTTGAAGATAAATTTTTTTTGAAGATAAATTTTTTTTCCCAAAAGTATGAATTTTTGGGAACTGAAAATTTGCCACGACTTAACCCTTTGAACCCGACTTTCGGCTGTTCACATTTTTTATGTTTTTAAAGTATGACCGTTAAGAAGGAGATCTAATTTAACATATATATTGGTTTCAGTACATAGCTTTAGGCGCTTCATACTGAATTGTCCTGGGATAATAAGTCCCATTAGTTTCGTGAAACTATGTATTTTTGGTCTATAATCCAATAATACATATAATCCCAATTTAAGAATTTCATATTTTTGTCAAATTCTTGAATTCCAAAAAGACTTACCTGGTGTAAATATACCCAATGTGTAGAAAAAAAACATTTTTTAAAAATAAAGACTTCTAATTGTGCGAATAAATTGCTCACATTCACATAAAATTAACAACACCTTTGCTATTTATCAAAAGTTTTTGCTCAACTACACAAACAAGGACAGGAATAATCCAAGACAGAATATCGGGATTTCAAAAAAAGCCTTCATAATACTTAATGGGATAATTCAGAACCAATCTGTAAAGCAAATTTATATAACAGTTTTTACGCAAACATTTTTGGGACGCATGATCCCAAGAGGCTCCAAAGGGTTAAGATATATGAAAAGCTAATTCCAATTTTTTTTAGCCAAATCGGAGTAAGGGCAATACTTGAGTCGGGAGGCTTTTCTACTTATTGGCTTTTATAATTAAATTTTAAAGCTCGATCCAGACTACACGATGTACGGGGTACGAGGTTGGCACGTACCCCGAACATCGAGTGTTTGGATGGGAAATTTGCACATGGTTTCACCTAGTGAGTAAAATCAGAAGCTGTTTGATTATCCTCGTACGTGGTAACCGCGTACACGAATGAGCAAAACCCTGTGCAGTGTGGATGCAGTTCCATGTACGAGGAAACCAAAAACCTCGTATCTCGTACCCCGTACATCGTGTAGTCTGGATCGAGCTTAAGGCCCCGAATTTTGCTGAACTGAAAGTCGAGATTTCGTTAGGCGAAAATTATGTCAAAAAACCAATTTATATGAAACAAAAAAAGGTATTGTTAAATTTTCTAAATTAGCAAAAGTAAATTGGCCATTGGTGAAATATTCACAATTCCAATTTTTCACGAGTTATTTAAATTGATTTGATTATTGTTCTTCATAAAACTATACTTGCGATTAGAATGTTCAAAAAACGTATAATCTCACCGCTAGGTGGATAAAGCTACACAGTTAGAAATTTTTAACACATTTATGTGTTCCATGGTGTCCAAACCGAAAAAAGTGTTACTTTAGCACTGGATCTCAGTGTTGAATCATTGAGACTTTTAAGTGTCATTTTAGATAAACACTTAAAGTGTTAGAAAAAATTTAACACTTATCAGTCTTGGGAAAAAGAAAATCAATTTGGTAATTTTTTTTTCATTTTTATCGAATTAAAAGACTTACATGAAATGCATCTAACTATTATTCATTGTTTTTAATAAAAAAATGAATAAAAATAATAAAAAAGAAGAAAAAAAATTCGCGTGTAGCACCGTATGGAATTTGAACCGTCGTGTTTTTGGTTTCTGACATCTTTCGCTTGTGAGTTCTGCGCGCCTTGCCTACTGGGCTGCTTGCTCCTTTGGCGGAGCATAGTTAAAATGCAACATGGTTTTTATTGTTTTTATTTTTAACAATATTAATTATTAGTAATAAAAATGGTTATTATTTATAATTTTTATTTAAAATATATTATTTTTATTTAAAAAAAATAATAATAAATTTTAAAAAAACCCTAAAAACAGAAAAAAATCCGTTGAGCGGGTTCGAGTCCCGATCTCGACTCGATTTTTTTTTTCACTTTTTTTATGAAAACTAAAATTGTTATTATATTTATAGTGAGTGAACAATCAGCTATTTAATTGAAACGCTAGTTTTTATAACAAGACAGAATTTATTCCTACGAATACTAACTATTACAAAAATGTGAAATGAATATTTCGACGCGGCGAGTCAACCTACTTGAACAAACGCGGAGACGAGAATAGACTGAGAGTATCGTTTTTCCATTGTTCCAATCGGTAGTAGGCTCGACCGGGGTTGCCAACGTCGGTTCCCCCACATATTTTAATATTTTCAATATTGAATTAAAAAAATAAAAATATAATAATTTTAATTTTCATTCAATTTAATTCAATATTTTTTTGAACCCATATTTAACTTATTTATCCAAGACGTTTTGATTAAATTTGCCATATTTTTCTTTCTGTATAGTAACATTATTTTGAAGAAAATAAAACTTAGTAGGGCTGACCGGGATTAGTTGGCTATAGGGGTAAGTAGACTCATTGCGGTTAAGTCAACCACGGTTGAAAACAAACCTGCGTGAATTGGACTGTTTATTCAGTCGACTGACAGCTATCAGTGAACCAATGTCGTTAGACCACAGTGCTCTTGGAACGAACGAGGGGAAAAAACGAAATTTCAAGCGTCTGAGTAATTTTTTTTCTTGTTAATTAAATTGTTTTGTAGCTTACACTTTCATTGTATTGAACTCGTCAGTGATTTCAAGTGAAAATTTATGTATGAGTTAACGAGTTAGTGAAGCATTTTCTGACCCATACTTTTTCATTTTTTCTCACGAGTGTGTTAAAAATAAAATGGCGGCTTGGGGCTAGTTGACTCACAGTATACTAGGGTTAAATGACTCGATATGAATTACCTATATTTTTTTGTTAATTAATTTTATTTTTTTAAATTAGATGAAATTTACACCCCGATTGCGAGTGTCGTGTCGTTTTCGACAAGAGTCGTTTTACGTGTTGTTGTTAGTGTTTTTCTACCAACAACAACACGTAAAACGACTCTTGTCGAAAACGACACGACACTCGCAATCGGGGTTTAATTTATGTTAATCTGAAATGTTATTAATTTTTTAAAGAATAAATTTTTTCAGAATTATTATAGTTTTTTAATATGTTCCAACACATTTTCCTCATAAAAAGTATAGAGTCAAATAACCCCGTTCACAGAGTCAACAAACCCCAGACACGGGGTTAGTCGACTCATCGAAGAACTTTTTTTAAAATGAAAAAAAATATTTGAAACACCTATAATTAGTCAAAATAAAAGATTGACTAAGAAACACAATTGAATAAACCAACCAAAAACGTGTTTACTGCACCTGAAATAATAACAGTAAAACTTTTATGAAGTAGATTATAAAAAGTGGGTCTACTAGCCCCGGTCTACCCTACTACATCATTTCCAATTACCTTCAGATCTATAAAGAATTTCATTTTAAGACATTCAAGTCCCAATTTGTTTGAAACTCGAAAGTGTTAAAGTCAGTTAACTCCCAACAAGGTGTAACCCTAACATTTCAATGTGTTATTATTTTTTTACACATTTCAAAGGTGCTAAAGTGATATTTATAAGTGTTAAAAATTAACACTTTTTCTTTGAGACTAGAAGAAATTTGACACTGACATGACGGGTCAAATTTCTAACTGTGTATGTTTTTACAAAAACCTTCATTTTAATTTGGGGTTTGTGTTTCGTACAACGCGGTATCCGATAGAAAAAATGGCATTTTGCAGGAGCGTATATATTATGTTGAATGAGGTGTGTACAGCTATATTCACACATTTTAAGGTGGTCCGAACTTTTCACACTACCTTTTTTTAAATCATCATCTAAGTTGTTTCTAATAACCATTTTAAGTTCAAGAAATATTTTAAATTTTATTTAATTACGAGAGTGTGTTGGTCTAGTTATGTTGGCTGTAATTTCGGGCGTATATTGCTTTTGTTTGTTTATTTTCATTGTATTATAAATAAATATATTTCTCTAAACAGGTAGAGCATTTGGTTTCCCATTATAAATAATATTTTAATGTATCGAGCTAGGGTTAGAATTTTAATGCAAAAGGACAAAGTAAATTACGCCATGGGAATCTTCAAAAATGAGAACGTGGAAATTGTTG
This sequence comes from Chrysopilus asiliformis, assembly GCA_964034945.1. Classification (NCBI taxonomy): domain Eukaryota; kingdom Metazoa; phylum Arthropoda; class Insecta; order Diptera; family Rhagionidae; genus Chrysopilus; species Chrysopilus asiliformis. The sequence continues at coordinate 71,318,748 of OZ035962.1, forward strand.
CCTTCGGCTTAAGTTGTAGTTGAGGGAATGATGTAAAAAGCAGGAAAAAGTTAAAGCTATCAAATTAGCACCATATGGTTCTAACGTTAAAAGCATTTCCGTAGAAGGGTTGATTTCTTAAAAAAACTAAATTCGTTAGGATACGAGGATAGAAAGAAGCAGGCGAACGCAGAGAATTTCGACTGTGGAATTGGTGTCCCAACAACTGACATTAAAGAGGCGCCCGAAGAATATCACAGTGAGGCGAACTTGGCATAGAAGGTGTATTGAATATAAGTGGAATGGAAAACTACATCATGGTTGGATACTAGGTTTACAGAAGAGGTTCTGAAAGGAGAGGACGACGACCATCTGGACTGTATTAACTGTGATGCTATCCCGACGATAAAACGAGTTAATTTTATTAAATCTACGAACATGGAAAAACGAATTGTGTTGCCTTTCTGATACATCTGGGGGTTAAAAGAAATCTTCAGTCCCGAGTAAAGTGTTACATTGGGAACTTGAAATACACAAGTTAATTGCTCCCAGTATTGTTGTACATTTTTCCTACCCTTTTTTCTATTTTTCTTTATAAGTCGTTGACAATAATGGTGTTGTACTTCTACACTTTCACAATTTATTTGCAGACTCCTTTGTTTGTTTTCGGAATTCCTAACTTAGAGTTTCATCACCTTTAAGTTTTTAAAATATATATATATTCGGAACGTGTGGTATTTAAAATAACCATTTTGGGTGACCGTTGCTTATCTATTATATAACTACAATTAAAAGCGATCCTATGACGGGTAACCGCAGTCTTGGTAGGAATTCCGTCAGATAACAGGCGACTGTCGATTCGACGACTGTCGATTCGACGACTTTTCAAGTTGTTTGCCTTACGTGAATGATCAACTAATGCGTTTTAACCAAATTGTGCGTATAAACACATTCCATTTTGACCACGAAATCGGCAAAATCTTTTGAGCAACTTAAGATATACGCGTAAACGTATTTTGCATGAAAAAAATCATATTCGTATGGCGCAACTTTTTTAGTAAAAAATATGAAAGTGTTGATTTTTGACAATTTTTTCTTAAAATTTCAACAAATTTGTAAGTTCTAGAATAGGTAAAATTGGGTTACTTTGTGAACGGGCAAAAGTCGAACCGTTCCTTCCCAAAAAAAAAAAAAAAATAATAAAATTAAACCGTTTTTTACAATTTTCTCGAATAAGGTGAACCGTTTTGAAAAATTTGTGAAGGCAAAATGTGTTAAGAATATGATATTACATAACCGTTCATACTAGGGATGTCAAATTTTTGAAAAAAAAAACCGGTTTTCGGTTAAACCGGTTTTTAAGACTTCGGTTTAAACCGGGCCGGTTTAACCGGATCCAAAAACCGGTTATTAAAACACCGAAAAACCGATTAGTTCAAATTGGGTAGGTTAGGTCTTATTGTTAGACGTAACAAATACACTATAATACAAACAAAACACGTGAAGTGCCATATAATCCATTAAGAGGCCATAAATGGCACAATATAATATTGTATTTGGTTTAGAGTGCCTAAAAAGAAGTGTTTCCAACAAATCAGTTGCACGAAAATTGGTTTAAAATTATTTTTCCGTACAAAAAAAAAAGATCGGTTTTTTTGACCGGTTTTTGGCTTTAAAAAAACACCGGAAAAAACCGGTTAACCGAAGCAAAAACACCGGGTAACTGGTTTAACCGGTTCTTTTTTGACATCCCTAGTTCATACATCAAAATCGAATCGGGTCAGTCCTTCAAGCAACACAAATGGATTTTTTTCATAAGAATTTTGTCTGGCCTCATTTGACGATTGGCCCCTACCAATTGTAGCTTTTCTGATGTTTCAGTAATGTGCTATGCCTACTGGTAAACTTTAAAAAAAATCGATGTTTTTTACATATTCTTAAAGTACAGCATTTCGACTTTTATCTTTCAATATATTGAGTTTATCGGAAGAAAATGGCCGAAATTATACTACTTTAAGTCATATGTGGAGCCGAATCAGCAGTAATTACGAAAGAACTTGAAACTTTAATCGCGATATTCTCAAATCTATAAAAACTGAAATTAGGAAAAAATCTATAAAATACAAGAAAAATCATTTGGTTTATGAAAAATTTCAAATATTTCATAGTTTATAAAAATATTTCATAGTTTTTAAGACTGTTTCATAGAGTCTATTATATTTTTTCATTAAAAAATTATTCACAAAAAAAAATCATAACCTCTAAACCAGATTTTACTGAGAGCCAAAGGCAACCACGATGAAGTACAGTAAATTTTATTGTCGTCTCCCAGTAAATAAAATTGACTGTTCTTGCCAGTAAATATTGGAATGTATTCCCAGTAAAATTTCCATGCTGGAAAACTGGAAAGCACTAATTTTTACTGGGAATCCTAGTAAGATTTACTGGGATCACAGTAAAATCTTAAAGACCTCTCAGATGCTTTTTGGAATTTTTGAAGCATTTGAATGGGTTTTTTTTTGAATTTTTGAACTGTTTGCAATAACACAGAAATTTATATCAGTGGGAAGAACTAAAATCAATGTGAAATTTTTATGATTTTTGACGATAGATTAATTAGGTTTTTTCATAAATTCTATAAGTAGATATCATAAGTTTTATGAAAATATGTCAAAAACTCCATTAAGTGAGGTCTTTAATGGAAAAGTTCCATAATGTCTATGAAAATCGTTTCATAAAAACAATGATTTTTTTGTCATAGGTTCTCAGACTTCAATGGTTCGAAATCATAAATGTGTAGACATACATTTCCTGATTTTTCCCAAAAACTAGTTTCATCGAGAATTTATCTAAGTTTTGGGGGAAAACTGTTCGAGATGCCATCTTTGGGTTGGTAATATATAATTTAATTCTAGATATAAAGATAATATGAATGGAGCCGATGTACTCAGCCCCTAAAAGCACTTAGACCATCAGTTGGGTCCATTGTGCTTTGTTGTAGGGATCTGGCTATTACTAGCTTATTCATGTAAGAATCTTCTGGATCCTGTAATGAAGCTGTAAATTTTATTTGGAGGGATCTTACCGATGTCCAGTGGTTTTAAGAAGCGGCTGCCAAAGGTGTTTAGTCTGCGGTTTTGGAAGAAAGGACACAAGCAGATATAGTGTTCTGGAGTTTCTTCCTCTGCGTTGCATAGGTTGCAAGAAGGGTCGCTCGAAAGCCTGATGTTGTGAAGGTGGTAGTTGAGTTTACTGTGACCCGTTAGTACGCTGACCAGCGGTCCAATACCAGTTCTCCCCAGACCTAGTACTTTTTTGGCCGTGGTTGGATTAGGTTCACAGCCAAACTTTTTAGCTTGTCGTCCAACAGTTTCATTTGCCCACCTCGTCTTGTGTTGCTGTCTGCTGTATATATGTATCATTGCTTTGATTGTTGCTACTGAGATTAGCAGCGAAGGAGCAGGTCCTACAGGTAGAATATCAGCACCCTGTCTTGCTAATTTGTCTGCTTCTTCATTGCCTTCGATGTTACTGTGTCCTGGGACCCATATAAGGGATACAGTATTGTTACATGAAATCCTTTGAAGGTTAAGGAAGCATTCTTCCACAAGTTTTGATTTCATTTCTACGGAGTTCAACGCCATTAATGCCGCTTGACTGTCAGAGAATATGTTGATCTCCTCGCCTATAGGATTGTTGTTACAAATTAGCATTGCGCAAGTGGAAATTGCTACTATTTCAGCTTGAAACACAGTAACATTTTTCCCCAGCGGGATAGTTTCAGTGATATTATCGTATGCGGGTCTAGGATGAAAGACACCAGCACCCGCCACTTCATTTCTGAGTGATCCATCAGTAAACCAGCAGTTGCTTGTGAGAGGGACCATTTGACTGTTCCGATTCCATTCCTCTCTTGTTGGAAGAATCACCTTAAATTTCTTACCAAAGTGTAATTTTGCAATATGATAATCAATAGGCATTTCTGCCTCTGGTATCTTATTCGTTAGGTCATTCCAGATAGAAATGTGAGATTTGCTGCAATTGCTGGGGCCCTATCGGCGAACACGATTCGAATCGACACACGATACGATTTGCGCACACGATTTTGTTTTAAGTTGGTACCACTGAACCCGTTCGTATCGTGTGGAAAGTAGTGCCACAGTTTTCCTAGATTCCCAACTTCACATTATTGTTTGACAACTAACCTTAACCTCACTTTGCTATTAATTTCCAAATCAAGAAAGCGCAAGTTTTAAAAGTGAAATATTTAAAAACTATAAAAAAAATGTTTAGTGTTGCAAATTTTCAAGACGGAAACGACAGCGACGAAGAAAATATTGCGTTTATACGTCGGCGGATACGAGATGCCTCGAATCCTCTAGAATTGCCAAATTCAAGGTAAGATACACCAAATTTAATAACTAGAAAAAATAACTTTTATCGTTATTATATATTATGTGCAGATTCCTAAGCTTATATAGGCTTTCAAAAGAAGCTTTCGCATACCTCCTGAATGAAATGAGTTCGCACTTCAAGGTATGCGTAAGATCATCTTCTATTCCTGCGCTCTTAAAAATCGCTGGAGTTTTAAGATTTTTCGCAGAAGGAAGTTACCAGCAAGGTACTGGACAAGACCTGACAATTGGAATATCACAAAGTTCCTTTTCGTATGGCCTGAATGAAGTTCTGAACATATTTGAACAAACAATATGTTCGCAATGGATAAGTTTTGAATTATCTGAGGTCGAAAAAGACCAGAATAAGCAATACTTCTATAGAAAAACTGCCTTTCCGGGTGTAATTGGATGCGTAGACGGAACGCACATCAACATAATTAGGCCTGTTGAAAACGAGCATATATTTTTCAATAGAAAGGGGCACCACAGTATAAATGCGATGATCGTAATATGAAAGTCTATAGACAAATTTAGATAAATAATATTAAAAAACATTTAGGTCTGTGATTATAAAATGCGAATTCGATCAGTTGATGCAAGATTTGGGGGCTCATCCCACGATTCTATGATTTGGGGAAGTAGTGATCAACGTCAATATATTCAGGAAAAAAGAAGAGCCGGCGAAAGAAATAGTTGGCTTCTCGGTAATTTTTATATCTTCTATGTGAGCCAATAATTGTAAAATTTTTGTTCTTATAGGTGATTCTGGTTATCCATTAGAGCCATGGATCATAACTCCTTTCCGGTCAACGGTTGAAGGAAGCGCAGAAGCTAATTTCAATCAAGTCCACTCTAAAACAAGAAATATAGTAGAGAGAACTATCGGTGTTTGGAAATCCAGATTTAGATGTCTTCTTGGAGCCAGACAACTACATTACACCCCAGAAAAGGCCATAAAAATTATAAACGCGTGTACCGCGCTGCATAACATTTGCATTTCCTATAATGTTGAAATGCCAGTCCTCCCTCCCTATTTTGAAATTGGCAGTGACGAAGTAGATGACTTCTCGGGGGAAATGTACGAATCTCATATGGCCGAAGCGCAAAGAATAAGAAATAATCTTATGCAGAGCTTTATGAATTAAACTCAATTTATGGTATTGCTGTTTAAAACGAAACTATTTATTTCAAATAAATAACGAAAACTTAAAAATATCCTTTTTAAATAATAAAAAAAACAAAGCTTAAAATGTAAGATTATTGCGTATTTATATGTATGTTATATTTCAGTTCTTGGATTTGGAGTTTTCGCTTCTTTAATTCTAATTCCTGAATGAACTGCTTCTGCTGAATTACACTTCTCTCTTCAGCAGCCCGAGATTTCTTTTTTTCCAATTCGTATCTTTTTTCCTGTATTTTCCGATTGCGCTTCAACTCTTCTACATTTTCTTTGTTGGTTACGATAATTTGAGTTAAGCAGGTTTTAACTCCTTTATATAAGTCTGCCTGAATATCCGTTTGCTTCTTTAGTAAACTGTAGTGATCTTGTTTGGAAGACAGCTTTCTTTTGAAGCCCCTTTTTGTCGCTTGGGAATTATTCGATGCACTTTGGTGTATTGGACTAGGAGATTCATTCCCATTATTTGGCGAATTGTCTTCTTCGTTGTCAGATATTGGCCTTGATGGTGAGCTTTGAGGGTCTGGACATTCCGTGGGAGTAATTCCGCACATAGATGTTGAATGTTGTCTCCCAAACGATTTAGCGCCGGTCACGCCGTTTACTGCGGCCCGCATATCCACAAGTTCTATCACCTTCTCCTCCAGGTTTGAGAAAAAGAACTGTTTATGTGGGCCACCGCCAGTACCGGTCATATTTTTTTTGTTTTCCCTTAATTTTCGTTTAATATAAAATTTGTAGTCCGACCATACCTGGAAAATTATATTAAACACGTTTAAAGTTAAAAATTTTAGTTTTATTTCGACTATGTGCTATACCTTCTTCCAGCCAACCCAATTTCTTTCTGGGGGCCCATTTTGATTAAGGTTTTCTGATATTTCTTCCCACAAATTTCGACTCCCAGTTTTCCCGTCAGCGTGATTTAAGAGCCCCACTACGAAATTTCGATTTGCTTCCATAAAAGAAACTAATACAGAGTATTGCTTTTGATTTGTAATGTTGGGCCTGTAAAAAATCAAGTTCACATTAAAACAGAGTAAATTAAAACAAGAAATAAACGGAAAAATGAACTAACATTTCTTCGACGATTCCACAACACGATTGAGTAACGACAGCTAAAATGTCATCGAACCAAAAAGACGATTGAAACGAGTAAACCGTGTACGAATTCGTCTTGCCCGATGCCATTTTCTCGAATTCGTGTGCCACACGTTTCGATTCGTGTTCGCCGATAGGGCCCCTGGATTTCCTTTGACCAGTAATGCTGAGTCTAAAGGCACAGAGCATAGCTTGCTCCTTGATGAATAAATCCAGTGGTAATAAGTTTAATATAACCTCCAACGCAGCTGTTGGGCACGATCTCATCGCACCAGTAATACTAATACACGCAAGTCTTTGGAGCTTATTGAGTTCGTTTTTGACAGAAGAAAGAGTTGTTCTTTTCCACCAGATTATAGCACCATAGGATACCATTGGTCTGATTACAGCAGTGTATAACCAGAGTACAATCTTCGGAGATAATCCCCAGGTACGGGATACGGCTCTTTTACATTGTACAAAGGCTGATATCGCTTTATTTACTTTGTTTGAGACATGTGATTTCCAATTGAGTTTTTTGTCGTAGATCACACCTTAATTCTAAGAAAATAAAAAAAAAATTTCTGGGAAAAATAAATCAATAGGAAAATAATAGTTTTCGTCGAATTTTCCGAAAACTTTCTTAAACGTAGGACAGGCCTTTACTATTTGATCGAACTAACTAAACCAACAAAAGGCCCGTAGCGTGCTGTAGTTCTTAAGGATTTTCCGAGAAAACAAGGCGAACTTTATTGGGATTTCCCAAAAAAAATTTTGTGTAAGATATTCCGTAGTCTATCTGTACAAAAAGCAGAAAAAGTTTTCTTTTTTTACAAAACTGGTTTCGATAATTTTTTTTTAAATTTTCTTCTAAAACCAATAAAGTCTCAATAATACTACAAAACATTAAGCATTAGTAAATGAAATTATTTAAATTTTTATTGAACATTTTTCTTGAAATAAAATTACTTCAAAATAGTTTCTCTTGATCGTAATCAAAAACCACTTACCCATGAAAATTTTCTCATTTTTAAAGGATATTTGAAAATTTGATTGAATAGAAAAATTCTTATAGTTTTTTTTAAACATCAATTCCGAAGAAATTATTGTGCAAAATGCATTTAAGGAAACGAATGACTAACTTTGGTGCAATATGATTTCGGTCTTGGAAATAAATTCAATGCTATTATTAAGGTTTTTTTATTTTTTTACTTAGAAATCTTTCAACAATGATGCCCTATTATCATCATAATTTCCCATTTTGATTGTCTGAAAAGTTTTTCAGCTGCAATCCTTCGCTAAAAGTCCTTTTGCGAATCCCTCTTTCCAGTTTGCCCTTATTATTTGGCAAGTTAGTTTCTACCATCGGAAAATATCGTTTTTTCACGATAAATCTTGCTTTCTTTCCACCGACACACACACAACCATTGATTCACCATTACCTTTGCTTAATAAAAAAAAAGTTTGCAGGAAAGTCGCGAAAGAAATTCTGTATCAAATCCGGTAAGGATCTGGTCTCAATAAGAGCAATGATACGATTTTCTGTTAAATTTTTCTGGATGCTGTTCACTTTTTCTTTACTCACAGGAACTTCTGTCTTTTCTGTAAAATATGTTGGGAGCTTCTTAGGAAAAAAAATCTTGAACAAGAAATAAAATTTCGAAGAAATGAAACAAAAATTAGGGAATAAAAATATCGACTTGATACCTGCAGACGGTTTTTAAAACGAAAGATTTCTTTTTAGGTATGCCCATATGAGTATCTGCGGTCGCAGATATGAAAATTTATATACCTAAGCGTATAAATGGTTTCTAACAAAATTGGTGTGTTTGTGTGTGCAAGTAGGAAAGAAAAAGAAAAGTTGCTGCAAAAAAGGTGAAATTGAAAAAGTTCTCGTTTATTAAATAAACCAAGTTGGTCCGTTCAGACGTGCCAAGTATACCGAATATCGGAACCAGTTTCTCATCGATAATATTTATATTCTAAGATAATATATATCTATTTTAGGATACGTGTTTTTGTCGGTATATCCACTGTAGGTGTCTATATTCCTTTAATACAGTCTTTTTTATCATAAACTTACAACTTTCTCTTTGCCCAACGATATTTTTGAATTTCTTCTGTTACGGTATCTTTTATCTTCAATAGGTGTTTATTGTAATGAACTTGGTTTCCGATAAATTATGATCCAAGTTATTTGTTGTATGTTCGAATGTAATTTTACAAGAAAAAAGATACGTAAATTGGTTTATGGGATAAAAAAATATATTCACTTTTCTTGTAAATTAATTAATTTCCTAAAATTTGAAACTTTGAGAATAAAAGAAAAAAAATCGGATGTGACCAGCATATAACTTTCTTAGGCAAAATCTACGTTCTTGAGCAATTTATACTATAACACGAAAAATAAAACATTAGCTTATATAAAAAAATGATTTTGTTATAATTTTAATATGCCGCCCAGCACCTAGCGCCACAACGTTCATTGATTGTAGTTCAGAGTTTGCTCACTGCGAGTTTCGGGTCGCTTGTAGTAGACATTCGGCTAAGGCGAATCTCCGGTCCTTCTTGCTTCAGACTTGGACGCGAGCAGACGGTCATCTTCGTCTTCCATCCAGTTAGCAGATTCATGTCATTAATAAAGTAATTTTATAAAGAAGCCATCTCGAGTTTTTATTTAAATCCATTACAATTTTTTTTACAAATCTGAAATATCTCAATAATAGGAATTGAGTTACACAATACACAAGAAACAATCACCAGAATAATATAATCAAATCAATAAAAATCGATTACTCCAGTATTATAGGTGAAGAAATAAAATTGGCATAAATTCGAGTACTAACATTGTTAGACCCTCGGTTTCGAGGGTCCAGGAAATAATGAGTACCGGCTAATACTCCGTACCAAAGTCAGTACTAAGGCGCGCTAGTACTTGATGAAGACATAACTTGACATCAATTTGAGTACCAAATTTTGGTCTAATACCGGTAATAGCGTTAGTCCTCGGTGAAGAAATTGGCCGTTAATATCTTAAATTCTTCTTTTAACTGTTTTTTTTTTTCGAAAAACCGTGAGTGTGCAAGCAATTTGCAAAAATCTTTTTTATAATTTTTAATGAAAATATCTCAATAAAGGATAATAGTGAAAGACAAAATTGTGGAATTCATAGACTATCAAAAACCCGTCAGTTTTCGAAAGAAACGTAAAAAAAACTGATTTTTTTTAAATAACGGTATATCTCGATATGGGCTTAAGATCTCCAGTTTTAGTAAAAGAAAAAGATGTGAGTAGGAAATTTTACTGTCTTCAACTTTTGTCATACCTAAGATTAGTGAAAAACTCGTAGTTTTAGAGTAAACAGCAAACAACCAAACTGCGATTTTCAAAAACCGCCATTTTGGTTACTTCCGGTTAATGTATTTCCACCAAAAGTTAAAAGGATTGTCCCATTCCAAGACCAAACACGTCAATCAAACTTCATGGCTCTAGATCTATTAACTTTTTGAGAAATATTGTACACAGACTAACAGAATGACAGGCTGACAGTCTGACAGAAAGACAGACTGACGAAGCAAAGCAAGCGAACATGCAACTGGACAAAAATGAAAGTCGATCATTCCTTCTCCATACAAACGAAACAGTTTTCGCAGTTTACTTGAAGACTGTGAGTAATATTGAAAAATTTATAAAGGTAAAATGTGCTTAGAACACGATTATACATAACTCATCCATACATCAAAATCTAGCCGGACTACTTTCCATTTTTTTTATACAAATGGATTTTTTTAAATAAACATTTTGTATATAGAGTATTTGACGATTGGCCCCTGGCAATTGTAGCTTTTCTTATGTTTTTATTGTTGAGTTCAATATCAATTGTTCATATTTGTAACTTCTCATAAAATTATGTAACATTAAAGATGAATTATCAGAAACACAGAAATTACAATAAAGAAAATATAAATCTAATTGAATATCGTAAACATTTTGTATAATGTTATGTTAGACATTTTATGGGTGGTTAAATATCATTTCACAGACAGATAATTCACAAACTTAATTAAGGAAATGGTAACAAATTTAAATAAATTCTTTGAACTCTTACTGGGAAATTTCCACAAAACAGGAAAAAAGGTTTTACACAATTGTAAAACTTTGATTAGTTAAATGTAAGTTATATATATTTTCGGAATTGAAACCTCTAATTATATTTGGTTTATGTTTTACTTGAGAACAACTAAACGAAGAAACTACTCTATCACAATGATTCTTTGCAATTGACTTCCAGAGAAATTAGAACTCTCTTCCCTTGTCCTTTGCGGTCAAGTCAGTGATAGAGATCTGTGGTGTCATTCTGATGAAATCTGTCTTAGATTCTCAGGATCGTGATTTGATGTTTCGTATCAAATTTTTCCGATTTTCATTGTTCCAATTTCATTGTATTCTATCATTCTCCTTTAAACATCTGGTATTTGAATAGAAATGGTTTCGAGAGAAAAAAAAAATACTGTAATATGACCAAGGTCCAGATAAATCATAAAGATAATAAGATATTCCTGATCCGGAATCAAGCTCGGAATGTCATAATGTTCAAACATCCAACCGCCTACCAACGGAACCAATTGACCAATGCGAAGTTTCGCGGTAGTAATTGAAGATCTACTAAGTGTTTCTGAACAAAGAAAATTGATTGTTGTATATAGATTGTTTTTAGTTGCGCATATTTTTTTCTATTACCTCTCATTCCTGGAAGACTAGAGATGGCAAAATAATAATAATTAACGATTAATCAAGAATTTGATTAATCGAAAAAAATATTAATTATGTCCGTTAGCACCAAAATTTTTTGAATAACTTACTTTAAGCAAAACTTAGAAAAAAGTTCTTGTTATTTTAGACTGTGTTGCACCCAGTGTTGGGCGTAATCAACTAATTTTTTAGATGTATGTTCAATCAACTAAAAATTTACTCATAGCAAAATCAATCATGATTACTCACAGTAAACTTGGTCATGATTAAAAATATTAATCATTGGTTTTTCAGTCAATAGTAATTTAATCATTGGTTTTATTCATTTTCAAGAATGATTAAAAATTATTTGAAGCTGAAATATCGAAATATTGGAAATCAGATACCTGTTTTTTAAAAAAATCTCAATAAAGAAAATTGATTAAAACCAATCTTTACTATAAAATATTTTTTATGAATGATATGACATTTCTATTATTGAAAATTTTAAAAATTCATATTTCTTTGATATCTATGACATCAAAATTGATTTTTATCATAACTATTTATTGGTTCATAATTTCATTAAAGGATTTATTACAAAAACATATACAAAAATATCTGATGTGAGCAGCACATGACTTTCTTATACAAAACTAGCTTGCATACCCGTCGTTGCCGGGTTAAGTTTTTTCAAATGGTTTTTGATGGTCTATGTTGGAGCTAAATTTCAGGGCAATCGGCTCGGTAGTTTCCTCGCGAAATGGTAACATAGAGGAAGAGCTACGTTTCGAGATTACTTTACCCTCTCCCTTGCTCCCCCACCTCTCGGGATACTTTTTAAATAGTCTATGTTGGGGTTGGACCCCCGACGAACATCTATGCCAAATTTCAGGCCAATCGGTTCAGTAGTTTCTCCGCGAAAGAGTAACAGCGTAAAAACTAAGTTTCGAAATCACTTTACACCCTCCCCTTACTCCCCCCACCCTTCACTCTACTTTTCCCGTATACCTATGTTGGAACCAGAACCAGAGAACAAATAATCTAGAGAATAAACTCTTAAACATTATTCTCTTCAATTTATATCATATATTAAACCACCAAAAATCCGTTAAATGTTCAGGGCTGAGCAAAATTGAAGAAGATTCCGCGAAAAGACCATTTCTACCCATGACTTTTCGATACTGTTTGCATCGCATAGGATGATTTTTATACCCGTATGGTGAAACTAAAGGGTATATTAAATTTGCCTTATCGTTTGTAACGCCAAGATCCCGTCATCACACATAAAAATGAATTACACCAGTGTGTTTAGAATGATAAAAAAAATTGAATTTTGCATGACTGTGGCGCGGATTGCGGGCGCACGGTTTAAGCTAGAGACTTGAAACTTTACGCAGATTCGTTTTTAGTAAAATGCAAGGCTAAATTCGTTAATGGGCAAAAATGGACCATTAGGGGGGATACCCCCCATACGAACGAAAATGTTTTTTGCGAATATCCCAGAAACGGGGCATCTTATCAAAAAAGTGCAAGAACAAAAGTTTTTTAGGACATGATTCTACATAAAACTTCCATACATCAAAATCCTATTGAAATAAATTTTAAATAATCTTATTAAAAAGTTTGACTTCAAAGTGGAATTTTGATACAACTGTTCACCGTTCACTTAAATCACCATACGGGTTTTCAATAATTGCCAGATTTGCAATTATAGCTTTTGTTATGTTTTTAAATTGGGTAGTGTAGAAAAATAGAAATTTCAAGACTGGGTTTTGAATTTAATGTTCACTAAAATGTTTTAGTTAAAGCTCTAGTATTCTTTTTAGAATTTATGTATTTCTTGATGTGTTTAACGAGACTGGTCAGAAAAAGTTTTTTTTAGAGAATATTCTCAGCGTGGGAAGAATTTATATTGATGACTCTGTTGTGTTTCACGATTTTAAATTGGAATGGACGTTTAAATTTATATCACTTATATGATTACTGAGTAATACTATAACTAGTTTTATTCCAAGATTAATTCTCACTTATTCGCCTTTTTGCAGTTAGAGTGACATTTGCTTGTCTGTAAGCACATTCGTTCGTGAGGAATATTTAGATGAATGATCCTTTGCGGGGAAAACCACAAAATCGGGGAAAGTTATCCTTCTCTCAAATAATAGTTATATGTCGACACTACTTGTCGTCAGATAGACGTCGCTTCCAGTATTTGATAAAATCTCTTATACGATAAAGCTTAGCCCAGGAACTGTGTACACGAGTATGCATTGACGTAGGTTTTTTTTAAAGCTAAAAGCTTACGGAGAATTTGATGTGAAAATATAAGGAGGACAATTGAGCGAGCGTGCGCATTATCGTATAACGAAAATAAAGCATAGAAAAAAACTAAACGTAATATTGTTGAGATTTTTAGTTTGAAGAATGCATAAATTCCTTGTTTTAACGGTAGATGTAATTTGACTGCTTTTCTCTTTTACTGTGCTTTCTACGCCCAAACAAAACTCTCATTTCCTTCTTAGTTGTGTTATGTTTCGAAATTCAACTCTAACCGATGGAAAAAGGGTAAGGTCAGTCTGAATAGCACGAGAAGAGTGGCGATGCTGTTGATACCGGATTGTGACACTTAGGCATTTGAATCCTTACAGTTTCGTCCTCGGCAAGGCCATGTTTACGCAGCATGAATTAATCGTATAAAGTTCGCCGTATTCTGATATTTACATCTCTCCTACCGTCAGTTACTTGGACGTTTGGACGATTTGATTCCTTTCTGTTTCCGTGATTCTTTTCTACATTCTTCACTCCTACAATGAATTTCACTCCTACAATGATTTCCGGCTCTATGTCTGCTCACCCATTCTCTGCTTTGGCAAACACTTGATTCCGATTCGGTTCGGGCAATTTATTGACGATGGGCTCCTTATGAAGATAAAGAAGGAAGAATATATCATCATTAAAGCATTCATGCAATCGGTGGTTCAAAAGCGGTTGTATTTAGGGATGAGATAAGATATTGGAGTAAGGAATCTGAACGACCCAAGCGGAGGTTGACTGGTCTTATTGATGGGAGAAGAAAATTTCTTCTTTCCCCCTATATTTTATCTTCATTTTCCCACTTTTAAAGGGATAACTCATACCACCGATTGATTTCTGCGCCATTTTGTTCTTTTGCGAAGTTTTTCCCATCGTTTTGACTCTTGGCAGAATTAAATATCTAAATAGGTTTTTTGCCCTTCAAGTACATACTCATGTAAGAATGTCTATTGTCCTAGGCGGACAGATACTAGTCAGGGCTAGATTTCCACTACGCCGACGTTGCCATAGTACTTGGTCGTACAATAATAAAGATACTCAACGTAGATCTGAAGAAAAACCAGTGAAGAAAAAGAGATACTTACCTACTTGGTTGTGTACTGTTCTGATTGAATAATGAAATTAGGTCAAGGCAGCATATCACGAAAGAATATGAAATATCTTGAGCAGCAGCAACCGAATCCATATTTGTATTTCCATCCTTGATGTCAGAATAAAAAAAACTGGGTTACCTGTGGCACATATGAGGGATGATGACAGGTTGGCCGACACTGATGATTTCTTTAGGACTGGTTTGCCATCTTTGTCCTGTATAGTTAAAAATAATAGACAAGATGCTTATTAAATTTTCATAATGTTTGAAACAAGTCAAACGAAAGTTAAAAATATCCTTTTTTAAGTGTACTTATTTGAAAAGCTCTAGCGTAACTACACTCAAAGCCAAATTAATTGAATTTCAGTTTAGATGATGTTCCGGATAATGCCTTTTGCATCACTAAATTAATAATAATGAGAAATGGGGCCGTTTCGCAGGATCGGACTAATATTAGTGAAGTGAACCGACTGCCTGGCCTCAATTCGCTTTAATAATACAAAATTCAGATGGTTTCTGTTTTCCACAATGAACTTTTTGATGGAATTTCCTGAAATAGTTCAGGTCGAGTGGAGTGAATACAAGGCATTATTTGGTTGTGAAGTTCTGTAATAAAAATTGCGGTGGTCTACCTCCATGGACTTCATTTACGTCTTCATCATCGTTAACTCGGGCGCTATCGTTTTTATTGTTTTGTTCTAGAACTTTTAAAGTGAATGGGAGTTTTTTTTAGAATGTAAGACATAATAAACTTTGCATTTATAACTTTTGGAGCGTTTTTGTTCCTTAACAATAACAATTAAAATTTTCATTTTTATAGTGCTTTGCAAACTATTGCTGGAACAAGAAATTTCCTTTTGTTCGAAAGATCGAAAGCCTTCATTGTTTGCATCAAGTTTTTTTTTTTGAGAGAAGTCTTTTCTTTAGTATCTAGATGTGATGAATCAAATAAATATCCACGGTTCGTCCGGTTATTTGTCATTGGGTATGAAAATTTGGGAAGAAATCAGGCTGAAGATTTTAAATATGGCACACCTCTTAAAATCGAAACGTTCTATCGCCTTTCCAACATTTCCCATACAAATGAAAAAAATAAATAAAAATATTTTTATAAACATTCTTTGTTTAAAATGTAGGAAAAAATATTTTCTTGGGTGTTGTGTGTTAGGCGCCGTGAATTTTATTGACACTACACGTAGCGAAAAAAAATAGTAAATATAACTACTTTGTAGCACGAAATTAGGACTATCACTAAAATAGTTAATTTTCATTACAAAATAGTTAATTCGTGATTTAGAATTTATTGCCGATTTATAGGAAGACTCATTGTAGGAAAATCGGTATATGAAGTTATTTTTAGAGAAAATTCATACGCAATGCCAAATTCGAGTGTTTATCTGTTCAACATTGATCGGTGGCGGATGCACACACACAAACATGAAGTCCATTTGATATGTATTTGAAGTGCACTGAAAGAAACGTTCTTCAAAGATTTCTGGGTTAATGCTGGAAGTTTTTGGAAAACTTGAAAGTTTACTGATTCAAAAATAGCGCCTTTTCTTCATCAGTTTTGCGATATCTTAGTGTTTTACCTATGGCTATAAAGAACAGTGTTTTCGTTGTTCTATATAGCTCAATAATATTAAAAAAACATAACAAAAGCTATAATTGCCAATCTGGTAATTATTGAAAACCCGTATGGTGATTTAATTGAACGGCGTATCAAAATTTCATTTGAATTCAAATTTTCCAATAAGATTTTTTTAATACTTGTTCCAATCGGATTTTGATGTATGGGAGTTTTATGTAGAATCATATTCTAAATAACTTTTGGTGTTGCACTTTTTTGATAAGATGCAGTTTTTGAGATATTCGCGAAAAACATTTTCGTTCCTATGGGGGGTACCTTCCCTAATGGTCCATTTTTACCCATTAACGAACTTAGCCTCGCATTTTACGAAAAACGGATCTGCGCAAAATTTCAAGTCTCTAGCTCAATCTATGCGCCCGCAATTCGCGCCACAGACAGACAGACAGACGGACGGACGGACGGACAGACGGACGGACGGACGGACAGACGGACGGACGGACGGACAGACGGACGGACATGGAAAATTCAACTTTTTTCATCATTCTAAACACACTGGTGTAATTTATTTTTGTGTGTGATGACGGGATCTTGGCGTTACAAACGGTAAGGCAAAGTTAATATACCCTTTGGTTTCACCATACGGGTATAAACATGCCTACTAAATTCATGTTGCACAACCGTATACACTACGACACCAAATTCTGAAAGATGGTCGAACTCGAATTTTTTATTCAAATCCGGCCGAATAAATTCAAATTTGACAACTTTTTATATGCTTTATCTTGTTTTTGTTATTAATACCATACAACCATTTTTTTTCTTTTTAGAACATTTTAATAAAAGCTTAAAATACACCCTTGTAATTACTATTTCTAAGCTTTTTAATTTGAGCTCTCGCACGGTGGTGATTCTGTTTGCACAATTTTAACAAAATGGCGTCATGTACCCGCAGTGACGCACACAGGATTTCATTTAGCGGGCAAGTCAATTGAAAAAAAAAACACAAATGCGATCCATATATTTAAGAGGCAAAGCTATTTTGTATGGATTTATTTCGTCGATGATTATAAGCTCTCTATCTGTAGATATAGCAATTCATATTATAAACCCCCTATTGATTATACTGAAACGATAGCATCATTATAAAACACAACTCCAGTTATCAGGGCAGCTTTTCTCGACCAATATTCGAGAAAAACGGCGCCCACCAGAACATTCCTGACAAATGGCGAAGATACTAGGCCACGAGCATCTTTTGAAAGGATCTAGAAACTCTTACAACTTTCTCGTGCTGCCAGCCACCCATAAAAATAGATCGCAGAAGTCAACTAGCATTCATTCTGGATTTTGAATCTAAAGCGATCGGATCGTTAGAGAATCTCAACGTATAGTACAGTGAGATTGTGAATTATTTAATCAAATCTGATATGGAATTATTGAAATAAGGTAATTAGAGTTTAAGTTTGTTATTGTTTAAGAAACTCAAATAAAGACATTTTATTATTAATTATCTCGTGTTATATTCTGCAAATATCCCATACGGACCCGTTACAATACTTTATTAGTTTTTTTTTATATTCAATCCTTACAAAAATCTCTTACTGTTCGATCAGTCCCGCGGCTAAGTGTACGCGTCAGGTACGGGTTTGATTCCGATTTGTGGCAAAATATTCTTATACACTATATGAAAATCATATAGGAGTATATTAGGTTTAGGATATCGTATGTAACGCATTGAACGAATCACATCAGGGTGTTTGGTATAAAAAAAGATTTTGATGTCCGCATGTCCGCCCGTCTGTCCGTCCCTCCGTTTGTCTGTCCGCGAACACCATAACTTTCGAAAGGATTGATAATTTTTCGGATAATTTTTTCGCGGTGTTTTCGCTTAATTAAATATTTTCATCTATCTAGAAATAATTAAAGGAATTTATTGATTTCAATATATTTATCAATAATTCACATTCATTTTATTATTTAATGCTGTGGACCAATAAAATCGAATAGAATTAAATCTCTAATTGACATATGACACATTTATCGTGTTCCTTCCTTCACACATGGCTGTAATGTTAAATCAGAGAAAGTTTCCGTCATTCGGAATTCTAAATCATTACAGAATGACCACTGGGGCTCCTTTTTGAGCTATTCGAGCTACCCAAAGGAATAATTAATCGTTACGAGTGAGTATTTATGTGTTTTATTTACTTATAGACAGTTCTTATTTGTGTTGTTTCAATTTTATTAGTTAGGTGGATTTTCATACTGAAATGTTCGATTGCCTAAGCTAAGGATTTTGTTTTTAGTTGTGTATTTATCCACGTATATTCACCATTAATCCGCTTTTACTCTGTCACGACATGTATCTGTCTCTTTTCATTTTGTTAATTAGCATTACAATCGAAATGATGAACATTTTTATTTACGTATTTGCTCCTGTCGAGTGGATCTGGTTTTGTTTTGTTGTCTTTTTTCAAATGTCGATTTCGGTCCAGAAAAAATCAATTTTGGACCTAATCCAAAAATCGTACGGAAATTAATTATAGAAAACGAAAATCAGAGGGCGATAAGATAACCTTTTTTTCGAGGAAACTTCAGTTGGAATGAATTTCCGCCTCTTTTTCGTACTCAAGTTAGTTGAATGCATTCATCTCTTTCGGTTCCGTCCGATTTGTATGCTAGATACATTGAGGTATGTATATGCTACTAACTAATTTATAGGTAATTTGACCAAATCGTAGCATAGACATAAAGTTTTTTTTCTATTTTTGTTGCTTTTGGTGTTGTTTGGCCTCAAACCAAGTTGAAAATACTTTCAACGTAACGTGCTAAGTTACATTGAAACATTTCAGCAAACACAGAAGCCCGTAATGTAACGGTCCGATATTGAATGCCCACATGAAGAAGAATGCTTGAGTGAAAAAGAGATGGAATGGAGCCCATAAATTGTGATTCGGGGATAGGAAATCACCAGAAATCAATCACTAGGACTTACTGGTAAACAAAGGCATTTGTCAAAAGATTTGGTCTCGAAATCTGTTGGAATCTGTGAAGGTTCTCTGGAATTTCCAAGTATCTAAACACAAACATATAAATATAATGTTCTGTATCTACATAAATGTATTCAATTTCAATAGACACTTATGTAGTGAGCATTGTTATAGAAATTTTGTTTGTTGCATTCCGTTTTCTGATATTTTGATCCCAATACGAACTGCTTTTGGAATGCAGGGAATTCACAAACAATCTTTAATCTATCTGAATTTTTCAACTTTTAAAGTTATACAATATACACAAAAAAAATATCTGGTACCTTGACTAAAAACACTTCACATGAGTAAAAAAAATTCAATTAAGTTGTAGGTTTTAAAGCTTTTGAAAATTTCTCATCTTAATGCTACGTTTCTGCAGAGAAAGAACTCGCAGAAGCTTTGAACTCGGTGAGTTATTTCGCAAGTGGGAGCCTCTAAATTTCCTCTTACAGAAGTTGTCTGAAAAATTGAATATAGCAAGGGAAATACAGAGGCGACTAAGACAATCTGAGGCCCTAGGCGCGGAAAAAATTTCAGGCCCCCAATGACAATTTGCATGGCAAAAATCCTAAAGTACTTTTCAATCCAAAAATTATATTGATGAAATTTTAATACAATTTTGGATTAGAATTTAATACATGCGCATTATTGAAAATATTTCAATATTTTTTGCCTTCATATTTTAATTATTTTTTATTATATAGTGAATTTAAATACTTTAACCCTCCGTCTACCGAAAAAAAAACCTGCTAGAACTATCGTTGGGGTCAATTAGACCCCAATCGGTAAT
This sequence comes from Chrysopilus asiliformis, assembly GCA_964034945.1. NCBI lineage: Eukaryota > Metazoa > Arthropoda > Insecta > Diptera > Rhagionidae > Chrysopilus > Chrysopilus asiliformis. Next base: position 71,338,928 of record OZ035962.1, read on the forward strand.
AAGCCATTTTCCTTTAGTTGTTATTGAAAATGTCTGAGTACACTTAGAAAAAACTTCAATAATGTCAATAGATTCCAGCAAAATACAATGAAGAATTTTTAAAGAAACAATGTCAAGAAGTTACAAAGTCCAAAAACTATTACGACTAGAATTAGAGAAAAATTTTATCGCTGTGGGGTCAAATTGACCCCAATGGTAGACGGAGGGTTAAATAGTAATGTCTAAAATTTAATCAAAATTGTAGACTTTAATAATAAATTAAACAGCTATGGGAATAAGTTCTTATCGTCTTTTTGGGTGAAATAGCATATTTCTTTTTACTCCAAATTACAAAAAGGATTTTATTCAAAGTATGTTCCACTGGAAACTATAGCCTGAGCCCATCTTTCAGGCCAAAGATGGATTCCTTGAGTGAAGAAGGCCCGTTCCTTCGCGCTGATTCAGTAATGCAGCCATTTGTTCACCTCCTCATATGAATGAAACCACATTCCAATAACACCTGATTGCATTGATCTAAATAAATGGTAATCAGAAGAAGCAATGTCTGGGGAGTATGGCGGGTGGGGTAGAATTTCCCGGTTGATCCCTTCCCGCTGTTTATTGACCGGCTTAGCAATGTGTGGCATTGCGTTGTCGTGGAGTAGAATCAACTTGTCATGCCTGTCGGCTCATTCCGGATGTTTTTCGACAATAGCTCGCACAATGCCCTTCAAATCTCACCATTACATTCGCAGCATCAATATTTCGCTTGGGCTTTTACCGACCTTGAAAACAATTCCCATTAAATGTTCGCGTTTTCCAACAGTGGATTGATCAACTCCTAATGCTTTCGCAAGTTCTTCAAGCGATTGGTAAGGATCTTCATCGAGTAATGTCTTCAATTCCTGGTCTTCACAGTTTTTCGGGGCTGCATCTCGTTCTTTGCCTTTGACATCGAAATCACAGAAATTAACGCGGTGCATACAAAATCTGCATATGGATTTTGGTAGAGTATGATTACTATAGGCTTCCACAAGCAAACGTAACGACGCCGCGGCACTTTTCTACAAAAAAAATTTGATTGGCATTTAATCCAAGGTTTTGTTCTCGTGTGAATTTCTAATTTCTTCTCAACTCACGCATGTAGAAAATTTCATGACTTATATTTCTACAGCAGGAAAATAAGAATACGCCGCAATGAAATTTTTTTTGAACATGACAAGTTTTTAAAAACGATTCTACTGTTTGGGTTATGCTATCATAAATCCCCAATTCTAGAGCTTTATATCGACTTGGAAATAATAGTCCTGGTCACTTATCAAATATTCTCTGAAATTTGAGGTAGTAAAAGTTAGAAGTCTTATTTGTGTTACCATTTGTGTTACCATAATTTGTTGGTAATTTGTGTCACCATTTTCCAATGTCACAGAAACAAACTGTTGATTAATAGGCCTTTTGCGCATGGGCGGAAATCCGCTACTGGGGCAATATATACAAAATCTTAAAATATAACGAAAAAATTTTATTGCGTGAATGTTTTTCCAATTAAGTTTTTAAAAATAAATCAGTAACAGTTTGTAAAATTGTTTGATCAGTGGGTTTTTTATATAATTTTTTCGTCTTTCGGGTATATGAACGTAAAACTAAACATAAGAAAAAAAAACATTATTTTATTTATTTATTTATTTAATACAGCTAGATAAATAAATGTTTATAGCTTATTTTTAGGCGCAATGGATGACTGAAGTCTAGAAAAAAATATTCCCGGGAGTCGTCAAATACTTACCTACTTTATATGGAGTGGTTTTAAATTTATAAATATACTAGCTTGCATACCCGTCGTTGCCGGGTTAAGTTTTTTCAAATTTTTATTTTTATTTTTTGATGGTCTATGTTGGAGCTAAACTTCAGGCCAATCGGCTCGGTAGTTTCCCCGCGAAAGGGTAACACAGAAGAAGAGCTAAGTTTCGATATTACTTAACCCCCTCCGCTTACTCCCCCCACCACTCGGGCTTCTTTTTAATGGGTCTATGTTGGGACTGGACTCCCGACGAACATCTATGCCAAATTTCAGGCCAATCGGTTTAGTAGTTTCCCCGCGAAAGAGTAACATAACGCAAAAACTAAGTTTCGAAATCACTTTACTCCCTCCCCTTACTCCCCCCACCCCTCGCGCTACTTTTCCGTATGCCTATGTTGGAACCAGAACTATCGCAGACACTCATGCCAAATTTCAAGTCAATCGGTTCAGCCGTTTTTGCGTGAAAGAGGAACAGACAGACAGACAGACAGACAGACAGCCACCAACTCATTTTTATACCCGTATGGTGAAACCAAAGGGTATACTAACTTTGCCTTACCGTTTGTAACGCCAAGATCCCGTCATCACACACAAAAATGAATTACACCAGTGTGTTTAGAATGATAAAAATAATTAATTTTTACATGTCCGTCCGTCCGTCCGTCTGTCCGTCCACCCGTCTGTCCGTCCGTCTGTCCGTCCACCCGTCTGTCCGTCCGTCTGTCCGTCCGTCTGTCTGTCTGTCCGTCTGTCTGTCTGTCCGTCTGTGGCGCAGATTGCGGGCGCACGGATTGAGCTAGAGACTTGAAATTTTGCACAGATCCGTTTTTCGTAAAATGCGAGGCCAAGTTCGTTAATGGGCAAAAATGGTCCATTAGGGGGGGTACCCCCCATACGAACGAAAACGTTTTTTGCAAATATCTCAAAAACGGTGCATCTTATCAAAAAAGTGTGAGTATAAAAGTTGTTTAGGACATGATTCTACATAAAACTCCCATACATCAAAATCCAATTGGAACAAGTTTTAAAAAAATCTTATTGGAAAGTTTGACTTCAAAGTGGAATTTTGATACAACTGTTCGCCCTTCACTTAAATCACCATACGGGTTTTCAATAATTGCCAGATTGGCAATTATAGCTTTTGTTATGTTTATATATTAGTATGATGATTAAAGATCAAATATTTTATTAGAAATTTTTTACCGACTATTTTTTTTATGTATGAAATCTTTAAGGTAGGTGAGGTTAAACAGGCCCAGCCAGGTATTAACTGGATATTTCATACAAAGGTACACACTATTAAATGCAGTTCTAATGTGAAAAAATGATCTTCCACTCTACAACTGTTTGATACTCTCAGTCACTGAATGTTATCTGACGTGAGGAAATTGTGCTTTTTTATAAAAATGACCCAAAGTAAAAAATAACTTTTTAGTATTTTTTCAGCAATTAATTTGATTCATTTACAAATGTAGTTGGATTAATAGCTTAACTACCTTCATGCTGTAAATTTTATAAAAATTGATTGAGTGTTTTTTAATTGATTTTATGGTTTTGCTAATCCATATCTCTAATAAGCCCCACAAAAATTTCCATATAATTTTTATATGGAAAATCATCAACTCCATAATTTAACCAAAAGGAAAAACAATTCATGCAGGAAAAAATTTGTCTTATTATATTCGTACACACGATTAAAATGATCAAAAATATCAAAAATATTATATTTAATTATTTCAACAAGGTTTTACAGCTCAAATAAATCAGGGAATAAGTAAAGTTTAACGTTTAACTTACTCAAAAATATGGAGATATCTTTTAATAAATGGTCTTTAATTAAACTTCAACAAAGTGGGTCTAATAAGGCTAAGAGCAAAAGTGTTTTATTTTGATTAAAAAATCACAGAAAACCACTATTTTTCACCGTATTAAAAGGTAATGCTAACTTAACGTTCAATCAACGATATAAAATCGATTGGAATTACGAATTCCAAGAAACTTATAAGTAGTGAACCGTTATCAATACAGTGGTCCTATTACGCTTACTTATTTAGAAAGGTCCTCATAATTTTGTCGCAAAATTAGAGTCCGGGTGATATGGTGGTGGAGGAAGATTTGATTGCTAACGAGACTGGGATAATTTTTTTAACGAAGAAACAGGTATGCTGTTGCAAATCTCTAGCCTAATTTGTGTTTAGAGTATAATTTCATGATTTCACTCTTCCATAGATTCAAATCCAATCTCACCACACCGCCGGCACTCGCCCATCATGACATGTACCCATCGACTCAGTTCGATGAATCCGTAACGTGGCTGCGAGTGTGTATGTAGTAACAATAATTTGTAAGATCGACTTATACCTGAAAGCCTCAACCGATTTTGACGCGGTTTTTTGCATTTGAAAGCTGTTATCGTCCCACAGAACCCTAGGAATGCAATTTTTCCAATAAGGGTAATGCAAACCAATTGAATTTAAAAAAATTGGCTCTAACTAGATTTCGATGTATGGGAAAGTTATTTGGCATTCAATTGTAGACACTTTTTATCTCACATTTTTTTTAAATGAACCGTTTTCGAGAAAATAGCAACTTTTTCTATTCATATGGGAGAGGGGGAAAATAGTAGCTCAAATTTTCTCATTTTTGGCCGGGATTTCAAATTTCTACCTCACTTAGATCTCGAGTTTTGTATAGCTTTTGTTGAATAAATTTCAAAATTATACTTAACGGTATCAACTCATCGCTAGGTGGATAAAGCTATAAGTTAAATTTTGTAGTAACTTTTAGAGTAAAAATTGTACTTGAAATATTTGTGCTTCATAAATTTTAATTTTTTTTGAATTATTAATTTTAATTTATGCTTTGTTATTTATGTGTACCATAACGAATCTATTATCGATGTACATAATTTATCCTTGATACAATCTTGTCAAAAGGACATGAAGAGCTTTATATGCGTCTTTAGAAGAATATAAATTTATATCTGTATATAAAAGTTATGCTAGTCGAAGCACATTGAAATTATAAACATTCAGGCATCAATAGCCTTAAGTAATCATAATTCGGACATATCAATATATCATGAGAGACTGGAGCTATTCTTTATTAAATATCCCGAAAGATAAATAATTCATATATTCTGTCTCTTTTGTTATTATCGCTGCTGCGCCTGTCTTTATCCTTTTGTCTCGTTTTTCACGATGAAAAATTTTTTTCCCTGCGTTTTGAGTTTTTTTTCTTTCGTTTTCGTTTTAGTGAAGCAATACCGCTGAAAATCTATATAACTTGATGATGTTATGTTCCACAATTTTCCAAGGGGTCTCATATATTTTCTGGTTATTTTATCTTGATCTTCTCCATCATAGAGTTTCGTATTTTTAATAATTCGGTTATTGAAATATTACGTCAACTTGCCAGAAGGCATCCTTCTTTATAGACAACAGCATCGAATATTTTGAGAACTAAAATATGAGCTAAAATATGTTGATGCTGATGGTGAAGATCTTTGTGAGGATATCCGATTAGGTGCGTGTACAGTATGTATCGTAAAAATATACAATATAATAAAAATATATATACATACATATGTTGCAATTGATATTTATGTATATGTGATATATCCCTCACATTCTGTCGAATCATATCAACCTTCAGCGCATTTGGCAAGACATTAGAAAAGTAGACTATGGCATGGAAAAAGAAATAAGGTTTATCCTGTCTATCTAATATTTATCGAAATTCCCAAAGCGTATCTGGTTTTCTTGTTGCAAAATATATTCCTATCTCGGGGCTAGAAAATGGAAATATTCTCTTTTTCTCGTACTTTAATAAAAACGAGCATAGAAATGTTGGTTAAAAAACGTGGAACAAGGTAGAACAAGAAGTTTTTAGCATAATAAAGGGACGTACCACGTTGAGTGACTACAGTTTTAACCGCATGATAATTTGAAATTTTTGGGTTTGGTGCAATATTCTTTTACTTCAGGTACACTAGCGTCAATAAATGCGCATACATGTAGATAGGTGTGTGTGCTCTCAAACTCATATATTCTGAACTATTCAGTAATGGCTCAGTTTTTTTCTAGCTTTAGTTGAACGACTGTTTTCCGTTGAAAAAAGGATGAAAAGATGTCGTCTACGATGAATGACTAAAGTAAGTTCCCCAAAGTAGGTACTTGTATGCTGTTCCATCTTTCTTCATACCATAATATTATGTTCTTCGGGGGCACTTTCTAGAGCTCTGTTTTTAAATCCAACTTTCTTTCAATCTTTATAAATACAGTAGAAAAGTCACGGGAGGGAAAACGATAAATGTAAATGTTGTATATATATGCGCTTGGGTATCTTTTGCTCTCCATATGCCATAATAAATTAGTCATAGAAAAGCCAAATGTACTCAGTCCTCTTGAATCTTCTTGTGAATAAACTAAGAAAGCACGAAAAGTGCTGAACTAGATACGGTTCCCTCATGGGTCTCTGCGGTAAAACTTAAAAAAGAGAAAAATGGCAACAAGTTTCACAAATCGTATATGATTTACTCTCTAGGAAATAAGGGTGAATTACTATGTTGTGTAGAAAAATCTATTTTTGTTTGAGTTTCAAATTGGGGATACCCCGATAGAGCAAAGGTGATGCGAGAAGATTTAAATATATGCATTCCCACCAAATTTAGCTTAAGGGACAAATTGAATGTTGTACTATAATCATATATGTAAGCCGATTTTAACTGAATCTAAGAAATCCCCAACGAATTGAAAGGCCAGCTTAAATACTGCTAGCCATAGCTTGCTATGGTGAGGGCGGCCCGTCACAACGGCCGGAGGTGCCTGAAACGCCAATGTAGAATGAGTAGTATCGAATTGTAAGTCATCGTGTCCAGACGGCAAAATTTCAGGGGCCATCCGGTATGGGGCGTGGTGACTGGCTTGCCGAGGAAATGGCGGAAGTAAATGAAGGTTAACATATATAAATAGTCTGATCTTACGTCCCAGAATGGCCGTAACAGTCCCGGATTTAGGTATGTTGTCCCGCTGCCCCAGAAACAAAAAAGTATACCATCTAGTGTTGTAATTTCTTCATCAGCAAAAAAATTAGTAATGAAACCCAAAAATCTTCACCTGCGGCGCATTTTCCTCAGAAATTACTGCTTCTAGTGCATTTTTCTTAAAAAAAAATCACGTCCGGTTCATTTCATTAGATAATTTTCAATAGTGAGATATTTGATTCTAAAAGTTTTTTCTGCGGCGCAATTTTTGTTGTAGTTAAAGGCCACAAAAACTTTTAATATAATCACAAACAGATCTTAGCCCTCTTCACTGAAATGGCACTTTCAAAATTTTCACGATTAATTTCTAAGCATTAAACATTACCTCACACTTTGTTCCTTCCGCTCTCCACCGGTAATTTTTCACACGAAAAAAAGGTCACCCTATATATAAAGAAGATATCAAAGGATGTAATAATGCATTTTATTGATTTTGTAGATAATTTTTTTATAAGTCCAGCGTAGGCCAAGTGCTAAAGTACTTGGCCTGTGTTCCGAAGGTCGGTGGTTCAATTCCCGACTGTGGCACACTGTGATTCAAGTCCACTCAACTTGCTTTACGAAATGAGTAGTGATAGTTGCCGCTTGGTGTCAACGACATCATCGGCCTAGATTGCTATCACGGCTTCTGCTGTTGATGGGTTGCAACGTAAAAACCTTACAAATGTTGTAATTTATCCATGGTTCACAATCCATGTTAAAACTGTAGGTGCGAAGGAGGGAAGAAATTGTTATGAAACTTCAATTGAGGAGGCTCAGGCTCCTCGAGAGCTGTAGCGCCTAGGATGATGATGATAATTTTATGCTTGTAGGTTCCAAAACATTATATTGTGGAGGTCATTCTAAATTCCAAAAATTGAATTTTATAGTTACAAAGCAGGGAATTTAAAGGATTAAAGTTTTTTGCTATTTCCGTATTTACGTGCCATCTCAGCAGTTTTTTTTTACGATTTTTAGGTTTTTCCGGATATGGTAAGCCTCGCAGAGACTAATTTCGCACTGAATGACCAGGCTGAGGTCAAGCTAATCAGAGATGTCCATTATCAAATATTTTATGTGGTCAAATTTTTCAAAAAATTCATGTAGGGATCAAGGTTTTAATATTTTATATAAATGATATACGCTTAGTTTAACGTAATGTATCGAAATTAGGGATTTTTTAAAATAATTTTGTAAAAAAATGTAACCAAAATGATACAATTGCATCCAATGTGCATCACTGAAGCTAATTGATTAAAAGTTCAAAGATTTTAAAATTAAGAAACGATTTTTTTTTGTTTCCGGAAACAAAATATCCAGTGCCATATATCCACACGTCTTATATCCAAATGTCAAAATATGTGAGAAATATATTTTAATTTCTTTTGCAGTTTCTTAAGAAAGATTGAATGACTTTTATCTAGCTGGGTAAGGGATTCGAGAAGCATTCAGAATATATACATAAAAATAAGCTAGTTGGAGTTCTTTTCTAAAAAAGAAGATAATAAACATTTGCTAGTGGTTTTTATTTATCAATAAAAACAGCATTTATACAAACTATTCAAGGTTAAATTTAGGTTCGATAAAGATTAATTCCCTCTACTTTAAACTGCTATATCCCCGATACATTATATATTTAGTACATTGAAAAGTAAAGTTTTATTATAAATTCCAAAGCTTTTTTTGCTCTTTTTGGAGTAAGAAAAATTACATGGAATATAGGCAACACCAGTAACTTAGAAAATAAATTTCCTAGTCTATATAGTTGCGTTCTATGTTTATTAATGTTAACCATAGGGCTGCAAAAATTCTTGTGCAAAAATTCACAAAAGTGGACTACTACACGGTTAAAATTATTGGACTGACTTTTATGTAATTCCAAAAATTCGATATTTTTTAATAACTTTATCTAAGAAATTTCAATCTTCTCAAATTATATTAACTACACGGATTTCGGCCCTGACCGTTTCGAGGTCCAACCCCATCAATACCTTATACATTACATTTCAATAAAAAAAATATGAAAAAAATAATAATCCATTGCGAGATTAAATTCTAATATTTTTCCGGTGTGGTATACAATATCAAAAAGATTAAAATTTAGCCCAAATTTTTTTTACCGTGTTTGTTTATCTATTCCATACTATTTACAAGTATATCTAATATTGAAAAATACAAGTGCAAAATTGATGGATGGACCACTTTTGCCCTAATGGGAAATTTTTTGAAGATTCATCAAATTTTGAATAGGGTCGAATTGAGCTTTTTTCATTTTCTACACCACACATATTCATGGAGGAAAAACTGTTTTGCGATTAGTTTACATATTTGTGACGAAAAAAAAAATTGAAATTGAAATTGATTAGCCCCGAAAATATTGATTTAATTTTTAGTTTTTTTAAACGTACTATTGAAAATATTTATTGAACCCTTTTTGTATAATACTCCCGTATTTTGCATTTATGTTCCCCAAACTAAAGAGTTTTTTTTGCGCTATATTTTTGACGTGAAAATATCTGATGTGAACAGCACATGACTTTCTTATACAAAATCTACGTTTCTGCACAATTTACACTGTAACTTGACAAATAAAATATTAGTTTACATAAAAATATAAATTTTTATTTTACAAAATCAGAAACATCTTTTTTACTTTTCGCCGTAAATCAATATATTTTTATAACAGTAAAAGATATCGATTTACGGCAAAAAGTAGAAATGTAAAGAACTCTAAACCTTTAATTCTGCTTATAACGGTTTTTTCAAAACACCGTTAGCCTCTTTTATTGTCTAATTTGAAATTTGTGTGGATTTTTATTATATTTTTTTTTTTTTTTTTTTTTGTAATCTAGATCAGAGTTGTACACCTTTGGCTTGTTGACCTTTGGCTCAGATAGCGACAGAGCATTTTACGCAATTATGATCCATATTGTCATATTTTAGGTTATACCTCCTAAAAGCTTAAATAGCGGATGAAAAATGAGCGAATTCTATGAATCAGATGCTTCATTCGTTCAGTAGCCTTTCTGCTTTAGATGCCAGAGCTTGTGTATCGCTTTCTTTAATTTTTTTATCTTTAATTTTTTAAAGAAAAAATTAAGTATCTTTAAGTATCTTTAATTTTTTTTATTTTCAATAATGAAGCGCTCATACCCTGACTCATATTGGAGAAAACAATTTCTAGGTATTGTAGACAATAATGGAAATTTGCAGTGTTTAAAACAGGCATCATCAGCTAGTGGCTCGGCTCATCACACAGATTGGCTTTAACAGCGTAGCCAAGCCACTATAATCGACCTTTTATTGTGTGCTGTAATGCTTGTGTGTTGCAGCTTCGGATCGCAGGAATAAAACGAATCGGGCTTTGAGTTCAAATTGGTGCATTATTAGCATGACGCATTTCATTTTTATGGTTCGACCACAGTGAAGGCGGCAAGCGGAAGCGGCGGGTGGCATTTTTTTTGCACTAATGTAGCGCAATGATAGCTGCTACAATACAGAGGCAACGGCAGCGTACTTTTGTCATCGCCGCTGAGTTTGAACCAACGTCAAACTTGCCGCCGCCTCCCAAAATGTTTTATGAAAACCACCACATTCGGCGCCACATTCTATGCCAATTTTTCTTCGTTGTTTTGTGACAACCACAACATTTGGCGCCACATTCTTTGAAGATTTTTTAACAATTTGATTTCGCAAGATGCCGACAACGGAGAAAAAATTAATCGAGTTCGTAAAAGGAAATCCAGTGCTCCACGATTTGACCCATCCTCAGACATCAAGGAAAATAAACGAAGCGAAGTAGCGGACGAAATAAATAAGTTTTGACGTTTCAATTTTGACAGAAGTATATGCCGACGGTGCCGCTATCATTGTAGGTTGCTCGGCGGCATGTGTGGCGGCGCCATGCGGCCGGTCGTCGCCGCTGCCGCTTGCCGCCTTCATTAATGAACCATTAATCAGTTCGTGTCAAGCCATTGCCGTGGAAGGTTGTGTTTCATTGAACTGTATTTTAATTTGTAGTGGTTATACATTTTGATTGTAAAGGGAGCGACAGTTACTTTGATGACCCCTGGTTTAAAATGTGATTACAATTACAAAAAAAAACAAAAAAAAATTCGAGCGCCCTTATAATGCTTTGCAATTCTATTTCAGAGGTATGGCAGTGTGGACTCTTTTCTCTCCATATTCGTGAATACAATTAATAAAATAATACGAAAATCTAAGAAACAAAAATATCCAAAATTTATGTAAAAGAAAAATTTTGTGGTCCAATATATTCAAATTACATCAGCTTGCCACTAGTTAACACATCTAAATTGGACATCTCTGATCTACAAGTAGATACATATATAAAATGGTTTGTCCTGATGAACTGACTAACTGGCCGAATGACTCATCAACGCCCAGCCCAAACCCCTGGAATTAGAAATCTGAAATTTTCACAGTATATTTCATCCGTCACAGAGACTCTCACTATAAAGTGGTTTTTCGAAATTCCACCCCTAAGGAGGTAAACGGAGGTAGATCGGGGATTGGTGATTTAAAACTTTTATTTTTTCGCTCCGGGTTTTTCGGGGTCGCTGATCTCAAATCTGGTATTAAAATTACAAAATCCTTAAGGGATAACGGAAACGGAAGTGCTGAAAGTATAACGTTTTTTATTCAAAAGTCTTAAGTTCTGGATTCTTCTTGTTCAAAAAATTTTTGCTAAAAAAATTTATACAAGCTAGTGTATATATAATCTAGAAACCTGAATAAAGTAAATAATAACCATAAAAATTTCTGCCACTTATGCAAACTACACATAATTAAAGTTTTTGTGGATGAACTCCATAAAGAAGAGAACTAAAAGGGAAACCAAGCTATTCAAAAATGCAAGTTTTTTGTGAGTAAAAGTTTGTTCGGGATTTCGAACACAATTTTTAAGTACACGAACAAGTTCAAGTTTGCAAAAAAAAGGTTATTAAAATTTTACAAATGTATAATTTCTACTTCTTATTTGGGTCTTTAAAGCTTTTCTCAAGTGATTTTTTATACATTTCTCGTGTTAACTACATGCTTGGAAACAATATAAGGGCATAAAAAAAATATAGTCCAAACAAGAGTTTTGCCTTGATAAGATGTGGATTGTATACGATGCTTGTATGCTATAGAATACTTAAAGACAAAACTTAAGTGTATTTTCTGTTCCTGGTGAATTTTTGGGCACTGATTAGAAAAAAGGTATTCCTTAATTTATTCTAAAGTACATTTGTTGTCCCTCGATATCGTATACCTCATATTTTGTTTAACGTCCTCACATTTTGTTTAAGTCTTAAGTAAACATTCGGAAGTTTCTCTCTACGATTTTATTTAAACTTTACACATTGGTAGAACGATGAAAAATATTCATATTCGACAAGATTTTTTTTTATTTAGGCAGTAATCCGGTTTTAAGGAATTTCTCCCTTAGATTAGTTTCATTCTAGAAAGCGTTTTTTTTGCCAATTTTAGGTATTTTTTTTTAAAAAGCTCATTTGCATTACATTGTGTTACAAAAATATATTAAAAAATAATGCGGTTGCATTAAGTTTTAATAAAAAAAGGAATTAAAATCAATAACTTATTTGGGGTACGTTTTTATAAAGAAAGAGATGAAAAAAATAATAATCTTTCCCGAGATTAAATTTTAAACTTTTTTTTGATGTGGAACTGTATACAATACCAAAAAGATTGAAATTTAGCCCAAAAATTTTTATCGTGTAAAGAATCGCGGTTTTAACATTTGCCAAACTTAACTATTCACAAACCTACTAATGAGCAACAATTTAACATTTTTTGTATATTATATAATACTAGCAGACCCTTCGTTGGCAGCTAAAAGTTTTTTGTATAAATTTTAGAATGCCAAAAAACCATAAATAACTTAAAAAGTTTTGGGAAAAAATGTTATCCTTACAGGACCTTCCGTTTCGAATTTTGAAATTCCAACTCCAGATTCGTGATAAGCAACCCTAAAAACCTCCCAAAGACTGTTTTTGCGAGAAAAATTGGAAAAAGGACATTTGCGTTAACCTTGCAGGACTTTTCGGTTAGAATTTTGAAATTCCAACACCGGATTCGTGATCAGCGACCCCAAAAAACCCCCTAATGACGATTTTTCCCAGTAAAAACTGGAAAAAGGATATTTGCGTTATTCTTACAGGACCTTCCGTTTCGAATTTTGAAAATCTAATATCGGATTCGTGATCAGCGCCTCAAAAACCCCCTTATACCGATTTTTCCGAGGAAAAACGGGAAAAAGGATATTTATCCTTACAGGACTTTTCGTTCCGAATTTTGAAAATCTAATATCAGATTCGTGATCAGCGCCCCAAAAACCCCCTTATACCGATTTTTCCGAGGAAAAACGGGAAAAAGGATATTTATCCTTACAGGACTTTTCGTTTAGAATTTTGAAAATCTAATATCGGATTCGTGATCAGCGACCCCAAAACCCCCTTATGCCGATTTTTCCGGGGAAAAAAGGGAAAAAGGATATTTATCCTTACAGGACCTTCCGTTTCGAATTTTGAAAATCTAATACCGGATTCGTGATCAGCGACCCTAAAACCCCATAATACCAATTTTTTCGGCGAAAAATCGGAAAAAGGATATTTGTATTATCCTTACAGGACCTTCTGTTTCGAATTTTAAAATTCCAACAGCAGAGGCGTGATCAGCGACCCCAAAAACCCCCTTATACCGATTTTTCCGGGGAAAAACTGGAAAAGGGGTATTTGCGTTATCCTTCCAGGACCTTCCGTTTCGAATTTTAAAAATCTAATACCGGATTCGTGATCAGCGACCCCAAAAACCCTATAATGCAAATTTTTCTGGGGAAAATGGGAAAAAGGATATTTTCATTATCCTTACAGGACCTTCCGTTTCGAATTTTAAAAATCTAATACCGGATTCGTGATCAGCGACCCCAAAAACCCTATAATGGAAATTTTTCCGGGGAGAAATGGGAAAAAGGATATTTTCATTATCCTTACAGGACCTTCCGTTTCGAATTTTGAAAATCTAATACCGGATTCGTGATCAGCGACCCCAAAAACCCTATAATACAAATTTTTCCGGGGAGACATGGGAAAAAGGATATTTTCATTATCCTTACAGGACCTTCCGTTTCGAATTTTAAAATTCCAACAGCAGAGCCGTGATCAGCGACCCCAAAAACCCTATAATGCAAATTTTTCCGGGGAGAAATGGGAAAAAGGATATTTTCATTATCCTTACAGGACCTTCCGTTTCGAACTTTGAAAATCTAATACCGGATTCGTGATCAGCGACCCCAAAAACCCTATAATGCAAATTTTTCCGGGGGAAAATGGGAAAAAGGATATTTTCATTATCCTTACAGGACCTTCCGTTTCGAATTTTGAAAATCTACATAGCTAAAAACCTGCTCCTGGCAACGCAGATCATTTTGCAAAAAACCGCGTAAAAATCGGTCCAGTCGTTTTTGAGTTTTGTAATCACAAACAGACAAACAAACATTCATTTTTATATATTATCATATCATACTAATATATAAAAATGAGTTGATGTCTGTCTGTCTGTCTGTCTGTCTGTCTGTTCCTCTTTCACGTAAAAACGGCTGAACCGATTGACTTGAAATTTGGCATGAGTGTCTGTGGTAGTTCTGGTCCCAACATAGGCATACGGAAAAGTAGCGCGAGGGATGGGGGGAGTAAGGGGAGGGGGTAAAGTGATTTCGAAACTTAGTTTTTGCGCTATGTTACTCTTTCGCGGGGAAACTACTAAACTGATTGGCCTGAAATTTGGCACAGATGTTCGTCGGGGGCTCAGCCCCAAGACAGACCCATTAAAAAGTAGCCCGACGGGTGGGGGGGAGTAAGGGGAGGGGGTAAAGTGATTTCGAAACTTAGTTTTTGCGCTATGTTACTCTTTCGCGGGGAAACTACTGAACTGATTGGCCTGAAATTTGGCACAGATGTTCGTCGGGGGCTCAGCCCCAAGACAGACCCATTAAAAAGTAGCCCGACGGGTGGGGGGGAGTAAGGGGAGGGGGTAAAGTGATTTCGAAACTTAGTTTTTGCGCTATGTTACTCTTTCGCGGGGAAACTACTGAACTGATTGGCCTGAAATTTGGCACAGATGTTCGTCGGGGGTTCAGCGCCAACACAGACGCATTAAAAAGTAGCTCGAGCGGTGGGGGGAGTAAGGGGAGGGGGTAAAGTGATTTCGAAACTTAGTTTTTGCGCTATGTTACTCTTTCGCGGGGAAACTACTGAACCGATTGGCCTGAAATTTGTCATAGATGTTTGTCGGGGCTCCAGCCCCAACATAGATCCATTAAAAAGTAGCCCGAGAGGTGGGAGAGTAAGCGGAGGGGGGTAAAGTAATACCGAATGCAAGTGCTGGAATTTTTTGTTAGTATGTTAACCCGTTCGGTACATGTTTTTTTCTATGGGGGTTAAAAATACTCTCTATACAAATTAATGATGTTTACGCTATCAGTATTCATTTAAAACAAAAAAAAAAGAAAAAAAAAATTAAAAATTTTTGTTTTTTACAAATACGTCCACTGTAGTCCAGCTTTTTACTCAAAAAATCAAAATTGGGTGACAAATGCACTTAAAGGTGCACTAAATGAGAATAGAGTGTTGAAAATAAATAAATAATAAGTCAATTCAAATTTTTAACTGCGTTGCCATATGGCATCAAAATACCGAATGGGTTAATAATTTTCCGAAGAGAAAAAACTAACGAACAGCATGTATGCTTCCTAATTTTTAACCAAATGAATTTAGTTTTCCTAAGTTAGTTTTCCTGTTCACGCTTTTAGCCGGGCGAAGCCGGGTCCAAATTCTAGTAGATGATATTGAATTGATTTATTCAGAAAGGCTATAATAATACTAATCAAACTTATACAAAACCATTAAGACCACGTGCAAAATAAATAACATTATTTAAGGGGTATGATTAGGCTTCCTTTATATAACACTAGCTTGCATACGCGTCGTTGCCGCGTTAAGTTTTTTCAATTTTTTTTTTGATGGTTAATGTTGGAGCTAAACTTCAGGCCAATCGGCTCGGTAGTTTCCCCGCGAAAGGGTGACATAGAGGAAGAGCTAAGTTTCGAGAGCACTTTAATCCCTCCCCTTACTCTCCCACCTCTCGGGCTACTTTTTAATGGATCTATGTTGGAGCTGGACCCCCGACGAACATCTATGCCAAATTTCAGGCCAATCGGTGCAGTAGTTTCCCCGCGAAAGAGTAACATAGCGCAAAAACTAAGTTTCGAAATCACTTTACCCCCTCCACTTGCTCCCCCCACCCCTCGCGCTACTTTTCCTTATGCCTATGTTGGAACCAGAACTACCACAGATACTCATGCCAAATTTCAAGTCAATCGGTTCAGCCGTTTTTGCGTGAAAGAGGAACAGACAGACAGACAGACAGACAGCAACTCATTTTTATATATTAGTAGGTACATTGTAACCTCGATACCGTATACCTTCAGTACTGTATATCAATAGTGTATACCCCACAGAGAAAGTGTCAGCAGAAGGCAATGGGGGCGAAACAGCAGAAACTTCTTAAGCAACAAACAATAACTTCTTACTTTGCTAAATAACTTTGTAAATTTACAGCCTTATTAATAAACGTTAGTTAATTTTTATCAATGGTTTACGCAGTGGATAACTCGAAATTCTTATTAATAAAAAATTTTAAGAGTTAACTGACGTTAGTTAACTTTGTGTTAGCTAACATACCGATTTCCTCGAGTTAAGGAGTTGATAACTCTTGACGGCGCATAACTCTTGCAAAAAAGACTGGAAGAAGCAATGATCCATTAAAAAAATGCAATTTATGTTGTTTTATTATATTACCTTATCACTTGAACACCAATTTTCTGATCGCTTTCCTTCAATTTTTAAATTTTCCACTTTTAATTACTTTGCAGTGAATCACAATTAAAATAAAAACATTAATTTCACTCCTATTTTAATATTGTCTCCAAGGAAACGGATTTAAAAAACCAAAATATGACTTATTTTAATATCGTCTCCAAGGAAACGGATTTAAAAAACCAAAATTTGACTTAAATGTAAAAGATTTTCGTATTTTTTGGTACAATTCGGCACAAGGGTTGCCGTATTCCAGCGAAATTTTTAAATAAAATACGAGTTAGCTATTATATGGAGGAAATTTTTTTATTAATAAGAATAGTTATCTAATGGATAAGTTTGCTATCTCGGAGTTAGTTAGCACATGAGTTATCTCCGTGTTAGGGATTTTTTATTAATAAGGCTGTAAATGTATAAATGAGTAAAACATTAAAAAATGTATTCTCTGTTTTTTATAATTAAAACCATGACAATATATTCTTCTCTTATAATACCCCTCGATATTGTATACCCCTCGATACTGTATACTACCCCGGTTTGATATCGGTATACAGTATCGAGGTTTCAGTGTATGATGATAAGAAGATAGTCTCGACATTCACGAATTCGACATTCGCGGAGGTTCCTGAGAAAATAACCTCCGCGAATGTTGAGGGATCAAAAACTAATGGTCCGATTTGTATGAAACAAAAAATAATTTTCATATAGAGTATAAACATTTTAATTAGAATATTATATCAAATTTAATCTAGGTATTTGAAAATTTAGTATTTGACGCAATTGTAGCCTAGCAATTGCAGTTTTCCTTATCTTTATTTTAACATTATGAATTTTTTCCCAATAACACAAAATTTTTATTATTGACTAGCATCGCAAAAAGATGAAATTCGTGAATAAGAATCGAATCGAAATCTTACACTTTTCACGGGAAAACTTCATCATTGCGGTTTTCATAAGAACATGAATTAACCACCAGAACAGAATTTTAAACCTTTTAATGGCCAGACTCTATGTTAAAACCAATGTTTCAAATAATCGTAAGTATTAATTATTTGTCTCTCTACTGTGCCTCTATTTATTGGTGAAATAAAAGAAAAATTATAACACTTTTCGGGAATATAAATGGGAAATCTTTAATGGCCTGAAAAATATTGAAAAGTCCGTAGAAGCACGTTTTACACTTATCCGTTAGGAGTCTAACGTCGAAAACCCCATTTTAGTTGGTGTCTACGTCATGAAAAGAATATGCAGGCCAAATTTCAAGCGTTAGGGCTGGGAGTTGATGAGTCAGTCAAGTCAATCAGTTGGACCACTTTTTTTTAAAGTTATTTTTAGATATAGCAGATCTTCCATTAAACAGCGGTTCGAAGATATCATGATATGGCGCTTTTCATATATGAAAGTAAAAGTTGTGTCTTTATATGACATAATTTTCAAATTAAAATTCAGCTTGTTGTTATTATTAATTCTTTGCAAAGGATTTAAAATACAAAAGAATGACACAACGCTGTCGTTATTGTCGTCAAAATGTTGCCAGGAATTAAGCAAACGGATGCAATTTTATGGTAAAATATACAACTTAAGAGGTAATTATGTCCTTTACGAGCACAAACTTCTTCCTTTACATAAAAGTTTAATTTTCCTGTTTCCATTGCTCCATTGTTTCCAAGTTTTTTTTGCCCTCCTTTATTTTATTTTCACTTGATTTTATTTTATTTTATTTGCCCAAGTGAGAAAAGCACAACAATGATGCTTACGAATGCAGGAAACTATACCAGAATTTTAATGTATAAGGACTATAGTGGAGAAGTCCGAGCATCAAGAAATTTATCATCATTTTCTGCTAATGACAAAAGTTATTTCTCGCCACTGAAACGTTATAATGTCAAGGGTCAAGGCATTTCTGATCTGGCAAGTAAAAAGTCTGGAAAATGTGGAATATTTTGGTCAAAAATTGAACGAGCGTATTGTCATTTCTATGGTTTTATGGTACCAAAAACAAATTTTGTGATGTTTCTGGACATTTCTTTAAAAAAAAGTAGGAGTGTTTTAATGAGAAGAATTAAATCCTTATTATGTATATATTAATGATATTCAACTAAATTGAAGAGTTTCTTCAAATTGTTAACTTAGTAAAAGCGCTCGGTAAATTTTGTATTTCATAATTGTGTGTCAAACTATAAAATCACATAATCATTTTACAAGGTCCTTTAATAATTCAACTCTATATAACTAAAGGCGGGAATACAATTGGCCCAACACAACATTTACGCCGCGCCGACAGATTATCACCTCTATTCTTGAATACGGCGTTACGTTTATTTGCTCGATTAGTGTTCGATCGTGAGCAATCGGTATTCTTGAATACGCAGTATCTATCAACGTTCGATTTGGAATAACGCATTGCAACGCATTCGATTTTTGTTATTGTTGAATACGCCGGGAACACTTTTTTGAGGTTAAATCACTCACTTCAAATTTCTCGCGTTTCATTGACATTTGAATTCGGTGTTTGCAAAAATGTAAAGTAAATATATTATATGTTTAAATGAAAGATTTTAACAGTGATTTCTTCAAATAGGAATGCAAAGAAAAACATACTAGAAGCAATGACCAGTTCGCATTTTTAATTTCAAAAATGAAAAACAACCTGACATTGCCAAGGGAAGTCGCCGATAGAGGTGAATTTTTTGTGGGACCCCATTAGACAGGTCATCTTTTATAACATTCAAAACATATTTAAAAGCAACCGTCTTCAACCGGAAATCTTTTTTGAATCTACAAAATTGCAAATAAAAATCTATGAGATTCCCAGTATTTGTATGCACTTACCCTTCATCGGTTCAGCTCATCAAATCTGAAGAATGTCTTAGAAAATTTCTTTGTTGGCGTAACGAATTCAACTCCTCTTGCCTTAATAAATGATACATCAGCATAAAATCCATGGCTACTGAAACAAATCACTGGAAACACTTCACTTTTATTCAAATTTAAGAACAAACAATCAAATCAGCTGATGTTTGACAGCGCGTTGCTATGCGATATTTTATGTACCAAACGCGAAGCACCCGCCGTATTCCAGAATACCAATTGCGTAGCGAATCGAATCGAACGCGTTACGTTTTTGCTCCTAACGCCGTTTTCAAGAATAGAGGTGTATGGCTACAAAGTTGTCCTCCAAATACAATTCTGGATTCCTTGTTGTTCTAAACGTCATTTGCTTTTCATTTGATTTTGACAATGGGACGGTGAGCCACATATAACATTCTGTTGTTACCAATTATCATATAAATTAGGAATGTGGAAAACAGCATACGAACTATATTTCCTAATGGTTTCTTTAACTTCCCCTTTAGTGACGAAATTTAGATTTTATGATGTCTAATTGATGTCTAATGACGAAATTTGGATTTTATGAAATTCGCCGTAATCTGCCTCCGTAAATGTTGTGTCGGGCCAATTGTATTTTGCGCTTTAGACCTGTTTGGGCTAATTTTTCTTAAAAAATAAATTGTGCTTAGCTTACTTAAACCATAGAACTTCTGGAACTTATAATGCCTAGTTTCGTTGGTGTAAACTACACTAAGGCCTGGTTTACACTTGCGATTTTCTCTTGAATTTCTCTGCGAATTTTATTCAGAGTTGTTTCCGCGAATTTTGTTCATCTACTAAAAAGTCCCAGGACTAGCAAGGAAAAATTTTTTTTTGTCAAAAATATATGTTGTTTCTCGACATAGTTTCCTTACTTCAATTGATTTAATTTTGCCATCGGTTTGAATCATCGACACGTTGGTGTTTTTGATGGATTTTTAGATAACGTTGCACCAATCTCGCACAAGTTCAAATATTCATGTAAAATACTATTAACATATTCTGTTGATATATTTGCGATGTTAGACAGCTTCCTCACTTTCACTTTGCGGTCAAATTTTAATTTTTTCCAGTGATTCTGTATAAAAATTTTTTAGTTCGGGCGTCTTTCAAAAATAAATTTCGGATTTTTTTTTCAAATATTCATTAAAATACTGATTACTGGTTTATTTACATGATTAACAATAATATGTGTTTTTAAAGTTTACTCTTCAGAATTTCCAAGGTGCTATTGAAATCAATATTTTCAATATGTTTTCAAATTACGGCACATATTACAGATTGGTTCGTTAAGGCCATAAGGACATCGTTAAGCCATCATAGAAATGTGAAGAAAGTTTTGACTTCTTAGTGAATTGACATCGAAATTTCGACAAATAGCGAAAAATATTGATAGGAGTTTGATGGGTCGCCTAATAAAGGGTTTGTTTCTTGGATTGAAATTTATTTTGCGATCAGTATCAAAAAATCGATGCATAATTAAATTTTTTTTCCCTATAATGACGCTCTGATAACTTGTGTATAAAAAACAAACCTTTGTGCTGATAGTCCTTGATGTGTGTGGCGTTTGGATGGTGTAGGGGAGGATGTCAAATTCGGAAAAAAGCCGAAATCATGTAAACTTCAATTGTAAACTCAACCGATTAAGGTCTAATTGACCTGGAAATGTGATTAAATATTTGTGATTAAACATTCTTAAAAAAATACTTTTTTTTTGTTTTTTCAACCCCTATAGAGGTATTTTTTTTAAATTTTGGGTCTATAAATGATTTTTCTTTCAATCTTATTAGTTTCCCGAATAGATTAGGTACTGTACAATTTTAGGTCTAAAGTTCACGATTTATAGGTGCGCAGACATTCATGAATATTTCTATGGGACCCATGAATAATGTCCCAAATGTTTTAACGCTTATAGCTCGGGGAGTTTTGCGAATTTTGATCCAAGAATATGCTTAATAAGCTAACAGTAAGATTCGAAGGGAAAAATGAATAGGTCCAAAATAAAAAAAACATCCTTCCCATAGACGTTAAAAATGCAAAAAAAAGTATTATTTTTTTTTAAAATAATATGTAGACCCACACATGTTAGTGATCTATATATATATATTTTCTCAATTCAAAACATCACAAGCATAAATGTACCTTCTTATTTTGAGGCGATAGAAAATTCTGAATGTATACAATTTACTAGGAAATGTTGCAGCAAATGAGGCTTGAAATGTCCCAAATGTGCTGCAAAAATTATGATAGTCATATAATGAAAGTAGTAAGGTAGTTATATAAGGCCAAAGAAAATTAAAGAAACGTCAGCATATTTTTGGATTATGATTATCATTATTGTTAATGTATATGTACAGGACGAGAAATTTACGGGTTTCACATTGATATAATCTATTCGTTCGCACAGAAAGTATATAAACGTGAATCAGATACAAACAGAAACATCAGCACCTTTAGATATTTATTGCGCCTAGCATTTTCCCTTTTCGATAGCAGATGCCTTCAGCACGTACTTACTTTCGATAGGTAATACTTGAAAAAAAAAATCGAATGTGAAATAATCTTATATTCCATATAAACTTCAGACCAAAGGCAAATATGTAGACAGATCGAAGTATGATTGTGTAGCATAAGAAAAGTGAAGATATCCCCAAGAGGGCATCATCATTAATAAGTCTTAGCACCTAATATAATGTAATTCGTCCCTTACGTGTGCGCAATTTTAAGCAGTTACAATCAGGTATATTATCTATAGTATATGAAATATCTTCTATATTGAGCCATATATGTCGAAATTGAAGTCTACCAAAATTAATTTAAAGTACTTCATACGCATCAATCACATACATATTTCTCAATTCACGGGGATTTTGGTGACATATTTGTATTGATAATATCCTCACTCTCATATCTACTATGTATCAATTTTCAGTGTTCCTACTGGCAAATATAGGTACGGGGTTCTGTCAAATTTGCAAGAAAACAATCTTCAATAAGAAATGTTCTATCAACATTCAGTAGATTGTCAGTAATAACAATTCTAATAATGGCAATCATACTATGGAATTGTTTATGTAGTAGCTTTCACTCAAAAATAATATTGATAGATATCATTATGGCATGGTAGGTAGCGAGGACTATGAGGCGATGGTGAAACGTTTTCATTAAAGCGTTCTGGGCTTTTCGAAATACGATAAATAACCTATCCTAATATAGGCGCATTTCAACAGGAATAAAAGAAGTAAGATAAATAGCGTAAAAGGTGAGGTAAGGAACTTTATTTGACAGAATATTCCGCACTAGCATTTTATCAAATCATTTATCATCGAAACTGCTTCTATATATTGCGTACTTCTTCGGTTCAGATTCTGATTTGGGTTTTGGTTCAGATTTAAGGACGAAATACTGTATCTTTCAAACCGGCAACGAAACATCAAAGTCAGAGAACCCTTCGTATTCACGAGAGCCAAAAATAAAACTTATGATATCAAAACAAAACCAAACTACAGACAACAATATTTTCATGGGTTCGAAAAGTTTGCGGAATGTAAAACCAAAGCCGTACTAGATCGGGAAGCCTTCTCATGATTCTCCTGGCTGTTGTCCTGTTCCCTTCTTCTATATGGGTACTTGTTTTTGACCTTGTCGCTATCCTGAAATACAATAATTCCGCCTTTTACTTCAAACCTGGGATACACAAGTCTACTGAAAATGATCGATGTTCTCTGAAGTCAGAAGCCACGTTAAACATATTTTGTAATATAGCTTCTGTCTACCATAAATTTTACAAGATTGATTGATATCAACTGAGGAGAAGAGTGTGCTGTTACTATAAACAACTCTCATAATAATAATAATGTAAAAACAAAACCAAATTTCTATGACTGAAAATAAATATGATGTGTAATTAAATGAAATTATATTATGCGATATAATTTAAATGTGTCTTATTATTTTTTTGAATATTTCAAACCCTACGTGCAAGACTATTGTAAGTCGAACAATACAATTTTTCAGAAAATCGATTTTTCTTATGTTCCCACATCACATTAAAAATACTCGAAAACTGGTTTGATTTGATGGTTTTATTCTATCAAGTGAAATAAAGCACAGGTCCACAAACAATTTGGAGGAAATATAGCAAGTTATTATTAAATTTTTTAAATGATGTTTTTAATTTTATAACTACACTCTAGAAAATTTTATTGTAATTTTACCACTAAAATAGTAGGAAACCATTTTCCTACTATAATAGTAGTAAAATTAAAACGAGTCGTAATGGCTTAAAAGCTATGTATTTATACTCATTTTGTGGCGTACAAAAGCCACTTTTACGGGGGAACTAAATAAGAAGTAAAAGTACAATATTGGTGTAATTTTACGACATTTTTTGTTTAAAATTACACCGAAAATGGTATTAGAATTTCTCGGCTTATACGGTCTGCAAAAACAAAAAATAATATAACAAAATTATTATATTATTTTTGCGGATGTTTTCACATCCAAATTTTCCCCCCAACAGGTCGGGCATGTCTGCCCTGAAAAACCTATCAGGAGCCTGTTTCTGGTATGGAAGCTAGCTCACCGTCATCAGAGCCTGCTTTACCAGCTTCCACGCAGCCTTACAGGATTTTGGTGGAGTAAAACTCGAATCGAGTATTTATAGGTTAGGGCAACATAACTCAGTGGCGTAGCGAGGGTTCATGGCGCCCGGGGCGGAAGTTAAATTTGCCGCCCTAAAATGATTTTTCTATTACTGAAGTTTCCACCGAAAAATCCATATTTTGAAAATGACGCATAATTCGATTGGCGTGTCGTTTACAAGTAAATTCCCGTGTTTTTGTTGATAGGCAAATGTCGACCAATAATTCGTCTCTTGTTGAAAACGACACGATAATCATAAAGAGGATGAATACCAATTAGCGCCACATTTTTAAAATATCAATTGTGTCACTCTTTTTATACCCGTATGGTAAAACCAATGGGTATATTAACTTTGCCTTACCGTTTGTAACGCCAAGATCCCGTCATCACACACAAAAATGAATTACACCAGTGTGTTTATAATGATCAAAAAAGTCGATTTCTGGATATCCGTCCGTCCGTCTGTCTGTGGCGCGTATTGCGGACCCACGGAAATTTTGCACAAAGCCGTTTTTCCTAAAATGCGAGGTTAAGTTCGTTAATGTGCAAAAACGGACTCGCCATATGAAATAAACGTTTTTTGCGAATATCTCAAAAACATTGCCTCTTATCAAAAAAAGTCCAAGAACAAAAGTTGTTTAGGATACGGTTTTACATAAAACTCCCATATATCAAAATCCAATTGGAAGAACTTTTAAAAAAAATCTTATGGGAAAATTTGACTTCAAATTGGAATTTTGATACCACCCTTCGCCGTTCAATTAAACTTCAAAAAATGTCATATCACCATACGGGTCTCCAATAATTGCCAGATTGACAATTAAAGCTTTTTTTTCAAGGTGAAGACTGGTTTAAACCAAACGTTACTCAAAACTGATTGACCAGTACAAAAGTTATATTAAAAATTGTAAGCAATAATTTCAAATTTTTTTAAAAGAAAAAAATGTGTTTCACATGTTTCTACAAAAACACTTTTCTGGCTTTTTGGACTGAAAATTCTGTTATTATGCTGTCGAAATCGATTTCTTTGGTTAATTCTTCCTCAATTGGCAAAAGAGCCAAATTGCTTAATCTTAAAGTGTTCATAGTCGATCTCAAATAATTTGTTATAAGCTTTAGCTTCGAAAAACTCCTTTCGCAACTTGCTACGCTTATTCCTATTGTTAGAAAAATTCCTATTGTTAGAAAAAGCCCCCCCCTCGCTTCGCCACTGACATAACTCCATCAAGCCAGAGCGAATAAACTATTTAGTGTTTAACCATTGAACCATTTCTGGAATGGCGATCAAATGACTCATCAAACACGCTAATGCCGTCAACTGCATTGTGAAATAATGAAATGGTCCGTTCAATAATGCAAAAATACCCTGTGAGCGTGTTTTTACACCAAAATGAGAGTAAATATCAGTTGTGGTCAACACAAAACTTTCTTCTACAAAATCTACGACCCTGTGGAATTTACGTTATAGCCCTGTCGTATTGTCAACCCAATTAAACCTCCCAATAAATTGTTGGTTCATCCAAAAATATCAAAAACGTACAAAATTTGAGATAACTTGAGAACGGTAAAAGATATCAATTTACGGTAAATGGCAAAAATGTAGAAAATGTTAACATCTTTAATTATTCTTTGAAGTGATTTGTCGTAAAACCGTTAGTTTGCAAATTATTCGCAAAATATGATTTTTTACATATTAATGAAAATATCTCAATAACGGTAAAAGATAACGGATAACGGTAAGAAACAAAATTGTGCAGAATACCATTCTCATTAATTCATTTCATACATTCAGTCAGCAAAAACCCGTTAGTTTTCGAGATAATCACAAAAAACTGTTTTTTTTTGGAAATAACGGTTTATCTCGATAACAGGTTGAGATATCGAATTATAGCTAAAGACAAAAGTGTGGGAAATTTTATTTTCTCCAAGTTTTGCCATACTTAAGGCCACTAAAAAACGCGTAGTTTGGGAGTAAATCGAGAAAAACGAAATTGCGATTTTTGAAAAACCGCCATTTTGGATACTTCCGGTTAACGGATTTCCACCAAAAGTTGATAGGATCGTCCCATTTCAGGACCCAACATGCCTATAAAATTTCATGGCGCTAGCTCTATTAGTTTTTGAGAAATCTTGTACACAGACTGACAGACTGACAGACTGACAGACAGACTGACAGACTGACAGACAGAAAGACATTTTTTAAATATGACTCCAATCGACTCAGGAGTGATCGGGAAATGTTTTTTAGGCAAAATTAAGAGGTCGAAATTTTTCATGAATACAATACTTTATTATACTCCGTAGAAGAAAGTAAAAATATGAATATTGGTTGAAATTTTACGCAAGGTTTAAAATTACCCTATTTCTAGTGGAAGATTAATGTTTTTTTGGGTGAGTTTACAACTTAAATGGTGTGCGAGCTAAATTCTGATTTTACGACTTTTTTGCAAATTTACCCCGTTTTAACCCCATTTTTCGGTTTAAATACAAGTACAGTGTACTACAGTGTACTTCTAACTTAAATGTCATAAGTCTAGTTGTGACATTAATAGGAGGGAATTCTTTTTGTTGTATCGTAAGTCGAGTTAAAATATTTGAAATTTAAAACTTCAAAAAAATCGTAACTCCTACTTACGATATCTAGCTATTGAAAAATCTCCAAATTTTGATTAAATGTTTTAAGTCGACATACGATATTCTTCCTTGAAGAAATATGGATTTTGTGAAAATATTATATTATATAAGTCTTAAAGTTAACGCTCCGTCTACAATTGGGGTCAATTTGACCCCACAGCGATAAAATTTTTCTCTAATTCTAGTCGTAATAGTTTTTGGACTTTGTAACTTCTTGACATTGTTTCTTTAAAAATTCTTCATTGTATTTTGCTGGAATTTATTGACATTATTGAAGTTTTTTCTAAGTGTACTCAGACATTTTAAATAACAACTAAAGAAAAATGGCTTATTACCGATTGGGGTCTAATTGACCCCAACGGTAGTTCTAGCAGGGTTTTTTTTCGGTAGACGGAGGGTTAAATAACTTTATTAAAAAATCGTGATACCGTTATGAAACTTTTTGTTTAGATGTTTGTATTTTAATCTGGAGATTCTCGTAGTGTCGATAACTTAAAAATGTCGTAAGTCGAATTACTAGGTGGTAAGTCGAGTTACGACAGTCTAGGTGGTCTAGGTGACAAGTTTTTTTTCGTAGAAAATTTTATCTTTCTAATAGAATGTTTTTGTGAAAAATTAGGGTTTCCGATATTTTGTTTTTGTTATTCTTGACAACATCTTTAAAAAGAAAAATTAACAATGTAATCACAAGTTGTGACTTTATTCTAGAAATCCAAAATTGGAGAAAACTTTAAACCAAATAGCTAATTACAAGTAATTTACATTTGGGATTTTTGCCGGAATTTCTATTTTGGAATTCAATCTGCGCCACTTAATAATTTTTCACAGAATAAATTCACTTTTAGCAAAAGTTCTCAGAATACCTAAGTTCGAATTCTGAGAAAAATTTTCAGTAGATTTCAGTAGAGGGGAATAAATTTCACAATTTTTTTAATTACCTATTGATGTCGTATGAATTTTGTGTCTTATAATAAAATTCCCGGAATAAAGAGTCGAATTTCCATTCATTCTTACACGAGGATTACTAATTTGATTCATAATTTTGATTCTATTTCCCTGCAAAATATTTAGTCCGTTGCAACAGCAGTAGAAAGAATGAATGGGAATTCAATTTTATGAAATTTAACCTGTTGATACAGTATTTGTGTCTTTCAAGATTTGACTGACAAGAAAATTGCTAAAAAATTAGTTTTACTAAAAAGGAAATTAAGATATTTTTATTTGTTATTTTGAATTTTTAATCGAAAGAGAGTTTATTACTACCAAAAAACCAGGTTTTATATAAATTCGAGGTTATTGTAAAAGATTATGTACACACATATCACAAAAACAAATCGGAATTTTGATATGAATTTTAATCCAATTGGAATTTTTGTTTTAGAAAATATTGTAACGGAATTTTCATTTTAGAAAATATTGTGAAGAATACGGCAACACAGCCAAGATGACCGAGGCCACTGAAACAGCCCAATAAACAATTCGTAACAGAGGTTAAACATAACAGTAATCCAGGTTACTAAAATAACCAATTTATAACCGTTTCTTTTCAGTTAGTTTGGAAACCATTTTCTAATAACCCGAAATAGAACATTATTTACTAACCAATTTTTAACCTAGGTTGCAAGTACGGTACACCAAGTTCTGATAGATACGTTCCCGAACAGTATGTGAAAAAAATATATTGTATCTATGGAAAAATATAAAATTGGTTCCAGACCTCAAAAATCACCAAAAATAATACAAGACTTTAAAATTCATTTTAAAATCTTATTATTTTTACGTGTTTGTACATTTTATTTCATAAACATTGCACATGTAATAAAAAGGTATTGTATAAAGTTAATTTTTATTTGAAAAAAAAATGCCGTTAATTCAAGAACCCAAGAAGAATTATCCGACAAAAAAAATTTCAGTTTTAATTAATAAAAGATTTGAAAATTATGTATAATGTAAAGATTTGAAAATTATGTATAAATTTTTTCTGCATAATGGGCTCTCTCCATTGCCAGGATATTTTAGTTGCGATAAAAATGTGGTACAAATAGAAAGAGACAGATAACTGTAATTGTCAATGGGAAAGACAGAATACGGGCACGAGTCTTTATAGAAAGTTTTATAGGATAAAATCATAGGAATTTAAACCGTATTCCATGTCCAAAACATTCAATTTGCATCTCCGAATTACATATCTGTATGTCAAAAATCAGACAGATTTTGACTACTTTTGTAGTTTATTTTATAGGAAGCGTACGTCAGTTCAACTACATCTACCAAAGCGACACCTGGCGACGAACGCTTCCTATAAAATAAACTACAAAAGCGACATCTGGCGACGTACGCTTTTTTTTGTTCTCTCTCATTCTTACCAAGCCTTTGTTATATAAGTGTGTCCCTACATTTTATCGCAACTAAAATATCCTGGCAATGGGGAGAGCCCTTAATTAATAGATTTATATGTGGATGAATTTGATTTTAGTTTTTATTAATTCTTTTAACATCAAAAAGGTACTTTTCACTTTTAACATCAAACTCAAAATGCAGACAAAACTAATTCCATATCAAGGTTATATAATTCGAGGAATTCCACACAAATAGAAATTGCGAATGGAACAGGCACAATCAAATAAAAGCCTGACGAATTTTGAAGTTATCTGAAGTGATTGTGAAGTAGTGAGAAATGTAATACGCAAAAAAAAATTCTTAGAATTTGGATCGATCATGTTAAATCAAAAGAACTCGTGGAAAAGAGAGTGATTTTTTTTCTAATCGTGTTAAATCAAAATCGTGTATAAAAAGTTCGTGTAAAAATAGAATTAAGTGTATTTGGAGACCGGTTTGTAACTAACTGGAAATAATCGTTAACTAACCGTTTTTTACTAACCAATTTTAGGTTTCTTTGGAAACCGTTTTCTAATTTCAACTAAACGAATTTTGATGATTTTTGTTTCAGTAAAAACTGTTATATATTTCTACAATATTTACAACGTCGCGACTTTTGATTCTATTTATTATTTATTTGATTTTAAAAGATTTTGACGAATAGAGTAGTCTTATATAAAGGGTGTTTTTTTTAGACGTGTGGTTTTCAATCTGGCACTACTTTTTTCGGAGTTGGTCTTTTTGACAGTTGTCACTTGATTTATGCTCAGTTTGGTTTGCCATTTCGTCAAACGACCATCAAGCGCGTCGCACGTTCGGTGAATGGGCCCAAAACAAGATGGCCACCGATCCCGATTTTCACAAGAAAATTTTGTTCAGCGATGAAGCTCACTTTGAATGGGTACGTCAATAAGCAAAATTGTCGCATTTGGAGGGATGTTAATCCACAAGCCATTCTTCAGACGCCGTTACATCCTCAAAAATTCACTGTTTGGTGTGCTCTATGGGCAGAGGGAATCATTGGTCCATATTTCTTCAAAAATGAAGCCGGCCATAATGTTACAGTCAATGGGGAACGCTATAGAGCCATGATTAATGACTTTTTCGTGCCTGAATTGGAGGATGTTGATGTGGACGACCTTTGGTTCCAACAAGACGGCGCTACATGCCATACAGCCAACGAAACAATGAATTTATTGAAGGAAATTTTTGGTGAGCGCATTATCTCGCGTCGTGCGCCTGTGGCGTGGCCTCCAAGATCGTGCGATTTAACACCGCTGGACTATTTTTTGTGGGGTTATGTGAAGTCGCTTGTCTACGCAGATAAGCCCGAGACGATTGACGCCTTGGAAGTTCGACGCGTTATTGCTGACATACGGCCCCAATTGCTGCAAAAAGTGGTCGAAAGTTGGGCCTCTCGGCTGGAATTTATTCGAGCCAGCCGCGGCGGCCACTTGCCCGAAATCATTTTTAAAACATAATGGCAAACTTTTATCTTTATAATAAAGCTAAACTCTTGGCCATAACATTAAATTATAGGCGTTTTATTTCTTCTTGAAAACCACACGTCTAAAAAAAACACCCTTTAGTAGTTCTCGAGAAGTTCTCTTCAACTTTTCTAGTTGTTAGCTAATTCTACCAGCTGCCAGTGGGAATATTAGGCAAGCAATTTGGAATACTTCGATTTTTCATATTCTACGTCTAATAATGTATTACGATGTTTATTAAAAATTCCAATAATGTAAATTTTTAAGAGATGTGTGAAGTGCAAATTTTGCCGGGAAACGAATTTTGGAAAAATCGGACCCTGGTATCTTGGAAATTGTACAAAGTTTAAGGGAAACGAATTTTTGTGAAATGAAGCCATGAAATTTTTGGGGGGAAATTAAATTTTGAGAAATTTGACTCGGCTTAACGTGGAAATTGTTTTGAATTTTTGAAAAAAATTGGAAGTTTTTTAATTTTTGCTTACAAAAACTGTACGTGTCATAACACAATTTTAAAGTTGCACGCAGTCCAATTTCTCCAAAAATTCCAGTGTCCAATTGCACCGAAATTGTTTTTCTGCGAAAATTTGTATTTGCCAGTACACAATTTTTAAGTCAAGTCGAGTCAAATTCCTCAAAATTTGGGTTCCCGACAAAAATTTCGATTTTTTTAAATTTTCAATACACTTTAAAACTTGTTTTAAAAAAAATATGTTTATTATTCAATGGCGGTTAAAAAAGTCAAAAGAATCGGCATCCACATGTACATATTAGAAACAAAAGTACATTTGATGCTTATCGTTCTGCAATTTTGTACAAGATTTAAACCAAAAACATAATAGTTTCGTTGTTTAACTAAACCTCGGATTAAATTTGTTTATTATTCGGCGGGTGTTTAAGCTGCGTAATTAATATTAATATCTTGCTTAGGAAAACTTCAATCTATGTTTATAAGTACTAAGAGGGCCCATTATCTTTAGTTTTTATTAAACTGGATAAAAAAGAAACCATTTTGGAGCTGAGATCTTTGCATAGAAAGAATTTTGAGTAATTTCAAGTTAAATTTTTATACCCACATTTCCAGATTTTTTACTTTCCGCTGCTATAGAGGGAAATTATTGTATTCATGACGAAGACCGACCCGAGAACCGCAGAAAGAAATTTTCTGATCAGTACGAAATCCGTTTCAGGCAAAATCATGAGGATTTCCGTGCATTTATCTGTCGGTCTGTCTGTTTTAGGTATCTTAACCCTTCTATTATGTTCAAAAAATACACACAAATAGAATATTTCGGGTCTTAAAATGACCCATGTGTATTCCCCCCTATAATGCGTACAAAATAATCGGTGATATTAATTTATACATGATTTCCGCAATAAGTGTTTCACTGTCTGCTTCACTGTTGAAAAGATATTTGATCTCATAGAATTTTTAATAATAAAATTTTTGGTTTCAACTTCTTTGGGTCATAAAATGACCCGAACATAATAGAAGGGTTAAATAAGTTGAAAACGCGTTCAGACTTGAAATTTTTTATAGTTGAGTTTTACGAAAATCGTAGTTTTCTATCAACTTTTGGGAAAGTAATGTTAGATATAACGGACAACTCACGCATAATTTTTTTGGGAAAAATACAGTTTTTCGAAAATTTCACGACACATATGAGTTTTTGGGAAATTATAAATACATATAACAAAACACATTTCGTCATAATCGCTATGCGAGAAATCGCACAAACTGTTTCATTTGTATTGGAGATACTTGAAAATACTTGTATAGAGATAATTAAATTTTGAAGTATGAAAAATTTATGTAAAAACTCACTTTAAATACATTTTCGATAAGGCGAATCGTTATCGAGAAGAGTGCAAAAAACTGTTTCGTTTGTATGGAAGAGGGCGTAAGAAATGGCCCGATTTTGCCAATTCAGCGTTGATATTTACGAGAAAATCAACTATACAAAATTTCAAGTCTCTAGCTCAATCCTTTTGAAAGTTATGGTGTTCATGGATAGACAGACAGGCGGACGAACATGTGGAAATCAAAATCTTTTGTTATTTCAAACACCCTGGTGTAGTGTTACGGATTAGGGTAATTATTATAAATAATTAGGGATTCGCTATATAGCTTACTCGAATGCACTTTGAATTGGATATCGTAGTTGGCTACGAGTATTCAGAGTAGTGACAGTTGGCCGCTGTGAAAAATCAGGATTGGAAAATGTGAGTGGTTTATGCTTCATTAGTTATTGTGTTGTGTAATTAGATTAGTTTTATTGTAGTTCGAAGGGGATGAGACGAAAGGGGTAGTGTTGACTGTAGTGAATGTGATAGTTTTCCGTCCGTCGGATTGTTGTGATTCCGGGCAAGAAGACAAATCAGGGGAGGTGAACGTTTGTCGTTCGCTTGGGCGTGTGTCGCTTGTCGGCGTGTGTCGCTGACTACCCTGCTTGTCGGCGTGTGTCGCTGACTACTCTGTTTGTCGGCGTGTGTCGCTGACTACCCTGTTTGTCGGCGTGTATCGCTGACTACCCTGTTTGTCGGCGTGTGTCGCTGACTACCCTGTTTGTCGGCGTATGTCGCTGACTACCCTGTTTGTCGGCGTGTGTCGCTGACTACCCTGCTTGTCGGCGTGTATTGTTGACTACCCTGTCATCTGGGGTCCGAAAGGTAAAGTCAGGTTCGTCGTGTATTTTTGGTCTGTCCGAGGTAGGGGGCGGGTAGCTGTAAGCCCTCACTAAGTCTTATAGACTTACGTGTTGTTTTTGTTTATTTACAGGAGTGAACCGGACCGGCGCACGACATCGGGAACTACATCTATACCCTGTAATGTAATATAACACATAAACCGATTTCCGTTATGTTTTATTCATCGCGCCTAGTTTTTGTCATCCTAACAGTAGTTCCTTTTGGTGTACGATGATTGGTTCGATGCGTTATAAAAGGTATAAATCTAATATACTCCCATAAGATATGTCAAATATAGAGTATAAAAAGGCGTAGTAGGGGAAAATTTGAATAAAATGCAACTTTAAATTAAAAGTTAAAACTACTTTGTCCTTTTTGACATTTATAGGCTTTCCGGGGAAAAATTGATGCGAAAATTGTTTGTGCATTGCATTTAACCTTATTCATGGCCCACTCCTGGGCCCTGTAAAACTTCACCTACTGGTGGCCCTAATCAAATCGTTACAGCTTTTCTTTGTTTTGGACGTTATTCGTGTTTATAGTTGGATATTACCAAAGTTTGGTTTGAAAATTTAAATGTAAAACTGTAACATCTTATTTGAGAACTTTTAGCGTCTTTAATTCTGTACATTTACGTTTTATTTATCTCGTTTGTCTTAATATTGTTACTTTTTTAAATTCTTAACTTGTTCGTAGCAGTAATTCCCTTTTATTTGTAAAAGTATTTAAACCTCGAAAAGGTATTTTTAAATTAAAAAAGTTCCGACTGGAAACCAAATACGTTTAAAAATTTCAACTTTGAAGGGGATGCTTTGTATACATCACCAAATATACATTCACACAATTTATATACGCATACAAACAAAAAAAAATTCACAGAAAATATTTTTCCTTTAAAAAATTCTTTGCATGCTGGTGGCTACAACCAGAGTTTCTTTCATTTCCCAGGAGATGGTTCTAGGAATGGTCGGAAAATGGTATAAATAGTCCCCATACGACAAAGAAAAATGAACTAAGAGTAGCCGTAGTATATGTTGGCTGAGGATAGCTGGACTGTTCTATTCTATTCCCAGTGACTGTCTTTGATACGACATTAAACCTTTTTGTGGAAGTTGTACATACATTTTTCCTGTTTACTGAAGTGCATAAATCCGCATGAGAATTAAATGGTCTCTTGACCATCTGAACTTTTTATCTTTACTTCTTTAAAGGCTGACATACTTTTATATCGTATATGATGAAAAAAAAAGCAAATTATTGAACAGCAATTAGATTGACAAATTATTTCGATTTTTACAGTAGCGCCCGCTTTATTGTAACAAGCAAATTACAAAGAAAAACGTTCAAATAAAGTGGGTATTGCAATATAGCGGGGGGCCGAAAATATGCTAATTTTCATGTCATACATATAAGAAATATCTGATGTGTAGAAGACAAGCTTTTATATTTGCGCATCCCATTTGTACAACGGCGATGTGCCCGCGACAAAAATTGCTTATCACCGCGATTTGCATGGTGGCGAAATACGTGAATAAAGACGACATGGCTGCTATTTGGGTAATAACAAAGATAAGAGATAATACACAATAAGGGAGGTTACTTTGTTGTTGCTTCGCTGATTTTTCTGGCAAAAAATGATCATTTAGATTAAATACTTTTCATTTAAATCAAATACAAAAGCCACTGCCGCAAATTTAGCGAGTTTTTTTTATTATGTTCAACTGCTTTTGAATCTAATGACAATTTTCCCTCAGTGAAGGTAGTAAACACATGTAAAGACCGATATGAGAAAAATGTAGGTGCTTTTAAATTTTATTGCGGAAGAGCGGCTATTGCAATATTGAGGGGACAACTGTATATCCCCCGCCTTTTTTATTGTTCTTCTATTGGGTGAAAACTTTTAAAAAAGTTTACCAAAAAATACTTTGAGAAATTCATGGAAGTTTCTTATCCAAAATTGAATGAATAATTGCTTTAAATCAATTTTAACGACTGCTAATTTATATAATTGTCTGGGTAGATAATTGAAAAAAAAAAAACGAAAAATTGAAAATAAGCGGTACCGGTTAGCGTGCTGTTCCGCAAATAGCTTTTTAAGTTTTCAAAGTTTTGCCAAACATACAAAACTTTAATGAATTTCGCAACTTTATAAAACTGTAATTAAGATCGAGTTTTGTACACATATTCTCAAAAAAAAAACGTTTAAAGTTAGAACTTGAGAGAAATTGTTTGAAATGGTACTATTTACGACACAAAGGGTGTAAATATTTAGGGATTGGGTATAAAAATAGAAAAAGATTGAGAAAGTTTTATTGGTAGTGTGAACACAAATATTTTGCTTTTTGTTTGGGTAAATTCTTCAAAAATTTTCTTGCCGATAAACAGAGCATAGAAGAGCATCACTCTGGAATGGATTTGGATTTTATAAAAAGTGAAAGACTGAAAATATTTTCGACATAAACTTGAGTCAAATAAGGTCTTTTAAGTGATTTGAAGACAACGTTTTAAATTTAAGCACTGATGACTGACTGAATGTTTATCTTTTTGATGTTTGTTTAAATTCTGTTCACTGAGTTATACTGGTAGAATTTGTACTTGAACATTGTACAGTAGACACAATATGCAAATTGAGTGTATTTCAGAATGAAGTCAGAACTTTATCAAACAATCTATTATATATTTTATTATATCAGCATTCGAAAACTTTTCGTTATACCTATAGAGACAAGCGTATTTAAGTATGTAATATAAAAACCGTATACTCAAACAATATTTTAATTTCGGTATGTCGAATTTTGAGCTTTTTTCCCTTGACGTTAGACTATGTGGAAGAATATGACAGCGAATCAAGATGAATATTTCGAGTGTGAAGAATATTTATGAGTATTTAAATACTAGTACATTTATACTAATATTCATAACATTACCATTTAAAAGAAAAGTAAGCAATGCATGGAAGATTAAGTTAAATAAAGTTTTCTTTATACCAGTATTTTGTGCGATGGTTATTTTAAATGCAAATAAAACTTTAAGACTTTTGAATTTTTAACTTTCACTTGGATCATTTAGTATGAATAATGCTATTCGGGCCCCTCAGAATTCAAAAGATAATTTACCAAAAAGCTTTAAGTCTTGAAAAATGTTTTTTATTCTGTTTTTCTTAATTAAGATATCGTATATTCTTTTCCTACTTACAATAAACTCTATTTGTGAATCGTTTACTAATTAATAGTATGTAAACAAGGACACGATATTCAACTTTTTATGTCACAAAAAAATGCTATTCGACTTGCAAAATCCAAGTGGTCAACTTTAATGAATTTAAATATAACAAAAGCTATTCGGCCCGATTCCAGAATCCGTCGTAGCTTTATTACGAAGAACTAACTACGTTACGAATACGAAGAAATCAGTATTCCCCGATCCGAACGGAATTGAACTTAGTGGTGCCTGATTAAAATTTAATTTCGAAAAATGAATGTCTTTGTAAAAAGGTCCCTATGCAAAACTCATAAGGAATAGATTTCTGACATGGAATAGTTTCGTGAAAAATGTCACTTTCTTAGCTTAAAACGAAAATTGTTATTAATAATGGACTCTGCAGCGTTTGTAATTTTGTGTCTGGAAGAAGATTTATCGAAGTGAACGACTTTAATAGTGGAATGAAAATGACAACAAATAGCGAATACTTAGGAATACTCACATTGCTCTTTTTTCTAAAATAATTCCTCTTAATTTGTTAAAAGTTACACTTATACTAAATAAACAAATAAAAATGTTAAAATTGCTTTTTGTTGTACAATTCAGGCCATAAATTGAGCTAAAATAATAAGAAAATGAAGTTGCTACTCGATCTACGAAGAGAAAATTTTTCGTAGGTTTAGCTGTCAAAAGATCGATTCCGTCGGATTCTATGATACCAGATATTCCGATTCGTAATGTTTTCGAAATTAATTTAATTCCTTCGGATCGTGGAATACCATTTTCATGAATTCTCCGAAAACCGTAGCTACGACGGATTCTGGAATAGAGTCGATTATTGCCATTCTGGCAATTATTGAAAACCCGTATGGTGATATGGCATTGTTCGAAGTTTAAGTGAACGGCGAACAGTTGCATCAAAATTCCACTTTGAAGTCAAACTTTTCAATAACACTTTTTAAAATTTATTTCAATCGGATTTTGACGTATGGGAGTTTTATGTAGAATCATATCTTAAATAACTTTTGTTCTTGGACTTTTTTGATAAGAGGCACCGTTTTTGAGATATTCGCAAAAAATGTTTTTGTTCGTATGGGGGTTACCCCCCCCCCCCCATATAAATGACAGTTCATTTACTAGCTGGTAAACTTACGCTGTTTACGAGGCATTTGCGAGATCGCATGAATACCTCTAGATTAGGGTTTTCCTAATGCTGCGCTTCGCACAGTGAGCGATTTTTAAGGTGGAAAATGAAACAAAATCCCACTTGAATGCGTCAATTTGTTATTTTCAAATTGGAGCAAAAAGATTTTAAAGATTAGAGCTTATTTACTGGAAAATTAGCCAAAAAAGATTTCCCATAATTTGGCCCAGTGATTAAGTATAATTGACTTTTTCAGATCAAAGTGTCAATCAATTTCGAATCCCACAAAAGAGGTGTTAGCTATTTTTATGTAATTAAAGCGATTTGTTAGTCTTGTATGAGGTGGAAAATAGATTCTTGGATATGGTATAATTCAGCACTTACGGAAAGATTAACACTTGTTGTGCAATTTTGGATATAGACCAAACGTTCAAATATAAAATTTTAACCTTCAAATAACATTAAAAAAAAATCTTTCAGTTAAAAATTTTTCTAAAAAAGAAATTATTGTGCGCCGTGCATCAGAAATAAAAGCGATATATTAAAAGTAGTGAAGTATTTATTTTTATAGATCTGATAAACGAAATTTATCAGAGTCTTTGTTTTAATCATGACAATTCCTTTTTTCTTCAGAAGCTACCTTTTTTTAGTAAGAGAAAAAAGAATGTTATTTTGAAAAAGCTAGTACTTAGCTACATAACTAAAGTTTTTGTTTTTTTGCAAAGTTCTATAATTTCTTCTTTAAATCAATTTCGTAATATTTCATGTGTAAAGAAAATCAATTTTTAAAGAAAATCCTTTTCAATTTAATTTTTTTTGCCCAATAGTTGAAAAGCAAATTAGAAAAGGAAAAAGGACATGCATGTTACCGAAGAGTAAGATAATATAAACCTTAAGAAAAAAAACGAAAAGAAATTTTCTAAGAAATTTTCTTCACTCATTTAAAAAGTAAAATAAAATTGTGGATGAAAGAAGCTTTATATCTAATGGAAAAGTCTTGTTCGAACTCTCAAATTACGTTTTCTTTAAGAAAAGCTGACATCCGCCATTATAATATCCCATTTAATTTATATTAAAATCTTCGCTAAAGCGGGAGAGCTGATTAGAGTGCCATCAGAGCTTTAAAATATAAATATGTAATACCTCCCCCAGTACATTGACTGAAAACAGAATAAAGACCAATCCTAAAATCGCAGTTGATAAAGTACTCGTAAACAGAACTGTTTGTTGTATGGGTGTAAAGTCTATTTTATATATATATACAATATATATACGTATTTTGTTTTTTACTTTTATTCGAATGAAGTCTTTGGAAAATTTCCTCTGGGATGAACTTAAAATTACAAGACTTCTCAAATTACAGTAGTACGCATTTATAGTTATAAAAATATTAATATAGTCCATATCACAAATCCACGGTATAACAAAATTTTCCCCAAATCATTTTTTTAAAAGTTTTTTTTTTAGATTCACATGTTTAGTTTAAATCTTGTAATTTAATTTTGACCCAGTGCCACATAATTTTGCAGATATGCGTAGTTCCGACAGTAACACAACTTTCTGTTTGTTCGCCTATAACTAAAAAAAAAATCACTTTCTCTATCACCACTTATTTTGTGCGAAAAATCAAAATAGATCTTACAATGAACCTTTTTCAGGTGTTCGCCTCCGATTTTCTTCGCATTCACACATGTTTTAGTACTCAAACAACTAAGCGACACGTGTTTTTTATATAACAGCGGATTTTCGGTTTTAAGGAGGATACCCCCCTTTCCATCGAAAATTATTAAACATGAGTTTAAGTTACTGTTTGCTATCGTTTTTTTTGTCAGTTTAAACTCATGTTTAACAAAACCTAGGATTAAAAATGACTATGAATATGCGCCAAAGTGTTTTATGGACTCCCGGACTATTAAATAGATTCTTATACGGTTTGCAAAAATACATATTCCAAAATAATTACAAAACCTTTTAGTATCTGGCGCTATGGTAATTCGCCGTATTCCCTTGCTCCCAAATGGAAAAACTGTTTGCGATTTTCATGAAAACAGTGCATCAAATAAAAAAAATTACGAAAAATCATATAAAATTAAATTCTTGCATAATTTTCCCATACAACAATATAATTTTGATACTCAAAAGTTTATGGGTAATAATAAGCAAAGCTAGTACGTAGTCAACAATATCAGTTGTGATCAACATAAAACTTTTCTCTGCAATATTTAGTTTTGGAAAAAATAAATAAAAAAAATATTTTTTCAAATACCTCAAGGGCCGTTAAAGATGCATAAAAACCATTGAGGGAATTAAAATGCAGGAAATTTTGTTTCCTTTGAATTTTGTTAAATTCAGTTTCTCCCAATAGCGCAAATTTTCGCGAACTTTTCTCGAGAACCGATAGAGATACGTAAAAACCGTTAAAACAATAGAAAACTTTATATCCACTAGATTTTGTTATATTCGCTTTTTTCCCAAAAGGTGCATAGGATTCGAGAAATTAAATTTTTTTTTTCAAATACGTAAACGGTATTTCATAAAGGACGCTCGAAGTTGGTTAGGTTATAACGGCCATGTTGTTAAAACAGCATCTGTCAAATTTGTTGTGAATTGTTCAATAGTGTATGCCAATCACCATGGAAGGTTATAGCGTTGAACAACGTGTGGAAACCATCAAATTTTATTGTCAAAATAAGTGCCCCGTTCGAGAAACGTTCCGCGCATTACGTGATTTTTGCAACGTGGCTCATTTTTGGATTAATGGATATGTGAACAAGCAAAATGGTCGGATTTGTGGATGTGGATACCGACAACATGTAGTTCCAACTGGACGGCGCTACATGCCACACAGCGGTGGTTATTTTCGTTATCCTTCCAGGACCTTCCGTTTCGAATTTTGAAAATCTAATACCGGATTCGTGATCAGCGACCCCAAAAACCGCATAATGCCAATTTTCCCGGGGAAAAATGGGAAAAAGGATATTTGCGTTATCCTTTCAGGACCTTCCGTTTCGAATTTTGAAAATCTACATAGCTAAAAACCTGATGCTGGCAAAAAACCGCGTAAAAATCGGTCCAGTGGGTTTTGAGTTTTGTAATCTCGAACCAATCGACAGACCAACCAACAAACATCCATTTTTATAGATTTATATTCTTGTGGTGCTTTAAATAAATTAACATTTGTTTTGCTTTGCCTTTATCAGTCGTGAAGTTTATTTTTTTTTATTTTTTAGCGCCGGGACAAGAGGTGTTCGCCTTGCGGAGGAGTGTCCGCATAAGAGACAGGCTTTGCCGAATAAGGGACAGGCCCGGTTATCATACCTGGGGATAATATCTGGGGGATAATACCTGGCGGATAATACCTGGTGGATAATACCTGGGGATAATACCTGGGGATAATACCTGGGGATAATACCTGGGATAATACCTGGGGATAATACCTGGGGGATAATACCTGGGGATAATACCTGGGGGATACTACCTGGGGGATAATACCTGGGGATAATACCTGGGGGATAATACCTGGGGATAATACCTGGGGGATAATACCTGGGGGATAATACCTGGGGATAATACCTGGGGATAATACCGGGTATAATACCTGGGGATAATACCTGGGAGATAATACCTGGGGGATAATACCTTGGGGATAATACCTGTGGGATAATACCGGTGGGATAATACCTGGGGATAATACCTGGGGATAATACCTGGGGATAATACCTGGGGATAATACCTGGGGGATAATACCTGGGGATAATACCTGGGGGATAATACCTGGGGATAATACCTGGGTGATAATACCTGGGGATAATACCTGTGGGATAATACCTGGGGGATAATACCTGGGGATAATACCTGGGGGATAATTCCCAAGGGATACTACCTGGGGGATAATACCTGGGGATAATACCTGGGGGATAATACCTGGGGATAATACCTGGGGATAATACCTGGGGGATAATACCTGGGGATAATACCTGGGGGATAATACCTGGGGATAATACCTGGGGATAATACCTGGGGATAATACCTGGGGAATAATACCTGGGGATAATACCTGGGTGATAATACCTGGGGATAATACCTGTGGGATAATACCTGGGGGATAATACCTGGGGATAATACCTGGGGGATAATTCCCAAGGGATACTACCTGGGGGATAATACCTGGGGATAATACCTGGGGGATAATACCTGGGGATAATACCTGGGGGATACTACCTGGGGGATAATACCTGGGGATAATACCTGGGGGATAATACCTGGGGATAATACCTGGGGGATAATACCTGGGGGATAATACCTGGGGATAATACCTGGGGATAATACCGGGTATAATACCTGGGGATAATACCTGGGGGATAATACCTGGGGGATAATACCTTGGGGATAATACCTGTGGGATAATACCGGTGGGATAATACCTGGGGATAATACCTGGGGATAATACCTGGGGATAATACCTGCGCGATAATACCTTGGGGATAATACCTGTGGGATAATACCGGTGGGATAATACCTGGGGATAATACCTGGGTGATAATACCTGGGGATAATACCTGGGGGATAATGCCTGGGGGATAATACCTGGGGGATAATACCTGGGGATAATACCTGGGGGATAATACCTGGGGATAATACCTGGGGATAATACCTGGGGATAATACCTGCGCGATAATACCTGGGGATAATATCTGGGGATAATACCTGGGGGATACTACCTGGGGGATAATACCTGGGGATAATACCTGGGGGATAATACCTGGGGATAATACCTGGGGGATAATACCTGGGGGATAATACCTGGGGATAATACCTGGGGATAATACCGGGTATAATACCTGGGGATAATACCTGGGAGATAATACCTGGGGGATAATACCTTGGGGATAATACCTGTGGGATAATACCGGTGGGATAATACCTGGGGATAATACCTGGGGATAATACCTGGGGATAATACCTGGGGATAATACCTGGGGGATAATACCTGGGGATAATACCTGGGGGATAATACCTGGGGATAATACCTGGGTGATAATACCTGGGGATAATACCTGTGGGATAATACCTGGGGGATAATACCTGGGGATAATACCTGGGGGATAATTCCCAAGGGATACTACCTGGGGGATAATACCTGGGGATAATACCTGGGGGATAATACCTGGGGATAATACCTGGGGATAATACCTGGGGGATAATACCTGGGGATAATACCTGGGGGATAATACCTGGGGATAATACCTGGGGGATAATACCTGGGGATAATACCTGGGGGATAATACCTGGGGATAATACCTGGGGATAATACCTGGGGATAATACCTGGGGAATAATACCTGGGGATAATACCTGGGTGATAATACCTGGGGATAATACCTGTGGGATAATACCTGGGGGATAATACCTGGGGATAATACCTGGGGGATAATTCCCAAGGGATACTACCTGGGGGATAATACCTGGGGATAATACCTGGGGGATAATACCTGGGGATAATACCTGGGGGATACTACCTGGGGGATAATACCTGGGGATAATACCTGGGGGATAATACCTGGGGATAATACCTGGGGGATAATACCTGGGGGATAATACCTGGGGATAATACCTGGGGATAATACCGGGTATAATACCTGGGGATAATACCTGGGGGATAATACCTGGGGGATAATACCTTGGGGATAATACCT
Organism: Chrysopilus asiliformis; assembly: GCA_964034945.1. NCBI lineage: Eukaryota > Metazoa > Arthropoda > Insecta > Diptera > Rhagionidae > Chrysopilus > Chrysopilus asiliformis. The sequence goes on from OZ035962.1 coordinate 71,382,373, forward strand.
GTGGGATAATACCGGTGGGATAATACCTGGGGATAATACCTGGGGATAATACCTGGGGATAATACCTGCGCGATAATACCTTGGGGATAATACCTGTGGGATAATACCGGTGGGATAATACCTGGGGATAATACCTGGGTGATAATACCTGGGGATAATACCTGGGGGATAATGCCTGGGGGATAATACCTGGGGGATAATACCTGGGGATAATACCTGGGGGATAATACCTGGGGATAATACCTGGGGATAATACCTGGGGATAATACCTGCGCGATAATACCTGGGGATAATATCTGGGGATAATACCTGGGGGATAATACCTGGTGCATAATACCTGGGCACGACCGATTTGAGGGCATGATTATCTCGTGTGGCGGCGAGGTGAACTGGCCACCGAGATCGTGCGAATAAACGCCTTTAGAATTTTTCCTTTAAGGCTATCTTAAATTATAGTCTATGCGAATAAACCGCAAACAGTCGATGCCCTCAAAGTCACCATCCAGCAAATTTAGCCAGATTTATGCGACAAAGTCATAGTAAATTGGACCTCCCGAATACGTGCCACCGAACATTTGTACGACGTTGATTTTTCGTTAATTTTTATTTTTGCTTTATTTTTTTTTATTATTATTTTTGTGAAAAGCTCATCAATCATAAAAATATTGCGGTTGTGTTTTTAATCATATTTTGATTTGGAATCGGACTTTGTTTTGGCCAAATTCACTCTATTTCTGGAGATATGAAAAAGAAAATCTTTTAAGCAACTTTTTTGGTATCGAAAATATTTTCTTTTTGGTATCTTCAAAAGGCGAAAGCAAAGTCCGACTCAAAATCTGCAACGTCTAAATAGCCTAAAGTTCGATATCTTTGATATTGACCCAAAAAATGTCATTTTAGTTGGGCATATTTTTTTTTAATGAACAAAACTTTTGTACGATTTTTTTAAAAGTATTTTATTGATTTTTTAAATTTAACCCTCTAGCCGGCTTTAGGGAATTCGCTTGTTTATAACGGGTAACAATTTTAATCGCCGGAAAGCGCCGGAAATCGCCGGAACGTGTTACTGATTTTTGTAAGTTATCGCTTTACATGCTGGAAAAAATTTAGCCCTGTACGTTGTCTTGGTTACGGTCTGTCGCAAGTTGAAAGTCATATTTTAGTGAATTTTTTTCGGAAATATTCCGGTTAGAGGGTTAAGAATTACTATTTAATTTTTTTTGTTTCTATTGGTATTTTTCTGTTTGTTAAGTTTTATTAATTGTTTTTATAGAATTTATTTTTATGGTAACTGAACTGAATTACATTGTGATAAATAAACTATTTTTAAAGTGCATTTTTTTAGTTTTCAGTTTCAATACAATGTGCAACGAAATAATTACGTTATAACATAATGAAATGAAATTTTTTATCGTTACAAAACGCAATGAAATTTGAATTTCGTTACATAACAAAATGGATAACGCTATGATATTTTTCATTTGCCATCCCTGGTCTTTTGTGATTATATGAATGAAATTACTCGTATATCATGAAAAATTGTGGCAACCCTTAACCTTAAAATCCTTAACGAGTGGTGTGCACGTAGATATGTATATGTATAAACAGACTTGTAACGTTCGTGTGTAAACCACCTAAAATGCATGATGATTGTCAGTCTAGACGATGCTATAAATTTTATATTATGCAAATTCGTGCGCCCGTTTTTTTATTTTCAAAATATTTTATTCAATATATATGTATCCATCAATAATATTGACTCAATAAGAAAATTTACCATTGCATATTTTACATAGTTATATAAAAATTTTGGGGGAATTGAATCATGAATATTTAGGGCTTTATTTTGTGGAAATAATTTTCTACCAGAATTACATATTTACCGTCTATTCATAAAGAGTGATTGAACGAAAAACCTTTTTCGGGTGTGAGAAACTGTGAAAAATATCAATTTTCGGCTTGAGCCCTTTGCTTTGAAATGTCAAAACTGTTGTTGACATTTCATATGAAATTTCGTTTATATTATTATTAAGTTTTTACAGACAAGGAAACCCTTTTGTTTGCGGAAAACATTGTTTGAGGTGTGTGTGATGTGTACAAAGGACTATAAAAAAATATCGCATTTTAGGAAGATATATCTGGAAATGTACTTCTGGCTAATAAATAAGTAAGAACTTAATTGCTAGACGTATTTATGACGCATTCTTATTTACGTGCTTATTTAAAATATTCAAACATGATTGCTTAAGGCCAGAATACAATGGGCCCCACACAATATTTACGGCGACATTTCAGATTTTAAACTGTATACAATCAATCTGACCAACTTTGCTGTCGTAAAAAGTTGAATCAAATTTAATTTTTGTCGGTCAGCTTGCCGGTAAAATTTCATGGTTGATTCAAAATGAAATCTTATGCGGACGTCATAGAATCTAAATTTAATCAGTTCGAGAAAGTATTAGGAAATATAGATCGTATGCTGTGTTGCTTACATTCACATTCCTAATTTTTATGATAATTGGTAACAAAAAATGTTATATGAGGGGGTTAGAATGACAGTGAAGTAAGTCACTTTTCATTTTTCATGAGTAATCAAGGGTTTTGTGAACATGTATGTAAAAAACTCATAATATTACCCAACCCTATTCACCGCAAGCGTCTTATCAGTAATAGTGTAGTTATTAGTATTTATTACAAACATTAATTTAAGTGAAAAAGTGACTTAGTTAATGAAAAGTGAAAAGTGACTTACTTCACTATCATTCTGACCCCCTCATATGTGGCTCACTGTCCCCGTGTCAAAATCAAATGAAAAACAAATGACGTTTAGAACAACGAAGTGTGCGCTTATATGGAGGACGACATTCGACATTGTCGCCGTAATCTGCCTCCGTAAATGTTGTGTCGGGCCAATTGTATTTTGCGCTTTACATTGCTAATGAGTGAAACAGATTGAGTGTTTTAAGACAAAAATAATGATGTGTTCAAAAAAAGTTCTGGAGTAGATGTTTTAAAATTATTTAATGTTTGAAGAAAAAATAATATTTATAAAGCTATATGTAAAAAAAGAAAATATAATTCATTCGAAATTTAGAAATGATATAGTGAAATTGTGAGATGTTCAAGTATCTCTTTCGAAGCTGCAGTATTATGGAAATTTCGTTCATATTTTTGCCGCTATAGGTATAGTAGTAGTTGTTGATTTGGTCCTTCTACAGTTTTGTTTGTTTTTGTATATATTTCTTTATTTTTTTTTTAGTTTTTTTATTTGAAAAGTTGCTTTCCAAAGAGACAGATAAATGATAAACAGATATAAAATCTTGAAAGTTGTGTGTCTTCTACTACACAAAATGAAAGAAAACAGAAGAAGAAAATTATTTTTCTTGTGTTTTCAATTCTTTTATCTTTCCTGCTGATATTTTTGTGTCCTCTCTGAATTTTTGCCTCTCGTTTCCGTCAGTCAATTCTAGTCAAAAGAAAGTTTTCGTTTTCTTTTTGTCCTGTATTTTTTTATTTTTATTTTGCCTTACAGTGAGTTGAAATTCCTATGACTTAATGAGGCAACAGCTTTAAGATATTATCGTTTTGATGCTATTTATCTCAAAAGAAAAGCAAGTTACCCGAAGTGGGTTATTAAAAATACTGTTGGAAAACCAAGATCCCGTCGTCGCATGATAGGTTCTCGTCTTTTTTTGTTATATTAGAATATTGCCATAACTTTTGTATAAAAGCGTAACAGATTAAAATAATTAATAATAATACTGTCTAATTTAAAAAATTGATAAAACTAAATCTTGCCTATAAGTAATTCGCGTCACAGAAGTTCATATTGTAAATAAAAACATAATAAAAGCTATAATTGCCAATCTGGCAATCATTGGAGACCCGTATGGTGATATTCGTATCAAAATTCGAACAGTTGTACCCAAATTCCACTTTGAAGTCAAACTTTCCAATAAGATTTTTTAAAACTTATTCCAATCGGATTTTGATGTATGGGAGTTTTATGTAGAATCATATCCTAAATAACTTTTGTTTTTGGACTTTTTTGATAAGATGCACCGTTTCTGAGATATTCACAAAAAACGATTTCGTTCGTATGGGGGGTACCCCCCCTAATGGTCCATTTTTGCCCATTAACGAACTTAGCCTTGCATTTCACAAAAAACGGATCTGCGCAAAATCTCAAATCTCTAGCTCAATCCGTGCGCCCGCAATCCGCGCCACAGACAGACGGACAGACAGACGGACAGACAGACGGACAGACAGACGGACAGACGGACAGACAGACGGACGGACATGCTAAATTCAACTTTTTTCATCATTCTAAACACACTGGTGTAATTCATTTTTTTGTGCGATGACGGGATCTTGGCGTTACAAACGGTAAGGCAAAGTTAATATACCCTTTGGTTTCACCATACGGGTATAAAAAATCAATTTGTATGTCCGAGGGGGAGGCAGTGGTCTAACTAAATTTTTATATATGGAATGGTTATGTAAAATCATTTTCTAAACACGTTTCATCTTTATAAATTTTACAATACAATTCACCGTTTTGGAGAAAATAGGAAAAATTCTTTTTTTTAAAGTGCCAGCCAGAGTTTAGGGGAAGACCCTTTAATGCCGAAGCACAGCTCAGGATGACCTTCAATTTCTATTGAAATCATTCAACTTGTATGAGTGGTCTCACTGCTTTTTGGTGTATAGATAAGTTATGTAAAATCCTACTATAAACATATCCTAACTTTATAAATTTTTGAGTATGACTCACCGTTTTCGAGAAAGTTGTAAAAAACTGTTCCGTTTGTATGGGGGAGGGCGAATGAATGGCCAATTTTGCCCATTCAAGAACTTAGCCTAGCCATTTACGAGAAATTTAACTATACAAAATTTCAGGTCTCTAACTCAATCCTTTCGAAAGTTATGGTGTTCACGGACACACAGACGGACAATCGGACAGACAAACGGACGGACGTGCGGAAATCAAAATCTTTTGTCACCTCTAACACCCTGGTGTATTTCATCTTTGTGTCCGATGATTGGTTCGATCCGTTACAAACGGTATACTAAATCTAATATACTCCTATATGATATAGCATATAGAGCACAAATACTGAGAATTGAACACAAACCCACGCATGGAGATCCAAATTTTTTGTTCATTCCACCATTGGACAATTCTCGAGATACAAGAAATGAAAATCAATTTCTGCACGGTGTAGCATCCACCTGGAAGGGGAAACTGATGTTTTGAGTAAATATTTCAAACAATAAAGGTAATACTTATCTTGATGGAATCATCCAGATGTCTAGCTGGGGTCCGTCTGTCCAAAAAACTCCGATCTCTTATTAGATCCACGTCCGTCTAGCCGTCCGGATCGCGATGTGTAAATGGCCTTAACCCGGCTGTTTTCCGTCGACGGGACATACCCCGTGGATGTCGGATGTGTCCTCTGGATCAAGTATTCCATTCTTATGCAACCTAAAATAGGTAATTCTTCTACCTTAGAATCTTATACAAACGTCACTGCTAATTGGAAACTTGTTTACCTTTTTGTCTGCTGCGTTGCTCTACTCCACTTTGGATTCATGAGGCACTGCGTTGAGGTGGACGGGGATAATGTCCGGTAGGATATTCCCTGGAAAAAAAAAGAAGAATACTTAGCCTAGATAAATTTTAAATAACAACTTTAAATCACTTACCCGATCGTGTGAATAAATGAAACTTTGACAGCACAATATAAACAAATAGGGAGTTACCAGCGGTATAATAATGTCCTTTGGGGATCAATTACTTGAGAAACTTTCCCCACAGAGGTCACGTGAGTCACACCAAAGAAAATTTGAAAAACATATTCAAAATTTAATTTTATTTAATTTGCACTCAATTGCTGTTTCATTGTCCCCCAGAAAAGTTGGGAATAAACTTAAAGTTAGAAAAGGGTTTGATACCCTCCTTCTTTTAAAAAAATTTTTTTTGTGAGTGCATTTAAAAGAGTAGGTTTTATTTGGTTTTTTTTAAATAGTGAAGTGAAATTAATTAATTGATTTCCGCAGCTGAGCCACCTTTTTTTTCTGGAGGGACCAGGTAGCAGAAAAAGAAATCCTCGCACACAAATTAAAAAGGGAAGTACCCCCAATTTTCATAAAATTAATTTTGAAAAATTAAATTTTCTGCGGAGTTTAAAACATAAAGAGCCGGCTAAAAGATCAGGGCAAACTTTAGCCGAGACAAAAGCGCTCAGTCTTGTCCGTGGTTTTCGTTTTCTTTCTGTTTCGTTTCTTTCGTTTTTACCTAAAGAAGGAACGACAGAAATTTTTATTTAACATCGTTTTCGGCATTGTCGCCGTGGTGAATTTTCCTTGGGAAAAGTCGACCAGGAAAACGGCAAAAAATAATAAAATAGCGTCAGCTGAACCAAGCCGCTTTCTGGCGCCAAAAATTCTACGGCCAGTTAAAACGGTCCAACTAGAAGCGGTTTCAATCGTTGGATTGTTTTCAAATAAAAAGGGAATCAACGGAAAACCCTTCGTCATCGCTTTTGCAGTTTTTTAAGGCTGATTCATTTTAAAACTTAATTGTTTAATTTTTTTGGATTTAAATTTTAGTCTATTTAATTTAATTTAATTTAATTTAAATTCAATTAAGTATTGTACTATTTAGAAAAATTAGCACCACTATATCCGCGTTTATTTTTTTTTTATTTTTTTTATTCCCCGAATTCGTTCTCTGAGCTCACAGAATAATTCCTTGGATGATCTTCGAACCGATGCCTTTATTTCTTTCAGGTGCTTAATAATGTGGTCTTAATTTTTTTATGATTTTATGGTTTTAATTTCTTTTTGGATTTTTTTTCTCTTGTTTTAATTTATTATTGTTTATTATTATAATGGCTATGGTAATTATTTATTGCTTAACCTTAGCCATGATTTATGCAACGTTAGACTTGCTTTTAGATTTTAATTTTATTTAAATTTTCTTGATTAATGTATGATTGTTCAGTAAACGATTTTTGATTTAGCATTAAAAACTTACATGATGATTTTTGAAATTGGTCTTTTAATTATTATCATGTTTGCGTGAGAGTTTTAATTTAGGGCAGGGGTAAGACTTGAAGATGGAGGAAGAAAAGGTAAGCTTCGTGACTGCTCCGCCTCGTCCCGCGAATATTAAAGGATTTCCTTTCCCCTTCCCCTCCCAGTAAAGTTTAACGAAGATGAGATTTGGTCCTGTATCGGCACGAATTATTTTGTAGCAGAGAGGTGATAGGAGGATGGTAAGAACCAACCCCGCCCGGCGAGCTAAGCCCCTGACCATCCAGCGTGCCACCCTGCCTCCCCTTCTATCACAACAACATCGACATTGAAGTATATCTCGTCACTCTGTACGCTACAACGGTTAGAGGCATGCTTATCTCGCGTAAATAGTAGGTACGGAAAGTATGCCATTATTATTTAGACGAAGTCAATGTTATAGAGAATTACACGTACCCTGCGGTAAACCAAAATGACATTTCGGAGAAGCAAATAAAGATTTCTTTCAAAAGAAAGGGAAAATACTTTTTTGCTGAAAAATGAACTGCAAAAATTCAAGATATAGGAATTCCACATGATAAGTTCGACAATTTTTCTCGCTCAATGAAACTAGAAACTTGTACAACATTAATCATACCACAGTCGAAATTCGCTTCGTGGTTTTAAACGATTTTATGAAAACGGGCGTTCGAAAGTATGACGATTCATGAAATCGCATCATAAACCGCGTAAACAGCGTCAGTTTACCACCTCCTAAATGAATTGTCAAAATTGGTATGGAAAATCTTTTATACGACTCGCGTAAAATTACGTGACGACTTTGGTGTATAATGCGGCGGTCACACGACGCTGTTTTGCCAGCGCTAGTGGCTGTTTGGCTGTTAGCAGCCGTTTCATCAGCAACCCTAGTGAGTTGCTACTACCAGCAGCAGCGTGATGATTTTAGCAGCGCTAGTGAAGTAGAGACCGTTCTACTTTGCCAGCGCTACTAGGGATCACGTGACCCTGTCACATGGTTTCTGAGCTGCCAAAAGTCTAATAAGTTGTTATTTTACGTTTATTTATTTAAATTATTAAAAAATCTCCCAGATTAAAATGTCAAACCACTGTTTTGCTACTTGCCAGCGCTACTAAAGTAGAAATCGTGTGAACCCTCTCAGTACGCTGGCTGCTCTTGTTACTTGCCAGCGCTACTAACCAACATCAGCCAGCGGCTGGCAAAACAGCGTCGTATGACCGCGGCATAAGCAATCTCGTAAAATTACGCAAACGTCAAATACGGAGATTTCGAGAAATTATGAAATTCAGCTGCAATAATAAGACCTTCTTTTGCGCCATTTGTTCTCATATTTTAAACAATTTCAATTTTTTACTGGTTTTCGGCATTTTCAACATCTAATTTAGTGGCTGTTGAGAGAAGACTGCCGAACGGCTGATCGATTTACACAGATTATTTAAGGAGTTAGTTCGTAAAACACTCTACGCAAAAATATGAAAACATCTAATCGGCATTTCTATCTGGCTTCCTTTTCTCCTGCTATCTCTTAACTACCAAATGGATTTTGACGGTTTTCAGTGTTGAAAAGGCCTTTCGTTAAGGAAATGTTCACCCACTTAAATCTCTTCATCTTTCATATCCTAAACAATTGTATGATTTTGATACGTGTTTCGCTGTTAAATAGGTCACCTCGTAAGGAAATTGTTCAACCATTAAAATCTATGCCGACCCTACTGCCAACGACATTTTGGGCATATGATGGAATATCCACAGAGATCTTGTAGATTGGCTTTGATCTAGTAATTGTAGTGCATAAAACTATTTGCTGGATAGAAAAACTACATTAAGGTCTTTAAATCGATGCAAACTATAGATATATCTGCAAGTATATAGCCAGAATAACTCACGATCAAGGTAAATTTAGAGTCTTAAAATTTGGTCTTCTTTAACATTCTTCTTTGGTCTTCTTTAACATTCTTCTTTGGTCTTCTTTAACATTCTTCTTTAACAAGTCTCCTGGCGTCGGATGGTCCCTAAAGCCGAGCACTTGCTAGATCTCAGGAAGACTGCTCTCGAATATTCAATAAATTATATTTCCAACAGCTAAGGTTACACATATAGTTAATAATGATGCCTCAAATCCAAAATTCAAAGTTGGAAATTTTCATAACATTTTTGTTTACAAAATTACTCTTGGTATGTAAAAAAATATTTTAAAAAAATATTTACTCTAACAGTAAATGTTAAAATGGCGCAAACTACTTCATTTGGCCAAACTGACGTTTTTTAAGGTGTCCGAAAAGCGTTCCGAAAAGCATGTTTTGGGTACCGTATAGCAACAATATCGTATTTTTAATTTAGCTACTCGGCAAACACCTTCTAGTGGAACCACAAAGTTTTTTAAACTATAAAACCATGTTCCTGTCTCGCAATGGGATTATGCTTTCTCGTTCATCCTGTTGACAGCAATTTTTGTGCTTTACATTGTTTGCAAACATGGCAAAAAATCAAAACCCATGTACCTTTTTTTCAATTAATTCTATGTACATGAGAATATAAATCCACGAAGCATAAAATGACCGAACCGAATGGCACAAATTTTCTTTAAACTTAAACATTTCTGGGAAAAAGCACAAAACTTTTGGTCGAAGAAGTAATGTCTTTTCAATTCGAACTTCACGCTTTATGAAGCAATCAACAATAAAGTTCTAAATCCTTCTAATACGTTAAGTCTTCTAGGGTTATACGGTCTGGATTAAAACTCCAATTATATGTTGAACATTATTATATTTAATGCCTTGACGTTACACCTGCTGGCGCTAGGCTTCTTCAGGAGTGCTTAGATCTCTGATACACCTTTATAATAATTAACTCTAATTAAACAATTTTCAATATTTGATGTTGAAATTTAAACAATAAAACACTTTTACAAACGTACATAAAGATAAATTAATACGTTGCACAAAATACATAAAAAAGATTAAAATAAACAATGGAAACATCCGTCCTTGTCAAAATTTGAATTTTTTTTTATATTATTGTCAATTCAAACCGTTTTTTTCTGCTCTAAAAGAGCCCATAGACGGCCAACTTTGTTGCCAACCTGGTCGCCAACCTGGTTGGTAGTTTTTACCACAGACGAGACGGAATGTGGGCAACCAAGTTGTTAACATCATTTTTAACAAGATCCCGTCGACTTTAGGTGATTTCTCTTATTTTTTTGTTTATAGTTTACTATATGGTTATAGGACAACTATAGGATATATTTTGACTAGTGAAAAATGAGTAAGGATTTGTTATTGGTTTTAAACGAGTTGTGCGAAGATGAGGTGCACCCTTTGAAAAAGAAAAAAAATTTGGGTAAAGGAGTGGTATCAGAACCGTGCTCAGTTTTCTCATTCAAATTTAATGCGTGAACTACGTGTGACTGCACCTGACAAAAACTTTTTAAGAATGGACAGCAACACCTACGATGAATTATTGGATGCAGTAAGACCATTCATTGAAAAGAAGGACACGATAATGAGAATAGCTATTCCTGCAAATGAAAGGCTGTCTGCAACCCTACGGTTTTTGGCAAGTGGCCAGAGCTTTGAGGACTTGAAATTTCTCACTGGAATATCGCCACAAAGTCTTGAAGTCAGGTCGTACGATCAAAACCCTAGTAAAATTAACCAAACTCAACCGAACTTAATCAAATAAACTATTTTTGACACTTCACTGTTCTCATTGCAGTACTCAATGCAACTGAGATTGGCAACCAGGTTGTAAACTTCCCTACAGACACATGAACGCCAACATGCTAAGTTTTCAATTTTTTTTGATTTTACACCTGGTCGACAACATGAAAAACCAACCGCCAACTTGGCCACAGACGTACAACATCGACTCCAACATTGCATGTTGGCGACCAGGTTGGCAACAAAGTTGGCCGTCTATGGGCCCTTTAAAAGAGCGCAATATGTTTCGTTTATATTCTCTGTGTCTGTTCTCTTATTTATTGAGTTTTTAGTGCTGTATATGTGCAATGCTTCTAGCGTCATTCTCTTATTGAAATTTTTTTCCTTACAAAGAACTTTTGTTTTGTCAAAATTAGGAGCATGATTAAAATTAATGTAATGCTCCGACAACGCTGTTTTATTTGCCGATTTGGATTTGATATCTGGGGCCTTATCATGTATCTCGAATCGAAAATCAAATCGACTCGAACGCCGTACTCGAAAACGAATTACATTGGTATCATGTAAAACCTTCGTTTCGAGTAAAATGTACTGCCATCAATTAATCGAAAACGAGCAACTTGCTGGTAACTTGGAAATTTCGTGTTTATATTTAGTGTCATTATGGAATAGTTGTAATAATTTGCTGTTAGTTTTTGCGTTTTTTTCTGTTAAATTAATAAGTTTTGGAAGTTTTAAAAAAATGGAAAAAGGTGCTAGATTAAAATGATGAATGTGATGACGGCGTTTCTAATTCAAGAATTGTAAGAAAATTTATACGGAATGGACTTCGTTTAAAATCGTAATTAACTAAATATTATAAATATGTTAGAGCCAACTTTTCCTTATTTTTTATAGATTTTTCAAGCAATTTAAATATGTTTTGCAAGAAAGAAAAAATCCTTAAATAAAAAAAACATTGAATTGACTTAAATTTTGCTTTCGAGTTTCATTTCTGGCGACTGAAAAGTGTTTGAGTAAATTTCCGAAAATGATCGAATTCAAGTTAGCTGATACCGCTTCCAGCATTTCCGTGCAATTAATTTTCAATTCGAGTTCCCTGATAAGGCCCCAGATATCAAATCCAAATCGGCAAATAAAACAGCGTTGTCGGAACATTGCATTAATTTTAATCATGCTCCTAATTTTGACAAAACAACCCTTTTTCAATCTTTATTTACAACTGTCTCGAAAACCTGACCTGATGGAGCAGAACAGTTGACGTTATTCCTGTTTAGCCATACCAAATTCCCTAGGACACTCATAAGCTCGGTTGTTGATCAGAACGAGGTACAATTTTGTCGCACAGTGTTACCAACACAGAGCTATCCACATGCTGCAATGTCATGCAAAATTCCATATAATATCGTGTTATAGTTGCACGATATAACTAATCTTTCATATAGATAACTGCAATGAATTAAAATAAACAATGTTTAAGAAAAAACAAGTGCAAAAATTTAAAAAAAAAAAAATCTCATGTGAAAGAATCTTATAATGAATAGCCAGTTAAGAAAACTTGTTTCGCTTTGCTACAGACGATTCTATGGATCTATGTATGACATAAGACACCAATCTTAAACCAGCTTGCCCAGTCCAGACGTTTTCCTCGCTTTTGATAGAATTGGAACTAGAGAGAAGGAACCCCAAACTGTCTTTTAAATTTGGAACGGCTCTAAGATATGTGGGACCGCAACCAGGCAGGATCACAACTCATAGTCTGCCAATGGGACTAGAAATGATGGAGTACCAGTGTGCGATGTTGGTGTTATTATTGTTGTATTTTCCGTTGCTCTTTAGGCCGCGCAAGGCTTTTCTTTGCTGGATAAATCATTGACTGTGACACAAACAGAATTTCCTTTTTTCCGTATATTTCATCTTTTTTGTCGCTATTCGCAGTCACTTTGTTATTGGAGCTGCTGATTCTGTGTTCGGTTTCTTTTGACGATTTTTGTGGTTAACTTTGCCCGAGGAAAATGTCCTTGATGTCAAAGGAGGAGACAACAAGTCTTCTTTCCTACATCTTAAATGTTAACTTAAGATTTTTTTTTCTGGAAAATATCGAAAAGTACAAGAAACAAAAAATGCCTTAGATTTCCAGTATAATACACTCCAGCTATAGCAGTTTTTAATATAATACACTTCGCAGTGCAAAAGTAGTGGAAGTGAGATAGCAGACGACCTACACGCTATTTATACCAACTGGGGACCAGAGGGCGTCATTGTTTTAGACTGAAACATGTAGTTCTTGTTTTTAATTGAGTTGAAGCAAAGTTAGTTTATATTGCTAGCAGAGTAGTATTTAGGCATTTTTTTGGATCCGTGGATGTCTAATGTTTCGCCCTTTTAAAAGTACACTAAGATTTTAGTCAATTTTTCCCTATTTTTCTCTAAAAAAATTGACTATTAGGAAAATCATTTGATCCATAGAGCGCCGAAACTTTTTTGGCATTTATTTATTTATTTAAAACATAACAAAAGCTATAATTGCCAATCTGGTAATTATTGAAAACCCGTATGGTGATTTAAGTGAACAGCGAACAGTTGTCAAAATTCCACCATCAAAATTCCACTTTGAACTCAAATTTTCCAATAAGATTTTTTAAAATTTATTCCAATCGGATTTTCATGTATGGGAGTTTTATGTAGAATCATATCCTAAATAACTTTTGTTCTTGGACTTTTTTGATAAAATTCACCGTTTTTGAGATATTCAGAAAAAAAGTTTTCGTTCGTATGGGGGTACCCCCCCTAATGGTCCATTTTTGCCCATTAACGAACTTAGCCTCACATTTTACGAAAAACGGATCTGTGCAAAATTTCAAGTCTCTAGCTCAATCCATGCGCCCGCAATCCGCGCCACAGACAGACAGACGGACAGACAGACGGACAGGCAGACGGACAGACAGACGGACGGACATGCAAAATTCAACTTTTTTTTATCATTCTAAACACTCTGGTGTAATTCATTTTTTTGTGTGATGACGGGATCTTAAATCCAATATACTGTTTCTAATAGGCAAATCTAATATACCCTTTGGTTTCACCATACGGGTATAAAAACCTATTGATACAGAAGACACTTTTAATTATACAATAGAACACAATAATGTAAGAATAAAATCATCAAGGAAAATAAAATAAATATTAAATAGATATAAAAAATACCCTGCTAAAATATTTTAGAAAACTTTCTAGTATTTTAGAAACTAACTTTTTTTCAAAATAATCTTTGATGGAAAAACGGAGTCTTCAATAAATATCGGCTCCATAGTTTATAGCGATCGGATTAGCAAGAGATGATAATACTCAAGATTTTTTTTTAAAATCAGGATAGAATTATCTGTTATGTGACTAGCATTTCTGGGATTTAATTCATAATTTGCTCTTCACTTTCTGTCACAGAATTTGGTGTCTTTCTATGTTATTATGGTAAACTCTTTAGAATTAAATAAAATTTTGATCAAAATCTACTGAATTTAATTCCAGAAATTTATTGCAGTAATCTGCACATATAATTGAGCCATAAAAAACATAATATTCTAATCCATTATTCAAATATTATCAAATTAAATTGAAAAACATTCATAAGCTAAAATCTGGGATACGGAAAGAGAAATTTGGAAAGAAGATTTATAAAAGGTATTACTCGATAGCGCTTTTTTCAATTTTTTTTCAATATCTACGAAGTTCTATCAAATATCTTTATATACCTACATTTATTTTTAGTATTTTTTCGTGAGGCGATAATATAAAATTAGGAGCTCAAAGCCGCAAATTTATGTGATGTGGAATTTATGTACGTCTATGTATTTTTTTTGGAATTTTGAACATGCATGTGACATAAGCACACAAAAACAATAAAGAAATAAAAAAATTGAATTAAAGTTGGCGGGAAAAAAATGTGAGTAGACTGGAAAGAATTAGAGCCAAAGACAATGGATGGCTTTCACCGTTTTCATTGAAATAATCCTTTCGACATTAAATCCTTCGTAATTTATGACAACAGAGGATGGCCCCCTAATTGGACAGCATTAAATTTTCTCCGTGGATTAGTGTCACTTCTATGTAAAGGGGAGATTTAAAACGAAGGCTATTGGTTGCTAACTACACCATACCGTTACCTACTCCCTAACCCTAGAATACGCTGGCAATCATCCTGGCTGGAATATTTGGAAAACACCTCTCCCGCCGATCTTCTTTATGGACTACAGCGTATTCAATGTCGTGTGCTCATGGTGTCCTTGTTTTTGGTGAATGAAACTGATAATACTCTTTGTTTGCATTAAACGAGAACAGATTTCTACTTCGTTGTCGAAAACAAGGGTTTTTGATTTAAGTCCAAAAAGCATTAGGTAGATCAATTTCCTGGCATTTGGGTTCACACTTTTTTCTTTTGCTGGGAAATACAAGATGGGCACAGCCGAATAAGCAATACAAGCAAAATTAGAAAACATGCTTGAAAAATATCAAACATAAAATCCTGATAAATACCGACTCCTTAATATTTATTAGAATTGATTTATTCGAACAGCTTTTGTTTTGATTTTTATTACTACTAGATTGCATAACCGTCGTTTTTGCAAAGGTTTTTTTTCACCAAAAAAACTCATATATATCTTAAAACTTTTGAAAAATGACCGTTATCCTAACAACACCTTCATAAGTCCATATACAAGACCATATTCGTAATTCGTCGAGTGAAATTTCTCAGCCTCCTAACAGGCAGGCTTCATGACAGAACCAGGGTTTTAAATCACCACCACCCTACACAACCAGTATACCTCCTTAGGGGTGGAATTTCGAAAAACCCTGCCTTTGTGAGCGTATACTTGATGGATGAAACATACAGTGAAAATTTAAGAACACTAGAACAAATGTTTTTTATATATGTAGATTAAAAAAAATAATAAAAATCCACACCAATTAAAAATTAGACCATAATAGCTAGTTCGGCCCTGGACCAACCCCGCCTTCAATAGTTACTCAGCCTTCGGCCTCGGGTCTAATTTTCAAAGGGTGTGGTAAATATTAGTGGGCTAAAATTTTTCCCGAAAGCTAACTTCTGATGGAAAACTAGATGGTAAAAATCCTTTCGGAATTGCAGAAGATAGCGGGCGGGACGGTTTACAAAGAAAGGAGGGGGTTGAGATTAGTGACGAAATCGTTTTCTTGAGGGTTGACCTTTCTAATGATGAGAACCGGATCCAAATAGTTTCAGAATTGCATGAGATAGCGAGCGAGGAAAAATTTTTACAGAGAAAGAAGACGGTAGATATCAGCGAGCAAAAATTTTCCTTAGGGAGATGTCCCACTGGTGCATCAGCTCATCGTATTTATTTTCACTTGATCAAAAGTTTATTAGTTAAACAGACTTGTCAAAATTTTATGATGTTCCCAAATAGTAATTATTGAAAGTCAACATTGTATGAAGTAGAGAGCCTATAACCTAGAGAGTGGCCAATAGATTGTGCTACTGATGACAATTATTACCGCCAGACGAAAAAAATATTGAAAATTTTCATTTTATTTTATTTAATCTAACAAAAATGACATTAGAAACTACCCGACATGTTCCTGATATCAGCTACATTTAGGTCAGTTCAAAAAAGTCAGCTGTGTGTCCCAGACATGCAGCTGCGCATTCTTTGCAGTGTACAATGCGCCATTGGATTACATGTGCAACTGATGTCGGGATCAGTCACCTGCGGGAGCTGATGGCCAGTGGGACATCTCGCTTAGAGTCTTTAAAAGGAAAAACCGGATCCGAATCCTTTCAGTGGTTCAAGAGATATCAGAAAAGACGGGGTATTGAAGGAGAGGGAGGAGGTCAATAAAAAGTATTATATCCTTTATTCTGCAAGCAACTATATCAGTGTGAAAACTTTCAACGAAATCGGTGGGGCCGATACAAATACTTCGACGTATAATCAAAGATTCTGAGAAAAACCCAAATTACAAAAATCAGTCACATTTTAATTATATGTATAGAATAGTGTGAAATACTATTATAAAAAAAATTGTAAAAAAGCTTTTATCAAAAAAAGATTCACCAAAAAGAAAAACCATTTTTTTTTGTAATGTATATCGGAAATAAAAGCGAGATAGAAAAATAATAAATATAAAATAAAAATATAAGATAAAAAAATAAATCGCTCTTATTTCTGAAACATAGCACCAAAACTTTTTTTTGGCTAAAGTTCAGTTTGGCTAAAGTTCAGTTTAATTTTCGTGAATAGGAAGGGGTAGAGAGAAGCATCCCCTATCCAAAATGGGTATTTTTAGCGGTCGATCGCCCCCCTTGCCCCCTCCAGGGGTCCTGAAACTTTGTATGAAACTTTTTTCTGGGGGGTGGTAGGGGGGTGTGTGGTACCTCAAATGAAAGGTAATGAAGAGTGCATTCCAAAAATATAAAGCATGATAGAGTTTGTCTTTAGCTATAACTCGATATCTCCACCTGTTATCGAGATAAACCGTTATTTCCAAAAAAACAGTTTTTTGCGATTATCTCGAAAACTAACGGGTTTTTGCTTACTGAATGTATGAAGTGAATTAATGAGAATGGCATTCTGCACAATTTTGTTTCTTACCGTTATCCGTTATCTTTTACCGTTATTGAGATATTTTCATTAATATGTAAAAAATCATATGTTTGCGAATAATTTGCAAACTAACGGTTTTTCGACAAATCAGTTAAAAGAATAATTAAAGATGTTAACATTTTCTACATTTTTGCCATTTACCGTAAATTGATTTCTTTTACAGTTCTCAAGTTATCTCAAATTTTGTACGTTTTTGATATTTTTGAATAAACCAAGAATTTATTGGGAGGTCGTCTTAGGTTGACAACGCGACAGGGCTCTAGCGTAAATTGCGCAGGGTCGTAGATTTTGTAGAAGAAAGTTTTGTGTTGACCACAACTGATATTTTTTTATCCTTTTTAGTTATTTCATCTTTGATTAGTATGACTAAAAATCCAAAATGACGTCTGTCTTTCGCCATATTTCTTTATACCTTTTAGTCTTCGAATATATAGCCTTGGTATTGAGATATTCTTACGAACTTTTTGACTCCAAAATCGGATTCATCGACTCCAAAAAGTTCTGAATGAGATTTTCTATGGAAAATTGCGGAAAAAGGAAATCATGTTATTCTTACAGACTTCTTAGTGCCAGAATCAGATTCACCGATTCCAAAAACCCACAAATGAGTTTTTCCGGGAAAATTTGAGGAAAAGGATAATGTCGTCATCCTAACAAGATCTTCCGTTATCCTTACAGACTTCTTAACATCAGGATTGTGATCAACGACCCCAAAAACCCCCCAATGAGATTTTTTTCCGGAAAATTTGAGAAAAAGAATGATGACATTATCCTTACAGGACCATCCGTTATCCTTACCGACTTCTTAATGTCAGAATCGGATTCAGCCACCCCAAAAACGTCAGATGAGATTTTTTTCAAGGAAAATTTGAAGAATAAGATAATCCTTAATGCCAGAATCGAATTCAGAGATTTTTACCTAAAGATTATAAATTCCATCAAAATCGGTCGAGCCGTTTTCAAAATAAAGGCGGTGTTCCTGAGAGGCACACGTAATGCTTTTACGTAGTAAAAATAGCTCGTGGCTTTTCGGATTAATACACATAAAATTTAATTTGTGTTACCTACTGTATTTGAATTACCGACAAACTGTCAGTGGGGAAAAAAGATATCACTTCTTTACGTAAATTTCATATTAAGTAAATGATTTCCCACAGGTTCATTACATCTTACGATTTTCACTGTTCCGTGGATACCAGATAGATTTCTATTAGATTTTCTCTACTGTGGATATGGTCTATTTGAGGAATAATGAGGCAAGGTTTCCAGTGTATCATATTGTTGGTAGTACACTTTTTAAGGATCCCTTTTCCCATAATCTAAAACATTGAAAATATTATTTAAGTCACGTACAGATCCAGTAATGGATCATCTTCGTAGAATTTTTTTTGGGTAACCAATACATTTACATTTTTATGATTGCAAAATTTTGTTATCTCTCTTTGCCGTTAATAATTGATGACTGGCATGGTGGTAAAGTTGTGTAGATACGATGAGTTGTAATATTCTTCGTATAGAAATGTTACTCAAATATTTCTGAAATATCCTAGCAGGATTTTTTTTTTTGATCAAGGATTTTTTTTTGATACAGACTCAATGAATTTTTGTGCGATGGAAAATATCTTGAATGAAATTTCGAGTATCTTTTTAAAAAAATTTAATTAACTTTTGATGGATATCCGATATAGATTACAATTTCAGGTCGTGGTTAAATTTCCTTCAACATTTTCCCTTATTTTGCACGTACTTTTTTGGCTGCTTGCCTGTGTTATCCTTATTCTTTTCTGATCCCGGTCGCGTCTTTCTAATTTCATTAATCTTATCGTACGATGGTCAGATATAGGACACCTTAGGCAAAATTCTATAAAAGAAAAACGTGTCAGATAAGGAAGGACACGAGATTGTCAATATTCGGTGATTAGTGTTAAAAAAGAGTATACAACCTCTAGATAAAACCAGTCAATAGCCAATAATGAAAAGGAAAATGTTAGATATAGCTGGATCATTTCATTTAAAAAAAATGGTAATGGTTTTAGGCATAATTTTTAAATTTTTTTACACTTTACATTTTCATTTTTTAGAATTTTGTTGATGTATTTGATGTGGCGTTTATGCGAAACAACAGCGCAATCATAAATTTTATGTTGCAGTGCTAAGTGCTACATAAAACTTTTTATTAAAACACTTTGGGAAAGATATTAAATTACCTACCAATTAATTCATTATTACTGATGTTTGTTAGAATATAAAATTTAGAACTTGTTAAGACACACTTTATTTTTTAATATTATCACAAATTGAAAGAGAGTATTTTATCAATTTCCTGTCTTAACCTGGATAATGGATCTAGAAAATTTATCTTAGTTGGTAGTAGGGGCGTAGTTATAGGTTTTTCATGGGGAGGGGGTTTAATAAGCGCTAAATCTGCTAGGTATAGAACAGAGCTGTCAAACTCAATTGCAACATTAATTTTTCTACACCAAACCGCGGACCGCATTATAAAAAAAATTACGGTAATAATTATTAAATATTGGTGCTGATATTTTACTTTAAAATTGACATACACTCATACCTCGCTATACGGCCGCTCTTTATACGGCTTTTCGCTATAACGGCCTTGTTTAATTATGGCACTTTTTCGATTTACGGGCCAAAATGTTTCGTTATACGGCCAAAAAAAAATGCGAAAAAAAAAACAAAAGCTATAATTGCCAATCTGGCAATTATTGAAAACCCGTATGGTGATTTAAGTGAACGGCGGTTCATTTTCGTCATCAGATTCGAACCGATTTAAACATTTTAAATTATGTTTTTTATTATGTATATGGACATGTGCATATGAATTTTTTAAAATTTTTTTAAGTTATCTTTTTATGTACATATGATTTTTTTTTGTTATTGAAGTCATCCTTAAGGTAAAGATACACGACGAGAGACATTGGTCTCTGGTCTCCAGGGTACAAAAGGCAAAAATCTCCAAAGTGTATACACGATCACAGACATTTAAGTCTGGAGATCAAAAAATAGATCTCCGGAGACGTTTACTAAAAAGTCTCTGGAGTGCATACACGACGCAGTTATCTCGTCTCCAAGCTTAACATTGGGAGATCTTTTTGACATTTGGTAGTTTTTGATTGGTGTTGTGTTGTGAAATTTTTCGAGTTGGGAATATTTTTATTAAAATGAATGGGGGAAATGAAAAAATTACAGCAGCAATAGCAACACTCATAATTTTGCGTAGGAGGCAAAAGAGGCAACGCAAAATATGGGTGAAAAATTGGATAAGAAAGCGACAATCGACCAGCATAACACAAACATTGTTGCACGAAAAACACTTTTTTTTCTCTATAAAAATTTGCTTTTAAACTCAAAACAACGAAACAAATTCTCGTTCCCACAAAACAATTCCCTGAAATGTCAAAATTCGTCTCCGGAGACCAAGAGATAGATATCAAAACGTTTTGAAGACCGGAGACGCCTTAAAGAGACTCTCTCATTAGTAGCTACACGGCAACAAACTTAAGTCTCCCAAGAGACCCTAGAAACTTGATACTTGGAGACAAATCTTCGGTCTTTGAAGTGTATACACAGGTCTCTTTGTATGCAGAGGCGAAATTTTTGGTCTAAGAGACCAAAGTCTCTCGTCGTATGTAAGCATTTTTAAATGAAATAAAAAGAAAAAAATGCATTTTAAACTAAAAACTACGTTATTTAAAAAAAATGGAACGGATCCTATTGAATTTGTATGGGTTTGTATGAAAATAATTGATTCGTTATACGGCTTTTCGCTTTACGGCCAACTTTCCCGGAACGTATCTAGGCCGTAAAGCGAGGTATGAGTGTATTACCAAAACGTAAGAGAAAACTATGCGGGTCAGGCGAAATTAAAAAAAAAATACTTATCCTAAGGTCAAGTACACCCTGAAGTTAGGGTTTCCATCCCGTCCTTGTTTTATT
Organism: Chrysopilus asiliformis; assembly: GCA_964034945.1. Classification (NCBI taxonomy): domain Eukaryota; kingdom Metazoa; phylum Arthropoda; class Insecta; order Diptera; family Rhagionidae; genus Chrysopilus; species Chrysopilus asiliformis. The sequence continues at coordinate 71,403,687 of OZ035962.1, forward strand.
CATACGCTTTCCTCTATTTAAGGGCGTCCGGATGTTTTTTATACCCGTATGGTGGAACCCAAGGGGTTCACCTTTGGTGGTGAAACCAATTAACTTTGCCTTACCATTTGTAACGCCAAGATCCCGTCATCACACACAAAAATGAATTACACCAGTGTGTTTAGAATGATAAAAAAAGTTGAATTTAGCATGTCCGTCCGTCTGTCCGTCTGTGGCGCGCATTGCGAGTGCACGGATTGAGCTAGAGACTTGAAATTTTGAGCAGATTTGTTTTTCATAAAATGCATGGCTAAGTTCGTTCATGAACAAAAATGGACCATTAGGGGGGTACCCCCCATACGAACGAAAACGTTTTTTGTCAATATCTCAAAAACGGTGCTCAAAAAAGCGCAAAAACAAAAGTTATTTAGGATATGATTCTACATAAAACTCCCATACATCAAAATCCGATTGGAATAAATTTTAAAAAATCTTATTGGAAAGTTTGACTTCAATGTACCCCATACGGGTTTTCAATAATTGCCAGATTGGCAATTATAGCTTTTGTTATGTTTTTTTTTTAAATTCGGTGCAACATAATGTAGTCCTAGAAAAGTAGCGCCGATACACAGTATGAAAATTTTCCGGACGTCTACAGTCTATGTAAAAACAGGAAAACAGATTAACTATAAAACTAAATCCAGTCGATGTTGTCGTTGCGCTAACATGTCCACAATCTCTTGGGGTTTTTTATACACTTTTCTAGAAATGCCCAGCTAGACGACTTTGTCCGATGGCATTTCCAAATTCAGCAGGCGATGTTGACACGGGAAGCGTGGCCAAATTTTTTTAAAAAAAGGGGGGGGGGTAAGTGCCCGGCATTGCCTCCCTCCCCCTTCCGATGCCTATTGCTTGATGCATTTTTCACCAAACAGAAGTTTCTCGTTTAAAAAAAAAAGGATGCGTTTGTTTAAAATATTACAATCGTGGAACAACGCCATTTGTTTCGTGCGGATATTTCGGATGGGGGATATTTCGGATGCGCATATATGTTAGTTAACAAAATAGAACTAGACTTGCAAAGTCTTTGGGTGGCTTTATAAAAAATCTTAAAATTTAAATGCTGAAATATTCTTGAACATTTATTGCAAAGTCAATAGAAGAATTACAGACAGCTTATTTTGTCTATATTTGATTTATAAATAAATATCAATAATAACTCTAACCCCTAATTTATTCACTAGGAGTTAAGCCGAGTTAGTGAGTTAAGGGAGTTAGCTAACGTTATTTTCCATGTTAAAGGTGAGTTAAGGGAGTTAAGGCGATTTAACTCCTAGTGAATAAATTGGCCGTAAGAAAGTAAAGAGTCTCGACCACAAATTCGCTTGACATCGTCGTCATTCCTTTAGTCAATAAATTTCATTTTTATTAAGAACGAAAAATGAGTTAGTAAAATTGAGATGTCCATTTTATCATCAGACCGTGAGTAACTTTGTCTACGTAAATTAAAAACTTTCTAATCAACTTGACCACTTTTTAGCTTTTTTCTTAGCTTAGCTTTACAGAAATGAACATAAAAGCAAATGACATTAATTTTATGATCGCCGGGTCTTTGGACCGCAAAAAGTAAAAATATAGAGGACAAGGAATAAATTGAATGGTGTTCGTGTGTAAAAGATATTGAGACGACGGAAGGAACAAAATATATTTGTTGGACGCGGTAGTGAGCGTAGCTTATCAGCTTACTTGACAATCTTTTAGTGAAAATAACAAAAATGGCCATAGGTATAGCTTAGAGCAGTGACTGGTATTATAAATGGAGAATCGCTCAAAACAATCTATGGTCTTGATCATAAAATGGAATTTAATTATTAGAGACTCAGCGCATTATTTGCTTCCATGTCGTTTTACGTTTTTACACACATTCGTTTAGTATCGTGTTACGCTAAAGGAATTGGGAGCCACCATTTTGTTACTTTAAAATGCCAGCAGTGGAAATTTTATAGCTCATGGTTTTTGTGTGTTTTTATGAGACGTCATTTAAAGCCAAACTCTCCATAAAATTTTCTAAAAGGCTTACGATCTAAAGGAGCCAAACATTCTTTCATTTCATTCTACTACTATGGATGCCGTGTCTGTTTTGGATTCAGTTTATTTTTATTTTTTCGCATTGAAATTAAATAAGACGGATTTCTGGTGTTATTTTTCTGGTACACGCCAAAATTCTCAGCAAAAGGGAGAAAATCTGAATTTAACTCTTCTATCTTGCAGGTATATCGCAAAAATATCTAAATGATAAATTTTCGTTTAAATTTTAACACTTTCCGAGTGCCAAGTGATAGGTATAATTTTCCAAAGACAGCAGAAAAGTATTTCGCCTATTTCCATTTTATTTCTTTGGAATTAAAATGCTACTGAAAGACTAGACTGAATGGAAGTGAACAAGCATCTTAACTACTTTCATTTTCTACAGGCACCAGTCGGCAGAAAGTCTTTCTTATTTCCTCACAACTCCGCCTCCTTTGATACTTTTACCCTGTAATTGGTTAGTCCTTTGCAAAATTTATGTAGCAGAAGTTTCGGTGATTTATGAAAACTTAAGTAGCAGATTTACACCTGGCAAAGTACAAATTAAAACGATGTTTTCAAAATTATTTCACGTAAAATATATTTTCGTGTTTTTGATTAATTTTGACCTTTCTACTACATTCTGAATACTCAAAATTTAGTAGACTCTGTAAACACTTAAATTTTTTTATAATTTGATTTTTTAGGATTTAACTGCGAGCGGAGTTGCGACTCCCTGGGTAGTCTCTAGAAAATTTTAGGGGATCATGATGTGTGCTATAAAATGGAAAATCAAAAGAAAATACGAAGGAGAGATTTCAAAATCTAAGAAAAGTTACAATTGCCAGATGCCAATCGTCAAATACTCTCTCTATAAGAGAACAGACGAAATATTAATTTAAAAAATCCATTTGTGTGGGAGAGGAAGGTGGGAAAGGGTCGTTTGGATTTTGATGTATGCAACGGTTAGGTAATACCATATTCGAAAAAATTCACCGTTTCTAAAATTGCAAACAAATATTTCATTTGTATGAGGGAAGGAGGACAGGATGTCATCTTAGACACCCTGGTGTAGTTCATTTTTGTGTCCGGCGATTCGATCGATGCGTTACAAATGGTACACTAAATCTAATATACCCCTACGACGAGGAATGAACGGCTAGGGAGTTATCTAGTCTCTAGTATGCGAAATCAGGATACTTGGCGACCTCCTGTTTTAAGTAGTCTTGCGGCCGTACAGGAGCTCTGCGGGCGTGGACATCTTTTCTCCTCTAGTCGTGGGAACAAGATAGAGTTTCATCCAAAGGAGAAGGGCCCCTTCGCAAAAAAGTCAATGAAGACGGACCCCTCCGAAAAAAAGTCCACCCCTACCTCAATGGTCAAAAAGAGGTTAAGGCCATCAGGTTGCCAACAGCGCAAACGACGGCGTGAGAAGATGAGGCTGCTAGCGGAGGCCAGCGTTAAGCAAGGAACCACAGCAACATCTTTTTTAGGGACCCGACAGGAAAATCCGGGGCACTACTGACGGACAACGAGTTTTTAGTCGGAGAAGTTTACTGGCGAAGAAGAAGTAGTCGGAACTACAACGCTCGTAGGAGGCCGAAACGGCAACGGGAAAGGTGACTGGGCAGGAAGCTGCTTCAGACTCTGCTACTAAACCTGGAAACCAAGCAACAAAGCCTAATACCAGCGCTGTTGCTTCAAAGACGCTTAAGAGAGTACGGTCAGCGGAGACGAAGATAAGAAAACTTCGGCAACAAAAAAGCGAAAAGAAAAAGGAACCCCGAAAAATCTTTTGCGCGGGTGGTAAGAGGCGATGAGACCTTTACTATATAGGTCGTTATCATCGACTCTAACTCACCTGGGGGAAGGATTCCGAGGAAGCGTCAGCCTGTCGTCAGCCTGTCGGGAGCGTCAGCCTGTCGTTAGGGGTCATCAGAAAACAAAACAGACTCAACACTGAACTGTGGGCGATCTATCACTCTGCGGAGGTCTCTGATCGCCTATTCATTGCGGTAGGGGTCGACCAGGCTTCGGCTGAAGAGTTGAAGCGGGCGGATGGGTTGGTGCATTATCGGCTCGGTAGGCTTAGGTTTAAGCTGGGCTCCACCAAGGAGGAAATCGGCGCACAAACCATGACCCCAGTTTTCAAAAGAGAGGCCTTAGTTTGGGTGATATAGTTGAATCTCGATAAGACAAAGCTTAGGATAATCGACGATTTCGATATATGGAGTGTAGGGCATAAGATATTTTCATTCCATTAACACTGTGTTTAATCCTGGCAACACTGCTCGTACATTTAGCTATCTCACAAATTCTGTGATGAACAGTTCTGAATAAATCACCGTACAAATCAATTTGAGCTCTTGATTTGCTCCACACGAGGTTCGACTTATCGGTGTTAAGACACACCCACTTTTCTCGGTGTTAAGACACACATACTTTTTTCTTACCCACCTTGAATGATTCATGTCACTTTAGATTCCTTTTACGTTTTCAATAAGTTTTATACAAAAGTTCTGTAATTTCATAAAAGAAATTTGGGTTTCACATACTTTTTCTGTAATTGCAAAAAATTACAACAAATAGTTTGTAATTATTAACAGAACATTTTGATCGTGAGAAAATTTTTATTTAATGACAACATAAAACATAAAACATAAAGTTCCTTATTTTCAACACTCTTTCTTGATTTAAATTGATGAAAGAAACTTATTCATAAAGCGATTATGTTTTTGCTTTGGTAAAGAGTTTTGAATATATCGCCAAGCATCTCATTCGTTGATATATGAGTTAAGATAACCGTATGAAATGATGTCTGATATCTATGTGCTTTGTTTTAGCATGATAAGCATTAGTTTTCGGGAAATCTATTTCACGTTTGTTATCACAAAATAATTGGGTTGCAGAATCATAAACAGGTTCAATTTATTTAATTAATCCTCGCAGCCAAATAACTTCTTGTATTGCTGAGCTCATTGCCATGTATTCAGCTTCTGTAGTAGACAAAGCCACTGTTGGTTGTTTTCTACTAATCCAAGAAATTGTTCCGCCTTGATAAATGAAAACAAACCCAGTTGTACTTTTCCTTTCCTCCAAATCACTAGCCCAATCAGCATCAGAATAACACACTAGATTTTCGACGTTATTCCTTGAAAATTCTAATTTATACTTTGTTGTACCTTTCAAATAACGCATCACTCTCTTTACAACCGCCCAGTGAACTTTGCCGGAATTTTGACTAAAGCGACTAAGAAAATAATTTGCAAACTAACGGTTTTTCGACAAATCAGTTAAAAGAATGATTAAAGATGTTAACATTTTCTACATTTTTGCCCTTTACCGTAAATTGATATCTTTTACAGTTCTCAAGTTATCTCAAATTTTGTACGTTTTTGATATTTTTGAATAAACCAAGAATTTATTGGGAGGTCGTCTTCGGTTGACAACGCGACAGGGCTCTAGCGTAAATTGCGCAGGGTCGTAGATTTTGTAGAAGAAAGTTTTGTGTTGATCACAACTGATATTTTTATTTATTTTTATTGTGTTATTGCAAGTACTACCAATTCCAAGTAAAAAAGGTTTACATCCTGGGATCAAACTTAATATTTCTCAAAGCTAAATATATGTAAAAGGTTCCCACTATTGGTCACGATGTCTCGAAATGAAACAAGTAGTGTGTCCACGGGTGGACACGTTGTCCTACGATCGACATGCAATAATGCCCACCGGTGGGCTCGTGGCGCTCAACGTGTTAAAAATCAGAAAAACTTAAAATTTAGTAAAAGCATGCAGTGCAAAATTCTTTTCGAGGAATTGGTATGCAATGGCAAGCACAAAATACCAGTTCATGTTCTCTCGATTGTACTGGCTTTTGTTCGAGATCCGCAATGTTCCCTCAGGGTGTTTGCGATAATAAAATATTTTGATTTCCGCATGTCCGTCTGTTCGTCTGTCTGTACACTTGACCGTCTGTCCATGAACATGAGAACTTCCGATAGGATTGAGCTAGAGACTTGAAATTTTCAGTTTCTATTAAATAGCAAGGTTTATTTCTTCGGACCATTCCTTCCCCCTCTTCCATTCAAATGGATTTTTTAAAAAATAATGTTTGTATCCTCATATAGAGTATTTAACGATTGGCCCCTGGCAATCGTTAAATACTCTATATGAGGATACAAACATTATTATACAAACATTACGCAAACATTATTATTAGCTATGTCTTATGTTTTTTTTATTCTTATTAATATTTTCAGTACAATAATCTTTAAATACATTGCAAAAGGTTTTAGACAAATTATTCTTGGTAAGTATTTTTTTTAGAAAATGGTTCTACAATAAAATGATGAAGTATTGTTTGCGCAATAAATGTAGAAATCATGATTTCTTCACTTTTTGGGATTTTTTTTTGATTTATTTCTAATTTTAATGTACATACATAGGCTGTGACTTTCTTTTTAATTCTGACGATATTTTGTGAATTGTTCCCAACTTTGCAATTTCTCTTGTTAAATCGTTCAGCCGTAAATTGTCGCCATTGTGTTGGATTTTTTTCAAGTTGCCTGTACAAGTGTGGAACATATCTATATCTACATGCATGTATCTTAGATATGAGTATAAAGGGACTACATACAAAACAGGGTGTGTAGTCAGCCAAGCGAAGGGAAATGGGTCAGCAAAACCAGTGGAACTATTATAACTTTGGTGGTACAATCTAGGAGGCAATAGCAAGCATAACCGAGTAGAATTTATTCGCTAACTTTTTTCCGATTTTTCTTTATCTGAGTCTTTTGAAATTTTGTATAGAAATTCATTGCATGTGTGACTGATCAAGGAAGTCGATCATTTGTATCGAAAAGAAATCCTTTTCTCAAATTCAGATACGCTTACATAACTAAGGATTATATCAATGATTATAGGTGCATACTCATTCTTATAGTCAGCAATCATTCAAACGAGTGCCAGTAATATACTTGTATAAAACACGGTTTTATTAACACATACGTCTATTTCTTAGGCAGGGCAAGTACTGCCATGTGCAAAAAAGACCAATGGATAAAAGTGGTTGTTGTTTAGCACTATCTTATTCTGATTTTCCCTGAAATATTTACATACCGCTTTGTTTTGCTTAGCATCTCATACGCAGGGCATTACTAAATTATTAAGTATTTTATAAGTAAGAAAAATCAACTGCTAAAATACGTCCAATATATTAGTTTAAATGAAATATCTGTTGCCACACTGTTTTAGATATTTCTGATTTATGACATTCGGCTGTAAAAATGTATCTAACGCTTACGACTTTTAGATGCTTTTATTGGGTTGCTTTCGTGTCTGTTTGTTTGTCTGTCAGGGTCAAATTTTGCAATTAGTCCTTGTAAGGAAGGATAAAGAAAGGTCCTATTAGGATAACGTGATTATCCTTTTTCTGAAATTTTTCGGAAAAAATCTCATTCTTTTAATTTTTCGGAGAAAAATTGTGCTGTTCACAGATTTTCAAAATATGTTGTTCACATTTTTTCACGTTATTTTTAAATAAGTCATTTATGAGTAAGTTCTCGTTACTTTTTAATCGGTACTTTTATTCTTCACGCGAACCTCGCATATATTCGGTATATTTGCACAATTCCATCAGCATCAGAATGAGACCTTTATCACTCTCTGCCTGGACAGGATAATGAGAATAAATATCAGTTGTGGTCAACACAAAACTTTCTTCTACAAAATCTACGACCCTGCGCAATTTACGCTAGAGCCATGTCGCGTTGTCAACCTAAGATGACCTCCCAATAAATGCTTGGTTTATTCAAAAATATCAAAAACGTACAAAATTTGAGATAACTTGAGAACTGTAAAAGATATCAATTTACGGTAAATGGCAAAAATGTAGAAAATGTTAACATCTTTAATTATTCTTTTAACTGATTTGTCTAAAAACCGTTAGTTTGCAAACTATTCGCAAAAATATGATTTTTTACATATTAATGAAAATATCTCAATAACGGTAAAAGATAACGGATAACGGTAAGAAACAAAATTGTGCAGAATGCCATTCTCATTAATTCACTTCATACATTCAGTCAGCAAAAACCCGCTAGTTTTCGAGATAATCGCAAAAAACTGTTTTTTTTGGAAATAACGGTTTATCTCGATAACAGGTGGAAATATCGAGTTATAGCTAAAGACAAAAGTGTGGGAAATTTTATTTTCTCCAAGTTTTGTCATACTTAAGGCCACTAAAAAACGCGTAGTTTGGGAGTAAATCGAGAAAAACGAAATTGCGATTTTTGAAAAACCGCCATTTTGGATACTTCCGGTTAACGGATTTCCACCAAAAGTTGATAGGATCGTCCCATTTCAGGACCCAACATGCCTATAAAATTTCATGGCGTTAGCTATATTAGTTTTTGAGAAATCTTGTACACAGACTGACAGACTGACAGACAGACTGACAGACAGACTGACAGACAGAAAGACATTTTTTTAATATGACTCCAATCGACTCAGGAGTGATCGGGAAATGTTTTTTAGGCAAAATTAAGAGGTCGAAATTTTTCATGAATACAATACTTTATTATACTCCGTAGAAGAAAGTAAAAAGGATAGATTGAGATTTTTTGTGTTTTCACTTCCATCAGCGTATTCGCCTTGACAAAATTATTCCATTTATTTTAATCAACTTTGTCAAATTTCAGGTTTCTAGCTTAATTGGATTTTAACATTGTTTGTCATTTTAATCGCGAATCAGAATACACCCGTGTACCCCAATGTAAAAAACATATTGCGTAGGTATAAAAATTGGCGATTGGTTCCATATCTCTTTAAAAATAGGTAAAATAAAATGGTTTTAATATATAACTAATATTAAAAGTTTTTGTAAAAAACCGTATGTACATTCATGCTTAGTTGACGAGTATTTCATAAAAACCTTCTCAGCATGCCGTTAAATCCAAACCTAGCAATAGTAAAAACGAAAATTTTCTTGCTGATTTTATGTGGATTTTATCTTACGGAAAAAGGCATGATTTGGAAGCAATCTAACAAATAATCGTTAACTAAATCGTCCCTTAACACGTTGAGCGCCACGTGCCCACCGGTGGTCATTCTTTGAATTACATTCTGGCACCAACATATTTTTACTTTCTTCTACGGAGTATAATAAAGTATTGTATTCATGAAAAATTTCGACCTCTTAATTTTGCCTAAAAAACATTTCCCGATCACTCTTGAGTCGATTGGAGTCATATTAAAAAAATGTCTTTCTGTCTGTCTGTCAGTCTGTCTGTCAGTCTGTGTACAAGATTTCTCAAAAACTAATAGAGCTAGCGCCATGAAATTTTATAGGCATGTTGGGTCCTGAAATGGGACGATCCTATCAACTTTTGGTGGAAATCCGTTAACCGGAAGTATTCAAAATGGCGGTTTTTCAAAAATCGCAATTTCGTTTTTCTCGATTTACTCCCAAACTACGCGTTTTTTAGTGGCCTTAAGTATGACAAAACTTGGAGAAAATAAAATTTCCCACACTTTTGTCTTTAGCTATAACTCAATATCTCCACCTGTTATCGAGATAAACCGTTATTTCCAAAAAAACAGTTTTTTGCGATTATCTCGAAAACTAACGGGTTTTTGCTGACTGAATGTATGAAGTGAATTAATGAGAATGGCATTCTGCACAATTTTGTTTCTTACCGTTATCCGTTATCTTTTACCGTTATTGAGATATTTTCATTAATATGTAAAAAATCATATGTTTGCGAATAATTTGCAAACTAACGGTTTTTCGACAAATCAGTTAAAAGAATGATTAAAGATGTTAACATTTTCTACATTTTTGCCCTTTACCGTAAATTGATATCTTTTACAGTTCTCAAGTTATCTCAAATTTTGTACGTTTTTGATATTTTTGAATAAACCAAGAATTTATTGGGAGGTCGTCTTCGGTTGACAACGCGACAGGGCTCTAGCGTAAATTGCGCAGGGTCGTAGATTTTGTAGAAGAAAGTTTTGTGTTGATCACAACTGATATTTTTATTTATTTTTATTGTGTTATTGCAAGTACTACCAATTCCAAGTAAAAAAGGTTTACATCCTGGGATCAAACTTAATATTTCTCAAAGCTAAATATATGTAAAAGGTTCCCACTATTGGTCACGATGTCTCGAAATGAAACAAGTAGTGTGTCCACGGGTGGACACGTTGTCCTACGATCGACATGCAATAATGCCCACCGGTGGGCTCGTGGCGCTCAACGTGTTAAAAATCAGAAAAACTTAAAATTTAGTAAAAGCATGCAGTGCAAAATTCTTTCAATGTAAACTGTGTTAAATCGAAACCGTGTAAAAACATCATGCAAAAAGAGAATTAGTAAAGAAATTTTATGAAAATTGAATTTCATCATCAGACTGTTTCTGTCTATTTTCATTAAAATTTTCTTTGGCAACAAAATTTATATTATCAATTTCTGTGATTAGATTATGCCAGCAAAATTTTAGACATATGGTTTGGCAACATATCCGCATTTTATGAGAGATTTTCGCACACATTCCAGATATGCCCGTTTCTTTTTTAACACATATTTCCCTAAACTATTATAAACTAAGAAAATTAGAACGAAAATGACAACCGAATCTTATGTACAACTGAAAACCGAAGTCTATGCTAAAGTTTTATGTTGTTTTGGTAATTCTGCATTAAAGTTAATTTCCTGGCAAGAATTCCGATATCGATAGAAGCCAAAATTCAACCTAATTAGTCATGATAAGTTTAATGGCAATATCGTTTTTTAATAAGAGAATATTAATGCATTTTTTATAATCATTGTCATCAAAAATATCAGTTAGGATCAACACCAAACTTTCCTCAGCAATATTTAGTTTCGAAAAAAATATGTAAAAAACAATTTTGTCAAAAAAAATTGTGTGCTACCGTTACTTGTCCAAAAGTTGATAAAAAACTATGATTTTTGTACAAAATTACAAGTCGCTAGGTCAACGCGTTCTCGAGTTATTTAGGATACGTAAATAAAATATTAGTTTTTATAAAATCATGAGTTTTAATTTTACAAAATCTGAAATATCTCGATAACGGTAAAAGATTTCGATTAACTGTAAAGACAAAAATGTAGAGAGTTTTAATACCGTTAATCTGCGTTAAGCTGTTTTTTTTTTTCGAAATACCGTTTGTTTGCAAGCAACTCGCAAAAACCAACTTTTTTAATTTTTAGTGATTATATCTCGATAACGGTAAAAGATAGTGGACAAAGGTGGAAGACAAAATTGTCGGGAATACTTTTCTCTTCTATTCATCTTATATAGTGACCTACTAAAATCATTATTTTTTCTATATTATCACGACAAACTGATTTTTTAAAATAACGGTATATCTCGTTAACGGTTTGGGATACGCAGTTCTAGTAAAAGAAAAAAATATGGGAATTTTGTTGTTTCCAAGATTTTTCATACATAAGACTACTGAAAAACTGCTAGGTTTGGAGTAAATAACAAAAAAAAAACGAAATTGCGATTTTTAAAAGGCCGCCATTTTGGTTACTTGAGTTTAACGTATTTCCATCAAAAGTTGATAGGATTTTACTCGTTACGCGGACCTCGCATGCATTCTGTAGGATTGTCCCATTCGAGGTCCAAAACTGCCTGTAGAATTTCATGGCTCTAGCTCTATTAGTTTTTAAGAAATCTTGTACACATGCTGACAGACTGACAGACCGAAATACATTTTTGTAATAATAATCCAATCGACTTGGGAACGCTCGGGAAATGTTTTTAGGCAAAATTAAGAGGTCGATATTTTTCATGAATACAACATTTTTTATACTACGTATAAGAAAGTAATAAATAATTTAATCGATGTTGAGGCAACTTATTTGCTTCAAAATTTTTTGTTTTAAATTATCCTTTTTATCAAAAGGTACGGCAAAAAGTACTTGCAAAAGGGACGGCAAAGAAAACTTGAGAATCTTTTTTTGACCTTGTAAATATATCCACTCGTTTTATAGAAGTTAAAAATATGCTATGATGTGAATTTATGCACAGCTTCAGCTATTCCCATGAATTGACTTGGAAAATAATTTTATTCTAATTAAACGATGTAGTAACGACTGGCTGTGCTTATATGAAAAATACTAATAATACGATTAAGTTTATGGAGAAATTTTTGTCTATAATTTAGTCAATGTTAAGGAACTTGTAGACGTTTCAGGGACACATTATTATGAATAGATAGTTTTGTTATGCAGATGTTATTATCATCTGATATGATATGGGTTAATCGTACACATGTGTTAGTTCATATAATTTCAATATATAATATAAAGTTGGAGTGAAAGTGATAAAATCCCATGTAAAAGTTCTCCAGGGAGTTGTTTGCGGTAAAATAGTTTTAAATCTCTGTTTGTATAGCCAACAATTATCAAGTCGAAACGGGAAGCTTTTCAACAAGTTAAGTTTGTGATCCCAGACGTCTACTATTCTAGAAAATATCCTTCCACATACAATTCTCTATAAATATACATTTATACCAATGTTATCTAAATGTAAGTGAATCTATCCGGATATACATATATTATATTGCGACCAAGATCGTGGGCAGGACTACATGAAGCCGCACCAAGACAGGAAATAGAGATTGCAAGAAAATGACGACGGTAACTGCGGTAGGGGCATTACAAGTTTGAATAAAAGTTTCCACTTTTATCGCTCACTGGGGTGTTATTTTGATGGCATAAAAAACAAATTAATTTTTTTCATCATGTCCATTTTGGATTTTATGCTGCAAAGGATAAGGCCAAAGCGATTACACTACGGTTTGTCTTTCAAAGTTATGCTTACAAATCCCGGACAAGCTGTGGTAGTCATCTAGCTTGTTATTATTACATATTTCAGCTAAAGGGTTGTTAGAAAACAATTTTGTATGGAAAATAATAATTTACACAATAATAACTTAAATCAAAATTTTATTCAATATTTTTATCAATCGTGAGTGTGAGATTTTTTGTTTGTGGATATTTAAAAAAAAAGAAATAAAACATTTGTTCTAACTTGAAATAAAGTGAATTTTTAAAATAATCACAATTTAACTTAATTCAGCTTAACATAACGCTTATTGCAATATATTGTTTTATTTACCTCGAAACTCCGAGTTTGAAGGTAGGGGAAGGGCTCGTACCTTGGACTGAAATTTACTTTTCGATCGGTATCAAAAAATCTATGCATAATTACGAAAAAAATCTATAATGAAGCTCTAACATCTTGTGTATAAAAACAATCAATAAAAATTTTTTTGTAAAAAGCTTTTATTTTAACAAATATATTTATTTTATTTTATTTAAAATAAAAGTTTATTTTTTTTAACTTTTTATTCTTTATTTCGCTTTTATTTCTGATACACAGCGCTAAAAAATATTATTTATTTGATTTTATCCCTTTTTATACCCGTATGGTGAAACCAAAGGGTATATTAACTTTGCCTTACCGTTTGTAACGCCAAGATCCCGTCATCGCACACAAAAATGAATTACACCAGTGTGTTTAGAATGATAAAAATAATTATTTTCTGCATGTCCGTCCGTCCGTCCGTCTGTCTGTCCGTCTGTCTGTCCGTCTGTCTGTCCGTCTGTCTGTCCGTCTGTCTGTCCGTCTGTCTGTCTGTGGCGCGGATTGCGGGCGCATGGATTGAGCTACAGACTTGAAATTTTGCACGTGTCCGTTTTTCGCAAAATGCGAGGCTAAGTTCGTTAATGGACAAAAATGGACCATTAGGGGGTGGGGGGGGGGGGGGGGGGGGGGGGGGTTACCCCCCATACGAACGAAAAAGTTTTTTGCGAATATCTCAAAAACGGTGCATCTTATCAAAAAAGTACAAGAACAAAAGTTGTTTAGGACATGATTCCATACATTAAAATCCAATTGGAACAAGTTTTAAAAAAATCTTATTGGAAAGTTTGACTTCAAAGTGGAATTTTGGTACAACTGCTCAAATTATGATACGAATATCACCATACGGGTTTTCAATAATTGCCAAATTGGCAATTATAGCTTTTGTTATGTTAGTTATTTCGTATTTGATTAGTGTGAATAAAAAATGCTTGTTTATACGTTTTAGTCTTCGCATAATAAGTCGTTGCTTTTGAAAAATTCTTGCAGATTTTTTAACTCCAAAATCGGATTTATCGGTCCCAAAAACGCCCCCATGATATTTTCTCTGGAAAATTTTCGGAAAAGGATAATCATTTTGTTCTAACAAGACTTTTCGTTAACCTTACAGACTTCGTAAAGGCAAAATCGGATTCAGCGACCCCAAAAACCCTCAGATGTGATTTTTCAGACAACTTGAGGAATATGATAATCACGTTATTCTTATAGGACTTTTCTTTATCCTGACAAGGACGGAATAGCGAAAATATTGTTTTGTCATCGGAGTTACGTATGTGTGCAAAAATTTCAAGTTCAAGTCAATAGGATGAGTTGACCCTGACGAAATAAAAATTCTTTTCATTTGCATGGACGAACCGTTTTCAAGAAAACTGCAAAAATCTTTTATTTTTGTACAGGAGAGGGGGGAGTGGTGGTTCAATTTTTCCCATTTCCGGAAGAGGTTTATCTTTCCATAACGTCTAGTGAAGATTGAAATCACAGCTGTTACGACAGAAAAGTCAGACAGTTTTTGCTGACATCTTTGCTAACAGAAATTATGACGGAAATTTGAGATCCGTGAATTTAAGATGGCGTATTGTAATTTTTCACGTGCAGAGATGCTCCGATCTATAAACGAATGCTGTTAAAAAGTAATTTTTACAAAGAAATGATTTAATAAAGGCATCGTGGGAGCAGCTGGAGGCCGAATTTCATTTTAGTGCGGCAAGTTTAAAGAAAAAAGAGAAATCACTGAGATCTTCATACTTACTACTCTTAGTTGTTTACTGCTCGACGCATTTCTGAAACTGAAACGGGATGCCAGAATCTGCCCATTACGTCACAACAAAATTTACTAATGACATTTCTGGTAACAGTCCTGTATATGTTTCCGGCAGGTCTGGATGGTGTGTAAAAAACAAAAGACAACAAGTTTTGAACAAATAAATATATCACCTATTACTACATAACTTTAAATCATGCTACCAGGGATGGGAAACATTATCGTGACGTAACGAAATAACGAACCGAAATTATGATTTTCCGGTTTTTTCCTCAAAATTGCGTTATAACGTAATAGAAATTTAATTCCGTTACAATAACGAAAAACGTAACGAAAACCGAAAAAAAATGATTTGGTTTTTACGATATTTATTTATTTTTTGCTTTATTTTATTATTTATTACTTTTTTGTGAAAACTTCATCAAGTATAACCCCACAGACTTACCTGCCAGCTGTATAAAATATAATTAAAAATATTGGGGTAGTATTTTTAATAATATTTTGATTCTAATAGCGCTATTTTGGTTACTATTATTGACCGGCTACTAGTCAAAACTCGGTCACAAGAGCGAGGTGAATCACAACTTCTGACTGTTTGGTATTCTATGCGTTCAGTCACGAAATGAAATTTTTTATCCCTAAAAAACAAAATAATGTAACGAAATAAAACTTGAATTCAGTGTTGGGCAAAACGGCGTAAAAAACAGTTTTTACATTTTCACGTAAAAAACGTAAAAAAACTGGTAAAAACGTAAAAAACCGTAAAAAACGTAAAAAATAGTAAAAAACCTAAAAAATGGGACATCGCATTTCCTACAAAGCATGACAATCTGTTTTAAAGTTTTTCTCAGCGTTTTATTAGAGATCCTATAATATAGAGAGTGGACATCAGCACTAAGTAGGACAGTCTATTAACTCAAATTAGAACAGTTGTTTGAATGGAATTTTTCCAGTTTTTAGAATTTCTTTTCCTTTTTTCCAGTTTTTTGAATTTATTTTCGTTTTTTTTTAAATCGGACACCACTTTTTAATTTTTTTTAAACACTTCAGTCATGAATATTATGTTTTTATTAACCAAATGTAATTATTTTGGTAACTATTTGTGACAATGAGTGAATTTTTCGAAATTTTCGCAAAGGTTTTTCAGTTTTTCGACCATTTTTATACGTCCGGATGTCCACTCTCTAGATCAGTGGTTCCCAAAGTTGTCCCTACGGACCCCCAGGGATCCTCGGGATCATTCAGGGGGTCCGTGGAAAATTAAAATTGATTTGGGGGTCCCTGAACAACGTCAGGGGGTCCGCGCAAGGTTTAATATAAAATAAAAAAATTGTGACACATTTTTATTAATATGGAAGTTAAAATAAATAACAGAAGCTGTTGATTGCTTTTCCGTCTTCCTATTTGGTAGAACGTAGATTCAGTGCCGTTATGAGCCTCATCACAAAAAAAAAGAAACCGACTAGAAATTAGTACTCGTGGGGATTTGCGGTTGACACAAGATTGAGCCGAACATAAATACACTCATAACATCCCATCAGGTTCATTCAAGTCATTATTTTTTTTTTGTATTTTAAAACAAAAGTTATAATTTCAATAAATACTTCTTCAACAAAATGTTTAATTTATATTTTATTTTTACGTCACCATTTACCATTCAAGACATCAAAGTTAAATTTGTAATTGTTCTATTATGCATTTATGTAGTAAATGGGTGAAAGTTTTGACTATGAAAAGGGGTCCGTGGGCAAGTTTTGACTATGAAAAGGGGTCCGTGGGCAAGTTTTGACTATGAAAAGGGGTCCGTGGGCCAAAAGAGTTTGGGAACCACTGCTCTAGATTATAGGCTCTGTAGATTATAGGCTCTCTAATTCAAAAACTAATTACAGCTGTATTTTTTTAATGATCCGATTAAGAGATCCATTTGGATAATTAAAAAAACGTAAGGAAAATTTTTGTGAGTGTCCTTGTGTTTAAAAACGATTTTTTGATGCAAACTTTAAAATTACGCTTGTTGCTGCAAGAACTAGTCCAAATAACGTTAAAATGAGTAGGCGGACATAATGTAATGAAAGGATATAAACAGTTTTTGAGCTCCGAGTTTAAAATCTTTTTCACTTTCAAGAGTGCAATTTGGAAATGCTTTTGAATACTTTTCTGTGTTTGCTGAAGACTATTAACCTTTTTATTGTTCTAAGATGTTTTATTTACAAATAATTACTATATTTAGTGAATGGCTACTTATTAAATTTTTTATCATCAATGTTTTAGGTTTTTTTACAGTTTTTTATGTTTTTTACGTTTTTTACGTTAAAGTTGAGGTTTTTTACGCGTAAAAAACTAGGCAAATTACTTTACGTAAAAAACCGGCACAACACTGCTTGAATTTCGATACATAGCCAAATGCATTACGTTTGCCCTCCCTGCACTCTATTATTTATGTATTAGTAGGTATAGATATAGAGAATTTAAATAAATTGTTATTTCTCGTAACATTTTTCTGGCACACTTGCATGTAAATAAACAATAATTACCTTTCACTGTTTTCATAATAGGTATAATCAGTAGGAGTATAATACGGAACATGGGTAGTATTAAATTTTATTACGCCATTTTCGATATTTTTCAATGTTTTGCTATAGAAAAAGATTAATTTCAATCACCTTATCAAATCCATTTTGAAAATCTGAGTCGACGGTTTATTATCGTTTATGTTGAATGCTTTCTTTCGCTAGCTTAACAGAACTTTCAACGAGGAACCGACCGTCCTCCTTCCAAGTGCTTTATAAACATTCGAGGAAGGCCGTAAAAACTTGCAAGAATCGATTTCAGCGAAAAAGAAACAAAGATAAAAAAAAAATATTGAAGCTCGTATTCTTGGGAAAGAATTCTGCAGACAACAGTTTTTAACAATTTTTAAGGACTCTGCAGGGCAAAACTGGGTAGAGACAATTTGCGGATGAAGTATCTATACTATGTGTATATAAACTATTTACTGGAAGAATGTTGTCTGTGTTATAAGTAAATATTGGATAAACTGGATACATATCTATAAATGTAAGTATGTAAATTGATGGTTTAACCTACTTGAATCATGGCAGTCATCGCTACTCGTAACGCTAACAAACTTTGTGGTTTGGCAAGTAAAAAATTTATTCCATTTTTTTGACTTTAAATAAAGAAAAGAAAATTAAATTGCGGCTGTTAGAAAAGCTAGTCAATTGGATTAATGTTTTTTTGCCATGTAAAAAAACTTGTACTTATCTGATATCATGATAAATAGTGGAATATGGAGATTTTGATTCGAATTTGGTACGGAAAAATATATGTTTTAATTTGTAAAAAAGACAAGAAATATTTCTCGTTTTTAATCACAATATGAGTGAACTGGTCGAACCCTTTAACCTTTGTCTACCATTGGGGCCATATTGACCCCAAAGCGATTAGATTTTGCACTCATTTTTAATTGTAATGGTTTCTAAGCTCTGTAAGTTCTTGACATTGTTTCTTTACAAATCCATCGTTGAATTGTATAGGAATTGATTGTTATAGTTAATTAGTTTGTTTTGCGAGAAATTTTCTATCGAAAACTACCGTTGGGGTCAGTATGACTTATTATGTTTTCAGAAGAAAAAAATTGGAAATATTCACAGATTCTCCAATGAAATGAAAACGATGGGAAATAATTTCGTAAAAGGTAAAAATTCGAGAGAATCGGTAATTTTTCAGACTAGATTGTATTTTAAGAGCCGATTAGAAAATTGATTGCGAAAGTGGAGTCGGTGGCAAAAATAGAATTTGGTGGTGTGGAATTCAGTGTACTAATACCGTACTAGCCTACTAAAGGGTCTTTCGATAAGCACGCTCGAAGTTTGTTAGATTATAGCGGCCATATTATTAAAGCTACATCTGTCAAATTTGTTGTGAATTGTACTGTATGGCAAATCACCATGGAAGGTTATAGAGTTGAACAACGTGGGCTCTGGAGCAGTTAAAAGTTGACCCAAATTTCGCCAAAAAATCATCTTTAGCGACGAGGCTCATTTTTGGATGAATGGATATGTGAACAAGCAAAATTGTCGGATTTGGGGCGATACCAATCCACACGAGATACACCAGCACCAAACGCATTCCGAGAGAGTCACTGTTTGTTGCGGATTTTTGTCTGGCGGAATCATCGGTCCGTATTTCTGCTAAAACGAAACTGGTATTGCCATAACCGTCAACGGCAAGCGCTACAGATCTTCTTGTGGCCTAAACTGGATGATATGAATACCGACAACATGTGGTTCCAACAGGACGGCGCTACATACCACAGCGCATGCCACGATGGACATTCTGCACGAGCGATTGGAGGGCATGGTTATCTCGTGCAGCGGGGACGTGAACTGGACACCGAGATCGTGCGATTTAACGACTTTAGACTTCTTCCTTTGGGGCTGTCTTAAATCGCAGATATATGCGAATAAACTGTAAAAAATTGATTTCCTTAGAGTCAACATAACGAACGACATCCAGTAAATTCAGCCAGATTTAGGCGACAGAGTCATCGAAAATTGGACCTCCCGAATAAGTGCCACCAAGCAAAGCCGCGGCGGGCATTTGAACGATGTTATAAAAAAAATGAGTGGATATCTTACACACAACTTGTTTTATTTACATTTAAAAATCGAGCGTTCTTATTGAAAGACCCTTTATAATTTTTACAAGTATATTTAGCATTTACAAAGAAAATTGAATAAATAGCGTCAATGAAATTCAGTAATGAAGACTGTTTTCATTTTAGCTCACCGCGAATGGGGGATTGGATATTATTCCCCACCCATCCTACCCACCACGCGTATTTTATCGGCAGCCCCTTATCACAAAAGGCGAGAGGTGGGAGGAAGATTTTTGAACTCGCAATTTGATTTCGGTTTTAAAAATCTTCAATTTCATGGCACGGTTTCTTAATTACGAAGTCAAATTGCGGCTTCAGATTCCCAAAATTCTTACGCAAGAAATTATTGTAATTGTGAGTTTTTCTTTCTGATTGATCGATGACAGGAAAGCTTTTTCAAACAAAAAATCAATTCTATGCGATATTTCAAACTTTGAATTTATTCATTTACAAATAGATTATTCCATTGTAACACAAACTCCATGTTGAATAAAATGATTTTATTATAACTACAGGGTGGGCCAGAATAGACGCAGGGGTTTGAAGTCTTTATAACTTTTTTTTTATTTTTATTTTTTAAATTTTGTTTCAGCATTTTGTTAAGAAGACTTGGGCAATTTAAAATGGACCTGTACACAATAGAACAACGAACCGGTGGGCGGTGGGCTCAATGGCTCTTTTACGGGACATGTTTGGCGGACGCATTATTTCGAAAAGTTGCGATTTCAATTGGCCTCCGCGTTCACCTGATCTAACGACTCCAGATTGTTTCCTTTGGGGATATTTGAAAGAAAAGGTGTACGTCAACAAGCCAACAACCATCAGCCAATTGAACACCAACATTCGCAATGAAATCGAGGCCATAACACGAAAGGTTATGGAAAATGTCTTGGAAAGAGCACGGATTTGCGAAGCAGAAAATGGCCATCACTTGCGGGATATAATTTTCCATGTTTAGACCAAAAATATTCCCCATCAATCAACTACATGTATTTGAAAAAAAATTACAGGTTTCGCTAAAATAAAAAAATTATAAAGAATTCAAACCCCCGCGTCTATTCTGGCCCACCCTGTAGCTTGCATTGCCGGGTTAAGTTTTTTGTAAAAGTTTTAGAATACGAAGAAAACCGGAAAGAACTTAAAAACATTTGAGAAAAATCTTATCCTTGCAGGACTCTCAGTGGTGAATTAGCCTAACACCGGATTCGTGATCAGCGACCCCGAAAACCCCCTAATGCCATTTTTCCCCGTAAAAAATGGGGAATAGGATATTAGCGTTATCCTTACAGGACCTACCGTTTCTAATTTCGAAAATCTAACACCGGATTCGTGATCAGCAACTCCGAAAACCCCCGATTGAATTTTTTCAGCCTCCTATTGAGCAGGATTCATGGCGAAAATCACGGTTTAAAAACACCCAAACCCCCTTACCCCCTTAGCGATAAAATTTCAAAAAACCCCGCCTTAGTGAGATTGGGACATACTGTAAAAATTTCAAGTTTCTAGCTTCAGGTGTTTGGGCTGGACGTTGATAAGTCACTCAGGTTATTCGATTTTATATACATAGTTAGTTTGTATTCAATACGCATGCAGTTAATTTTGACTTGGAAAAATACTTTAGTATGAGTTATTTATATATTTAAAGTTACAGCCACAACCAGACCAGATAAATAATAAAACTTATATGAGACGTAACTGATTTTTTAAACAACATAAAATGAACAGTAAAGACGAACTGTAATAGTTGGAAATAATGAAAGTTTCCATTTAACTTATATAACAAATCTTTTGCTATTCTGAGTCAGCATGCTTACGAATCCTTTTTGACGTTACTTCTTTTATAGGACAACGGAGCACGCCGGTGCCTTATGGACATTTTGACGTCGTCTCAGCACCATTTCGAACAATCAGTGCCTGATGACTGTTTGAATGACATTTACCCAACAATTTGTAAAACAACACATGTGCTCAAAGATAAAGGATAAAAGGTAATCGTATATCTGGGATAAACTGAGAAGGCAATCTAAGACTGGAAAAATATACAAACATAAAGAAAATAAAAGAAATAGGAGCCAAAACAGGATAAGCGAAAATGATATTGAGTCAGGCGAAGGATTCGCCTTTTTCATGTTTACCAGCAAAATTTATAGTGCCGTCCCAACCTCATTTCCCGAAAATGTGGATAGATCGAAATATCAGCAGTATCTTGAAAGCAATAAGACGTACACTTAAAATGGTAAAAGGGGGAACCTTTCAAAAGGTAATTGATTTCATGAAATTTTTAATCAAATCATCGTTGAAGCAATTTCGTTATTGTCTTGGATTTCACTTAAAGAATTAAAAAAAAGAATCGCAGGTAAATTGAGAAATTTACATATCAGTTTGTATTCAGCATAAACCTGAAGGTTTTCCATCTCTATACTTAGTATGGTATCAACGTATTTTATTACATTTTTCAACAATGATTGAATTAAGTACTTGTAGTTTTTATTATATATTTAAGGAAAATTGTGTAAATGATATTCACATATTATTTTTAGTGCAGTTTAGATTGTGTTTAATCCCATACGAATCTACTGGTAGCTATTTTATTTTCCAAAATATCACTTTGATCACATAATAATTTAAGAGGATATTTTTCATCTAACTTTAAGAGGTTTACTAGACTTATTTCTATCGATTAAAAATTTAATATTTCAGCAACTTTGTTACGTTTAATAGAGTCCAGAATTTCGTCCTACACAAAATTATCTGATCAGGACATTAAATTAATTGCTATGTAAATCCTTGAACAAAATTTATTTCGTTATGTTTGCATATGTACGTTACGTATGTTTATCTATTGTAGCTAATGTTTATGCGGGAATACACATATCAATGCCTTCCCCATATTTGCAATATGAGAATGACCTATCTCAATCAGGAGGCGATCTGGGTGGAATAACTTAATTTATAGGTGATTTGACCGAGTCGTGCCTCTGACAAAGTTTCCCTGTAGGCCAGTAACTTATCTCATCGGAGCAATAAATCTCACTTCGATTGTATTTATGTGTGCAATCCGGATGTTAAGGACATGGTTGGGGTTACATTCGATGAGCTAAAAGTTGATAAAATAGTAAAATTATAATCCAGTTAACATTTTTTTGTGTGTTTGCAATTTTAACGATTATATTATAATAAATACAAGGTGCTGCGCCCCGAACCGCTTTTTATAAAGCTTTATTGACTACACGGTAGAAAATTTTGTTCGTATTTTTAAACATTTCACGTTTACAAATTCATCCTAACTGAATTGGGTTTACATTTTTAACCACAAAGTTTAAAAAAACAAAATAACAAAGCCTTTTCAAACAAATAGTTTAAATTTTCATCTATCTAGTTCAATGTATAACCAAAACATAAGAAAAGCTACAATTGCCAACGGCCAATCGTCAAATCATACTAATATATAAACATAACAAAAGCTATAATTGCCAATCTGGCAATCATTGGAGACCCGTATGGTGATATTCGTATCAAAATTCGAACAGTTGTACCAAAATTCCACTTTGAAGTCAAAATTTCCAACAAGAATTTTTAAAATTTATTCCAATCGGATTTTGATGTATGGGAGTTTTATGTAGAATCATATCCTAAATAACTTTTGTTCTTGGACTTTTTTGATAAGATGCACCGTTTTTGAGATATTCACAAAAAACGATTTCGTTCGTATGGGGGGTACCCCCCCTAATGATCCGTTTTTGCCCATTAACGAACTTAGCCTCGCATTTTACGAAAAACGGATCTGCGCAAAATTTCAAGTCTCTAGCTTAGTCCGTGCGCCTGCAATCCGCGCCACAGACAGACGGACGGACAGACAGACGGACGAACATGGAAAAATCAATTTTTTTTATCATTCTAAACACACTGGTGTAATTCATTTTTGTGTGTGATGACGGGATCTTGGCGTTACAAACGGTAAAGCGAAGTTAATATACCCTTTGGTTTCACCATACGGGTATAAAAATCACTTGGTATCTGCCTATTCCTCTTTCACGTGAAAACGGCTGAACCGATTGACTTGAAATTAGGCATGGATGTTCGCTATATGACTGGTTCCAACATAGGCCTATTGGAAACTAGCTACGAATAAGAATACCAGGAAGACAGATAAAGCCAAAAAATTGAAGCATTTTTCTAAGGGGAGGGTATAAAGTGCATCAGAACGTTAGTTTTTATATTATTCTTTCGCGGGAAAACTACCGAGCCAATTGACTTCAAATTTGGCACAGATGCTCGCCGGGAGTACAGCTCTAACATAGATCCATTGAAAAGCAGCCCTAGAAGCCGGGAGAGTAGCTGGAGGGGTAAAGTGAATCCGAATCCGAATGCAGGAATATTAAAGATATTTTACCTTCTGAAATTTATTGTCTTTTTGTTAATTTTTGAAAATTATTTTCCGGAGAAAAAAGTCTAATAGCGAAAACACAATGGCGCGTTCGTAAGCTTTGACATTTCAGCGCACCAAGCACGCTTTGACAATTAAACGCTTTGAAGCATCTGTGCTAAAATCTAATAACGCTTCGTAGAACTACACACTTCACTATTTTTATTTCAAATAAAATGGAAATTAAGAGTTTATGTGAATTAAAAAGCATTTGGAAGACACAGAATTTGTTGCAGGAGTAGCACACAAAGCACATGAATTAAAAACGTCAATTGATGATGGTGAATTCAAGAAAAAAATATTGAAAGAGATGCGGACGACTTCTTTATAGAATAAGTTATTTAAATAAAAGCCACGATGATCCTTAGCATCTTTTAAAGTCACTAGAATAATCGGCGAATATATTTGAATTATTTTTACTTCATTTTTTGTCTTGTTATTCCGCATTTTCACACAATTTCGATTTTAGATTGCAAAAATATTAATTATTTTTCTCTTTTTTTATTAATCATTCCATAAATGCATCATTTGCCCCACCATTTTCCAAAAATCACTCACAATACGCAATTTTCATTCAAACTTCAAAGCGCCAACGCGTCTGAAAGTAGAAAGTAGGTCTACTCCAAACGTCAGGGCGCTTTGAAGCGTCAAGGCGAAGCGCCATTATAAATCGTCCCATAGTAAGCCACGGGTTTTACTTTTGAAGCGTCGAAATGTCAAAGCTTACGCACGCCTTGACGCGTCATTGTGTTTTCGCTATTAAAGAAAAATCCTACTCTAGGCTATCTGATTTTTAATCAACTGAATTTTGTTTTCTTAGGTTCTACTCGTGCTTTCAGCTGGGCGAAGCCGGGTCCAAATTGTGGAACTCTTTATGCTAACAGACAAAATGTTTTTTTTAAATCCGTTTGTATAAGAGACGGGAAAAGGAGTGGTCTGATTGGATTTTGTTGTATGGAGTTATGTAAAATCATATTCTAAACAGATGTTACCTTTATAAAACTTTCAATAGACTCTCAGTTTTCGAGAAAATAGAAAAGATTATGTGGGGACTGGATTTTGATGTATAGATAAGGTATCATCTTCAAATGCTGTATGCCATATATCCATCACTCGGTATCTAGCAGTCAAGATCAGAAATAATACCAAAAAGAAAGAAAGAAGACTACAGAGGTGTCATTAAAGGGATGTTTCTTTCGATTTTGGAACACATCTGTACTTTGGGTTTACTGATACCCTATATTTGTAAAATTCTTCCGGATATCAGAAAAAGCATTCAGTCGTGAAAACTGTGAAATGCCGCGAAAATTTAACCACAAATTTTGCCTCCGCCAGCAATACGCCATCAGCATTTTTTAAAACCGAGTTTCTTCACTAAAAAGTCGTGTGATTGTAATATCGTTGTTAAAATATTGATAAATGAAGTGGCGAATACCAAATGTTATCCTATTTTTTTATCGATTTTTTGTATATTACTCTTAAATACAACAGAAGGGATAGCGGCCGCCAACCAAATTGCTCTCGACTTCATAGGCATTTTGCTGCCAAAGATTTTAAAATCTATTAAGGATAATTTGATGTCTCTGATTCCGAATCTGCAAGTGGTTTGGCCAAAATGTCTCTGGTTTTTGAAAAACGCCCAAAAAAGATTGAATTTTTCGAAAAAATAAATTGAAAATTTCTTTTTTTGTTACTGCCGTGTATATTTCAACAATTTTAGGGTAATTTGAATCTGGAAATAGTTTTTGGCTATCAAAAATAGCCCGAGTGACATTTGTCATCGTTTCAGTCAGAAAGTCTTCCAGAATTGCCATGTAAGTTTCACCATTTATGCCAATCTATATTTTATAGCTTTAGTTTGCTGGATAAATTATTTGCATGCATTTAGATTTTACATATAAGATAGAATGTTTTGTATAGGTAGGTACCATCAAATTCGCTTAACAATGGTTATGATTATAGAATACTCGTTTGTCTAGCGAACAGCAAAAAACTATACACTATGGAAATTTGAAAATGTTTGGGGCGGACCTCCGCCGCATCGCAGACTGTTAGCAGATCCGAGAATGGGAATTGGAATGCAAATGCATGCTGAATAGTGAAATGCTTTCATAAATATTTGAAGAGCTAATGCATTCCCAACCAAATTAAACAACTGAACGAACTTTGTAATAGAAATGGCGTTGAATGCAAATTCTATTCTCATGGAATTTGTAGAATTTTGATGGCTAACAAATCTCGGGTATCATAATGGCTCATCATATCTGATCCCTGAACATTCTATGTCTGTTTCTTCTAGATAAAAGATTAAAACTCGATCTCTTGTGGCAGTAAAATCAAAGTTGAAAAAGTTATACATACTTATACGTAGACGCATGAATGCAATTCGATTGATAGAAGTTTAATAATTTTCATATTTGTTTTGAATTGAAACTGATAACCCATTATTGGTAAAGTTACTTAATTCAATAGATTTTACCAAATGTTGAACTTCTATTTTCTGGTCTTTATTTTCAAACTATTGAAAGTTCGAGCCTTTTCTGAGGGGTCGTTTACATCTGACACTTTATTCCGCGACTTTTATTCGTCGACACTAAATTTATGTTGCACCAACGTTTATACTACGACAAAAAAAACTCACAAATTTATTCCTGAAAGACACCCGAACTCGAATTTTTTCATGTAAAACCGCCCGAATAAATTCAAATCTTGACAACTTTGGCTGAGTGGATTTATTCGGAGATAGATTAATTAAATTCGCCAAATAAATTCTAAAAAGAAAACCGCGGAAAAGTTTAAGAAAAAATCACATGTGTAAATGATCCCTAATGTGTGGTGAAAATTCCAAATGTTTGATACAAATATGGACGGGTTTTAATGCATTGAAATTCAAATTCCACACAACTATACATGGCTGTAAATTAAAGCTTGCATTAATCAGGGATTAAGCGAAACTGTTCATTATCTGCGAACACGCATTAAGTATCGCATTAACTGTTTTCAAATTGTGCGGAAATATTGTGGTAAATAATTCAAAATGTTTGAACCCAAATTGTCTTTTTGTATGTTGGATTGTTTCAATATCATTAGCCCTGCGTTTTGTAGGATTTTTGTTTGAAATGTTTTTATAATGAATTTTATAAAAAAAGAATAAAATCTAGCGTTTACTATTTGAATTATTTAAAATAATGAACTGCTTACTAATTTTTGAAAAACAAAACTGTTGAACGAAAAGTATTGGTCGAATTTGCCGAAGAAGTCATAAATGCATCGAACAACCCCAAAACAAGAAGCAGGCTGATAAAAGATTTTTTTTTGTTATTTTTTTATTGTTTTTTTTTCAATGTTTATTTCGCGACTGTCGGGTCAAGTCTTGCAATTCCACTTCCACTCATCCGATTGACTTGAAATTTTCCACACATACGTATAAGTCCGATGACCATACAATATGTTTACTGCTTCGTCCTTTACAGACTTCTAACTTCTGAGAGTAAATGCCGGCGAGAACCTCTCGAGATTTCTTGATAGCAGCTACTCGCAAATGGACAAGTCTCTGAGAATCGCTTGCTCGCGAGCTAGTTTCTGTGAGCTTTCAAAAGTGACTCTATTCTCTAATGCGACACGTACCCACTGAACTCTCGGAGAGTAGCTCGCCAGATACGAACGGCGTTTGAATTTCGCTAGTAGCTCTCGAGAACTCGCCAAAGCAAGATGTGAAAAAATCAAGATATTGGTCACCGGAAGAGATTAAAAAGTGAATCGAACTGTATGAAGTGAACGAAATTCTGTGGAATGTTAAATGTGACGAATACCGTTCTCTCATTTTTGTACCGACAACCGGTCCGACAATTTTAATTAAAAACTCTATTTTCGAACTTGTTAATCTACAAAAATTTCTAAATTGCACGTCTTCAATTTGCAATTCTCTTATTAGATTTTTTCCGGCACCCAAAAGATTTCTCCTTTGAATCCAGGACTTAACCCAGCACTTTTTTACTGGCTGATTTTGTTTGTCTCTTATTATTAATTAGGATAATCACAGCTGCTGCAATCTTCCTGTAGTGCGATGACATTTCGATTACTTTTTACTTTCAGTCGTACATCACTCTCAAATGGACAGGGTCTGGAGAGTTCTCGCGAAAGTACTTTCCGCTAGAAACTCGTCGAGAGCTCGCGATAGAAAAATCACCGAAATTAACTAATAAATGGACAACCTCCTGCGAGTAAATCTCTAGAGTTTTTGAGAGTTACTCGCGTATTTACTCTCATTTGGACCGGCACCTTAAGGATAGTTACATCATTTTGGATTTTTAGTGATACTAATCAGATACAAAATGACTAAAAAGGATCAAATCAAATTGATTTAAAAAGCTTTTATTTAAAAAAAATGGACTAAAAAGGAAAAAAAAAATTTTTTTTGGTACTGTTTATCAGACTTAAAAGCGAGATAAATGAAAACCAAAACAAAATAAATATTTATCTTGGTTTTATATCTGAAACACAGTACCAAAAAAATATTTTTTCCTTTGTAGTTAACTTTTTAAATAGGCCTTAAAAAAATTCAATTTTTTAATTTTAGTAAAAGCTTTTTTTTAATTAAAAAAAAATGTTTTTTAAAGCAATAAAGTTAAAATACAGTCGCACTCAAAAAAAATAGAATCTATTCAACAATGATAAGCAACAAAATTGGAAAAACTCGACGATGTCAATCACAAAAATAAATTTGAAAAGCCTGAAATGATTTAGACACTTTTTAATCGTAAAAAAACAATAGAAAGAAAGCCATTGCTTAACATGCTTAACTTTATCTTTTCATAACTAAATTTCTATGATCTGGTCATCCATATTAAGTGGGATTTGCGGAATATAGTTTTATGGCAAATCGAAAAAATTTAATATTTTTCAGGTATTAACATATCTACAATTTGTATAACCCACAAATTATATTCGACTATTTCACCATCTTTGAAAATGAATGCAAAAAGGTGTTGAGTGAAATTCAATTACCACGTGATTTACGTTTCTCGTTACGTTGACAAATGATTATTTGGCTCAAGCAAGGCAACAGCAGCTATGATACCCAATAGCTGTATATTCATAGGTATTTGTGTCTATTTGGGTTTTCTAAAGATGGAAGTTACTGGTACCAACCACTGATCTGATCAAAGATCTATCCATATATAGATACTTCTGTAAAATCATGCTCATTGTATATATATATTGATGCAAGCTCCCCAAAATTTCCATTTTACTTCATTCTTCAAAGTTCTCTCCGAATGCTGACAAATGATTGGCACATTATTGAATGTCTTGATTTTTGGCTAGCTCAATCAGGTCAATTCTCACACTCGAGTTTAGAACGAATGGAACTAACTGTGACAGTAGTATCTAGAATAGCCGAGAAGAAATCAAATTTTGATTTTTAGATACAGTGAAAATCGGTTATGATAACGTTGAAGTAACCGAAAAAGTTAGTCGTTATACCCGGTTGGTGATTATAGTCGATATACCAAATACGTTATACACTGAACGAAATTTTATTCTTAAAAATTAAAAACGGCGTTTCTAGAAGTGAATTCATAGTATTTATGAACAATTACATTAATCTATGAAAGATTTCATAAACCAATTTGATCTTCTTTGAAACCGTTCATGAATACTGTGAACATGCATTCATAAATATCAAATTTAGATATCGCCACACTAATTTGTGTCGTCTTCACCAAGAATTGGTCTAATTACCCGCTGGAGGCGTCTATGAAATAATATGGCGGTATCATTATTTTTAATCGTATATCGCCATTTTTGAAAATCTAGTTAAACACTAATGCACTATTAGTTGCGTTTTTTTAATGTTCTGAAGCAGTTCAGAACAAGCTTTCCATACAAAATCCTGCACCACCTTTTCATCTCGGACAGCGTTTGGAACAAAGAGAAATTTTATACGGTAATGTACGGTAATGAAATGCTGCTAACTTCAACGTAATAATTCTGACATTTTTTTTTTCAATTGAGGATTTTCTGTTGGATTTTAAACATGAGAGATAGCGAATCGTGAATATGTACAAGATAAAATTAAAAGTACTTTGTTAAAAGATTTTGTTTTAAAGTGTACGCCGTATATGGCAGCATAATGAAATTAAAGCGCTGCTGGATTGTTACTCTCGCCGGAAGGAAGAATTTGAAAATCCAAGAAGAAAGAAATTTGCATTCATTCATTTTAGTCAGTACAAAATAAAACCAAAATAATCAAAGCTGTGTTTTTTTTTTAAATTTCTGTAACTCAAATGACAATTTCGATCAACGCAAAATAACACGAAACGAATTAACTTCGCACTTTTTAACAGAAGTTTCAGATTTAAATGAATTATTTCATGTCATAATTTGAAAAAATACAGAAGGAACGCCCTACTGATGTAACCAACGTGAAGTTAATTGCGATTGAACTCGATGAAATTTCCCATTTACTCTGGATCGTTTTTTTTAATGTTCTATGTTCTAGAACATTAAAAAAACGCAACTTTTATTTCATGAAACGGATTTAAAGAAAACAGTTGTGGGGATTTAATTTTTTGTGGGATTTAATTTTTTGTGGGATTTTATTTTTTGTTAAATTTTTATCCCAATGTTTTCAGATTTAAAAAAAATCCTTTCTTGCAAAATATTGATGGTGAGAAGTATTTTTTCGAAGCAACACAAACACTTCCTTCAACAATTTCATTCATTTGGAGTTTTCGGTCTAAAATATAATATCAGAGAAAAAAATAGAAACAGAGTCAGAAATGTATCATTGATGACATTGATATGAACGCTTGTTCATAGATACTATGAACAAATACATTGGTTTAAAACTTTAAACTTTCTCATAGTGTTTATGAACAAATTTATAATTATTGTGCATATTTTTCGTTCAGTATAGTTAGGCTAACGATATTGTGCTAACCGGTCTTTACTGTAACTAATCTTTTTTGGCGCTAAACCGCGTTTTCAATCTCGATACCCGAAAGCAAAATTGTAAAAAAAATATCTGAGCACAATTTTTGGGCACACAAACAAAGAAAAACTTTAAACACTAATTTATATTTGAAACGGTGTCTACCCTGCTATAATCTATCAGTATGATTCACGAATAGAAAGTTTAATTCGTAATTGACGTATGCCAGATTTCTTGAGGCCTGGTTATATAACGTTTAAGAATAACTCGAGTGTTACCGTAGAAATCGGTTTTCTTGACACTGTAACTTTCCTGTTCAAGATAACCGGAGATCGATCTCCAGCTAACTTATAATCGACGGCTATCTCGGCCTCAGCGCCACTGGCGTCGTTTAGGTGAAATTGGTTGTAGCACAGCGCCAACACATTGCAGTGGCGAACATCAAAGCTGATTTTAGAGATAATAAATTAAACCTGATGTGTCAAGCGCAAGGCTTTATTTTCCTTCAACTAGACACAATTGCGAATGCCGGGTTGGTATAGCCGGAGATTTGATTTGGGTCAAGAACGCCATCAGAAAGTTCAGCGAAGAGTTCTGGTTACTAACCCCCGTTGCACACTTCAGCTAAGCTACGCGGCGATATTTTCGGTAAATGTATGCATTTTTCCACTTTAGCTACAGCCATTTTTAGATATAAATTATTTAACGCGATTGAAAATATTCCGCAAAAGAATTGAATTTTCACGTTTTCCAGTCCAAATGCAATTGGCACTTACACATTTATGTCCACAAAATACTACACTTTTGCAAACACCGATTCTACACTGTATAACGCTGAAAGTATGTACATGTGAGTGTCAGCGATGCCAGCGAAGTCGTTCGCGTAGTTGAGGTCTGAACTACGCGAGCGAGCTCAGTCCGTGTCGCCCATGACTAGGCGACGTAGTTTCATAGTGTCGCTGAAGTGTGCGGTCACCAATGTAAATGCTAAGGATTTTACTTTCAGCGAGAAACTTAGCTCACGTAGTTGAGCTCGCTTAGCTGAAGTGTGCAACGGAGGTAAACCTCGGGGTAGCTAAATTCTCAAGAAAGCGGTCTCTATATAGAGAATTTTGAACTCTCCACTAGGGTGGAGTGAAAATCCAAAACTCAGAAATTGTATACGCAATACGTCAATAAATATGTAAATAGATATAAATAATTCACAGTAAAAATATTTTTATTCTATCTTGATATCTTGAGGTGCCCCAAGTACGTTAAAGTTTGAAAAAATAGCCAAAAGTGCCACAATTGAATGTACCATATTTGAAGCTCTAATTACTATAGTAGAAAACGTTTTTGGTTCTGATAATTCGTAAGCATTCTACAATATATTCCCAAAGTTTATAGTTGCTACTTCGAACTCCTAAGCTGATTATTTCAGGTGCCCACAAAGCGTCAATATCGCATTGAAATTGAAAAATCTTAGTTCATTCAGTTGACATATTTTACTTTTATGGGAAAACTCGTAATTTAAACACAAATGTCAGATCTTGTACAGACAAGGGCCAAAGTTAACTGCCCGGTTAACCTCTGCAGCGGAGATGTAGCCTCTGCAGCGGAGATGTCTCGGCAATCTTAATTGAGCAACGGAGAAGAGAGCAATCTCTGATCATTGCTTCAATTTACATGCCATACGAGGAAAGGGATCCACCGGCAAACAAGGTACGCAGCTTGGTAAGTTTCGCCAGGGACCGCCACCTAAATCTAGTGATGGGATGTGATGCCAACGCTCATCACTCACAATGGGGGAGCACGAACATCAACGAACGAGGTGAGTCTTTATTTGAGTACATTCTCTACTCGGATCTTGTTATATGCAATCGAGGCAATAAACCAACATTCATTAACAAGAGCAGAGAAGAGGTAATTGATATAACACTCGCGACTAGCTACCGAGACTTGAGGGTTGACAATTGGAGAGTATCACCTAAGCACTCCTTTTCGGATAATGTAGGATAGTCTTCGGTATTAACTTCTCAAAGGAGGTACCTGAACATTACAGGAATGCTAGGAGAACTGACTGGTTTAAATTCTCGGAGGAAATGAGGCGGGAGACAGCTGGTCCACATGGACCCACACCCCTCACTGCTGCTTCCATTGAAAAAGTGGTAGGGAAAATTAAACAGAGACTTACCCAAGCCTTTAACGCTTCCTGTCCGGTAACACGCAGTACCAAAAGCTCGACCACCCCATGGTGGAATAGAGATCTACGGCAACTGCGAGAACAGACTAGAAAACTGTTTAATAAGGCAAAGTCTACAAAGAGCGAGGAAGCTTGGACCAACTACAAGGCCAGCTTCAATGAGTATAAAAAAGAGATTAGGAGGGCCAAGTGGACATCGTGGAAAGACTTCTGTTGCTCAATCGAGGAAACACAAGATGCTGCCAGACTCCGAAGGATCCTAAGTAGGACTCCTTCGGCCCCGGTGCTCTTGGAAAATCCAGATGGAAGCACGACCGAATCAAGCCAGGAAACACTGGACCTCCTAATGAATACCCATTTCCCTGTGGATTGTCAAGGCAGCAATGGTAATTATCATGCTCCAAAAATAACGGATAGGGACTTTCGGGTAGCAAATGAGATAATAAATGAACGTTCTGTAGCGTGGGCGATACACTCCTTCAGCCCCTATAAAGCAGCGGGCACGGA
Source organism: Chrysopilus asiliformis (assembly GCA_964034945.1). Taxonomy (NCBI): domain Eukaryota; kingdom Metazoa; phylum Arthropoda; class Insecta; order Diptera; family Rhagionidae; genus Chrysopilus; species Chrysopilus asiliformis. The sequence goes on from OZ035962.1 coordinate 71,437,381, forward strand.
CGGAATCATTCCGGCCATGCTTCAGCACGCGTTGCCTTTTATCAAATCTGGGTTGATAAAACTCTTTAGAGGTTGCTTGCTAGCCAGGTATATACCGGAGTGCTGGAGAGAAGTTCGTGTGGCATTCATCCCCAAGGCTGGGAAACGTTGTCACGTTAAACCAAAGGACTTCCGACCTATAAGTCTTTCATCGTTTTTGCTGAAAACACTAGAAAGACTTATTGATCTTAGTATTAAGAACTCCTTGGACAGCGGCACAATATCTACGGCCCAACATGCCTACACTAAGGGCAAGTCTGTAGAGACAGCTCTACACAAGGTTGTGAGAACCTTAGAGGAAACTGCCCATCACAAGGAGTATGCCCTGGCAGCATTCCTGGACATTGAAGGTGCGTTTAATAACGTACACACAAGGTCTTTAGTGGGTGCACTCAGGGCACACAATGTCGACGAGATGCTAACTGAGTGGACAGAGCAGTTGCTCAATAGCAGAACAGTCTCGGCCACCATTGGTATAAGTAACGTAAAGAGAGCGATCAACAGGGGAACACCGCAGGGGGGATCCTATCACCACTCTTGTGGAATCTAGCCATGAACGAAATTCTCTTATCGTTACAAGAAAAAGGAATAGAAGTTGTTGCGTACGCTGACGATGTGGTCGTTTTGGTAACAGGAAAATTTCTCCCAACACTAAGCGAACTCATGGAATTAGCACTACGCGATATCACAAAGTGGGCGGAGCGCAATGGTCTTGGGGTTAACCCCTCCAAAACTGAACTAGTGCTCTTCACAAGAAAAAGGAAGGTACCAACCTTTCAACTTCCAAGGATAGGAACAACCCAACTCAGTCTCTCTCCTGAGGCGAAATACCTTGGTTTAATTCTGGACTCCAAACTATCTTGGAAAAGGAATACGGAAGAGAGGATGAACAAAGCGTTGTGTGCGTTTTACGCATGTAAAAAAATGATTGGAAGGAATTGGGGCACATCACCGCGCATTACCCATTGGTTATACACAGCGGTGATCAGACCTATTCTCACTTACGGATGTCTGGTTTGGTGGCCGACCATGAGGGTCAACTGCCGATATCAAACCCTTAACAAAGTACAAAGACTAGCGGCGCTAGGAACCACAGGAGCTGTTAGATCAACACCAACAGCGGGAATGGAAGCTCTACTGCACCTCATTCCCCTGAATGAGTACACGAGGTGTACGGCTGCCAAGAGTGCACTAAGGCTCAGAGAGTCTGGCCTCTGGAAGCACAGTACCTTCGGTCATAATAGCATCCTTAAAAGCGATGAATGGGGTATCCCGGACTCTACGGATTACTGTATACCTCACCTGAATATGAATGTGAATTTCTCAGTTTTGATTCCTGAAAGGAGACTTTGGGATCTCGGCAGCGTCATAGACGAGCAAGAGGTCTCGGTCTACACGGATGGATCTAAGACTGGAGAAGGCACAGGGGCGGGAGTGTTCTCGGATAACCTTGATCTCCAAAGGAGCTACAAACTGCCTGATGAGAGCAGTGTATTTCAAGCTGAGGTCTACGCCATAAGTGCGGCTGCAAGCTTGATAATGACGAGAGAACTACCCAGAACTAGGGTTTCAATCTACGTCGACAGTCAGGCGGCAATTAAGGCACTGGATTCGTCGACGATCAAGTCAAAGACCGTGTCTAATTGCCGCAGAGCACTTAATCAACTCGGCCTCCGACATGCCGTTAGACTTTGCTGGGTCCCCGGGCACAGCAACATATATGGCAATGAGAGAGTCGACGAACTGGCAAAAGTAGGGACCGAAATGGCTATGGAGAGCGCGGACCGCTCGGTCGAAATGCCGATCGAATGCGCTAAAAGTATAATTGATAGGAAAGGGGTGAACAACATAAATATCCGTTGGCAAACAAGGAGCGATTGTGTAATCACAAGGTCGCTCTGGCCTAAATTTAATAGGAACAGAACCGACACCCTTCTTAGACTCAGCAGGACCTCCGTAAGGCTACTCACAGGCTTAATCACGGGGCACTGCCCCCTTGGCGTTATGGCCAGAAGGTGGGCGCGGCCGCAAATGATTTTTGCCGCAGTTGTGGTGACGAGGAGGAGCCGGAGACCGTGAAACACTTACTCTGTGAGTGTCCAGCCCTACAAGCACGCCGATATGGGACGCTTGGGGCCAGATTTTACAGTGGGCTGACGGAGCTTGGCAACCACCCACTCGAGGATATGCTGAGCTTCGTCAACAAGTCGGGCTGGTTCAAATAGGATCAGCTAGTTTTGATGAAAGGTCTTATGAGTACCGAAGACATCACAATGGGCCTGTAGGCCTCCGAGTGTAGCGCTGTGCTCACGCCTGGGCGCGCGCGGTCTTCTCAACCTAACCTAACCTAACCTAACTGCCCGGTATTTGGCGTTCCGAGCGAAATGAATTCCATGAAATTGCCAACTTATGCAGACGTAATGAGGTGTTATTTATGGGTTCGAAATAAATTGAAGAGCGCTCAAAATTCTAAGGATCCATCCGTCGCGGAAATTTCTGAAGCAGTTGCACTTCGAAAATTTGGAAGAAAGCATCTATTCCAAATGTTACTCATTATAGAATTCGTCAGCTTATTAGAACTTACCACGATAGATATCGTTCTTTAATGAAGCCATGAACGTAAGGATTCTGAAACTTACAAATTAAGATTTCAGAAATTCCAAGAAGAGTCTCTTAAACTATTCGATATTTCTAGTTGCAAATGCATAATATTTGCTGATTGTACTTGCAAAAAAAATCGGAAAATACCTGAATTAGAGCAAGCATTCTTACTGGATCAACAAAGTAATGGACAAATGTCTATTGGTTCGATTGACATTTTGGCTACAAAAGCTATCCAAAAAACTGAAGAAAGAAGATCTAAAGATTTGAAGAGACATATTGCCGCAACATCGACTGCTAGTTTTAAAGATATAATAAAGGATGCTACAAGATACTCAAACTCATCCTCATCTTCAGAGGCCAGCACCGCTAGCGCTAGTCCAGAATGCAAAGTAAAGAAATGTGCAAAAATTGTGAAACCTGCAAATCAGATGAGGGTCCAATTGCCAACGCTAGCTCTAGCTTGCGATAGGACTGGAGTATCTGATAGAACCGCTGCAATAATTGCCAGTACTGTACTAGAAGATGTTGGAGTTATTGATCAAACTAATACAGCGTTTGTCATTGACCGCTCGGAAGTTAGAAGAGAAAAAAACTATAAAAAAATAGGAATAAAATAAAAAAAATACCAAAATCTAAAAAAAGAAAAACAAAAAACCAAAAAGGAACCTTTTACTCCCACTACGTCCACGTCGTGGTTACGCTAAATGTTCTGGGTTACGCTAAATGTGGGTGCACGGTTTTTTTTTTCTAAAAGTGGCTATTTTGGGAGCCCTTGGGCACCTGGGGCAAGTTTTTTTTAGGAAAAGGGGCTTTCAAATAAATAACAAATGTAATTATGTAAATGAGAAAAAGCTACTGTAAATCGGAAATATTTTATTCTATAAACAAAAATATTTAAACTATTATTTTCGTAAATTACGATCGCTCGAGGCAGTTTGGATTCCTCGGGGCACCTCGAAACATAAACTCTGGTCAATCATATTTAACACACCTCCCATTTAGACCAATTTACATATAATTTTTACTATAGCAATTAAAATCTCAAAAAAATAAATCCGTCCATACATTTTCACTCCACCCTACTCTCCACCCTGTCAGCGTCCAATGTCCAACGCGGTCAAGCCACTAACAGAGATTCAATGTGTTGGTCTGATGATGGTTCGACATTGAATCCTCGGAACCGAAATTTGATGCTTCTTAAAACTTTTTTTTTCCAGGTTTCTATTGTTTCTATTAAAAATTAATCTCATTGTATAGTTGACCGTGACAAATCCGATACTTGAAATGGTTACAAAAAAAACGAATTTTCCTATTTTGTTTTCTATAAAAATTGAATGCAGGGGCATATACTTATTTATAAAAAAGAAAAACCATTTGCTTTTCTAGATTCCCAAACTTTTTCTGTGATTTTAGCACTTTCGAGAACTTTTGATGAAGTAAAATAAAGCTGTAAGAGAGGCGTTAGAATCATGAAAAGTAAAGAGACGAAAAGTAAAGTTTTTATGTAACTGTCATTTTGATATAAAGTTGATAGCTATGGATTTTCTTTTGGTTTTCTTCTCGATTTTATTTTAGTTGAATTAACTTTTTTTGGATGGTTCTTTTCCAATAGCGCTGTGCTAAAACTTTCTAGTGCAAAACATTCGTTTGGCATAAGAATATGGGAATATGTGAAGATAAGATGCGGATAAAATAACATACATTTAGATACGAGTATGTATAGAAAGTAAATTTCGTAAGATGCATATACCTTTAGATATACTTGTGACAGGCTTTCTTGACTATTACCTGACAAAAAGCTTATTAAAGTTTGAACAGAAGTTTTCGTAACGCTAGAAAGATTTATTGCTCTCACAGCGATTTCGCACTGCTTTTATACAATGAAATTTTAGCAGATCGAGTTTGTGGTACCTCAAGGCCCGAACTAAGAGCATATGGACTTTTACTTATACTTATTATACGTTCTAACTTTATAGTAATGCTCATACATACCGGCATTTGCTAAACGCTTGCTTAATACAAATATTTTAAGGTTTCTTTAGTTGCTATTCAGTTATAAATGCTATTTTGTTTCATATTGCTTATATATTTATGCTAGTCCCAAGATATTCCATAATATTTTCACATACGTACTTTCTTATGTTTGGGATGTTTAAATATTTCGTGTTTAACTAAAATATAAGTTTATTGAAAGTTTTCTTTTGAACAGAATTTCTTACCTTGGTTCTTGTACCACATTTCAGGCGAGACGTTACTTTCGATTCAATGGTTGCTTACAATAATTCTGATACAAAAAATTTGTTACTCATCTATATATATATAAACCACACTAAGAGGAATTTTTTAAGCGGTTGCGTGCAATTCTGTCGAAAAACAAATCAATTTTGTGGCAATTTTTCAAAACCCAATCTAATTTTCACTTAGGATAATTTACGGCCATAAAACGTTTACAAAAACAAAATGTATTTAAAATATGATTTTATAGCTCATCTATACAAACGAACAGACAGACGGACAGACAACGGCAGAGACATACGGGCAAATAGACAGACGGACAGACAATCAGACGGACAGACAGACAGACAGACACACAACGGATAGACGGATAGACAGACAGACGAACAGACAAACACACAAATAGGTAGACAGACGGGTAGACAGACAGACGGATAAACAGACGGACAGACAGACGGACAGACAGGTGGACAGACAGACAGACAGACGGACGGAAATCAAAATCTTTTGTCGTCCCAAACACCCTGATGTAATTCATTTTTGACTCCGACGATTGGTTCGATGTGTTACAAACGGTATACTAAATCTAATATACTTCTTTATGATTATCGTAAAGAGTATAAAAATTAATGCTCTATGCAGTGATAAATTTTAATTTTTTTTTCTGTATTTCTTATAAAAATTCAAGTTAACTATTCTGTTCTCCTCTATAGAATGTAAAGCCTTAATCTAGTTAAATGTTGAAGTATTAGTTATTTGAATTTCTCGACCATTTGGATTTTAATATTATTAATTTTGATAAATAGGCAGGGTTATATGCATTGTTCAAAACTTTATTTTATTGTTTCGTTCTTTTCGCTCCATAAAGATTCGCTCTCAACGACAGGAACATTTGCCACGGTTTTCGACTCTCGCTGTTGGGACCGAAAACGATTTACAAGTGCGATCACACTCTTAGCGAGATGTCCCACTGGCCATGAGCTCCTGACTGATCCCGATATCAGTTGCACATGTAATCCAATGGCGCATGGCACACTGCAAAAAGTATGCAGCTGCATGTCTGGGACACAGAGCTGACTTTTTGGAACTGACCTAAATGTAGCTGATATCAGGAACATATCGGGTAGTTTCTAATGTCACTTTTATTTGATTAAATAAAATAAAATGATAATTATCAATATTTTTTTCGTCTGGCATCAGTAGCACAGTCTATTAAGGTAGCATGGCCACACTCTAGGTTATAGGCTCTCTACTTCATATAATGTTGACTTTAGAATAATTACTAGCTGGGAAAGTTCTTCCTCTGAGTCCGACATTTTGACGTTTGAGGTCAGCTGATCCCAGTTCAGTGTGCCATGTCGACTGATCGAATTAGTTCCCGCAGCTGCGTGACCTGATCTCGGGATCAGTCAGCTGCAGGAGCTGATGCGCCAGTGGGACATCTCCATAAAGAGACTAATTTTGCGTTCGGCGATACTGTTCGTAGAATACGGAACCAGTGTTCCTAAACCAAAAAAAAGAAAAATTAGTAGAATCTGACAGAAAAATCGGTAGATTTTGATAAAATTCGGGAGATTTTCTTTATAGGTAGTAATCATGTCATAAAACATTTCTGTTTCAATTAATTTGTTACATTGTTGATTAGACTCGTACATATGTACATGTTTAATTAAGTGTTTAATTAGTCGAATTTAATTTCTTTGATGTCAAAGAAGTGTTGGTATGAAAAAAAACCAACGCTTCGTGTACATCAAAGAAATTAAATTATTTTTGTCTACATTAAACTTGAAACAGGTACTTTTGTCAATCTGCTGCTTGCAATTTTAAGTGTTATTGCGGAATCCCCAAAACATAATTAGTCATAGATATAAAGATATTCATATTTGGCAATTCTTTTAGTGGCGAAAGTAACTTTATGGTTACGGACTTTTATTCTTATGGCGCGGAAATATAGTCACATCTAGGAACTCTAGGCAAAAGCAAGTCTAAATATTAAGTTAGATCAACGACATAAGGATAGAAACAGAATATAGAAGCTGTTTTTTGTGTTCGCAACTCTTGTCCAATTTATCGGGAGATTTTAAGGAAAAATCGGGAGATCGGGAGATCGGGAGATGAGCATATAAATCGGGAGATTTCCCGATTTTTTAGGAGGTTCGGTAACTCTTGTTGGAACGAGCTTTATGCACATTTCTCGATCTCCCTCCCAGGCTGTGAACGAAATTGTTTCTAGTCGAGTTTTTGCTCCTTGCAAATCCGTTTCAGAAGTAAAATTTGGACTTAATTCTGTAAATAATGGTGACTTCACAAAGTAAAAATAGTTTGAAAAAAAAAATTACTCTATTAATATAATTCACAAATAGAGAAGTTAATTCACAGTTGAGTTATATAGAGAAATTTCAACCCTTTTCGCTCGCCCACATTTTCGTGGTCAGAACAGTGACAGAGATCATGACGTCACTCTGATGAGATCCAGCCATTGATTTTTAGGATAGAAACTTGAAGTTTCCTTTCAAAAACCTTTTCCGATTCCTTATTGTTTCCATTTAAATTCTATTTTATTTTATTATTTAATTGTGGCCATGATAAATTTGGTACTTGAAATGTTTTCGGTAGAAGCAAAAATATTCCAATATGACGTATATCCCGAAAATTATCAAAATAAATAATGTTAAAGTATTAGTTTAATAAATATGGGTGAAATGTTTTGGAGCGCTCTGAACTAAGGCAGAGTAGTTTGTCCTTTTAATGTTGTTATTTTTTCTGCATTTTAACCTGCATATGACATTTTCATTTCAACCATCTATCTAATGGCAATTTTTCGCACACTTGCCATTTGTCAAATATGTATACAACAAGAATTTTTATGGCCCCGTAAACGTAGAGAAGGATTTTTTATTTTCAACGACTGTAGTATTTTCAAAAGATTTTCCTTGATTTTTTTCTTCTGAGACTTCCTTTTTCTCCACTCTACGCCAGATTCAATGATATGCTGTTTTGCTTGGTTTCATTTTTTCATTGGCGAAAAGGGAGAACTAAAACGGTCTTGAGATTTGCATATCATACGCTTAAAGTCACATACGCCCCAGGGATCTTATATTGTTCGATATGAAAAAGGACTCCGTTATATTGTCCTTTTCAACGCTATTATAGTGAGATACCTTCACTATGCATAAATACCTAACTCGTGTATGGATTCTGTGCAATGGCATGGCTTTCGGATTCAAGGAAGCAACAAAAAAAAATAGAATGAAATATCCTTATAGTATGAAAATGCAGGTGTATTTTAAAACAGGATATATTTATATACTGGGAAAACTTGATGCATATCTCATCATCAGGGCCCATTCTTTTCGTGTTGAGGCGGCAAAGTTGATGTGTATATTTGGTAAATTTTACGCTCTGTGAATTGAATACACTGAAATAGGGCGGGCTAAATAAATGCTTTTGGGGCTGTAACTAACATAATGGAAAATTTCGCATGCCAAATGTAATTTTATTTGCACTTGGTTCTGTTGTGATTTATCTGCTTAATTACTCACGTAACTATGGCAAATGGCTAAAAAGTTTCAGTTCGTTTTGACTTTTGAAATTCACATTTGGGTACAAAGTTTTATACTGCATCTTGAGTATACCCTTGAGTATATCTTCTAGATAAAATGTGCAATTTGCGTTGGCTACATGGAGATGGTTAATCCTGATGTGTTAGATATCAGTTAAGGAATACATTTTTCAACAGTCAAACTAGAGCCCCATAATAAGTACAACATTTATTTATTTGATTAATAAGGTGATATAAACTCAGTCACACTTTTATTACTGTACACAATAAATTTGATTGTCTAAAAACATCCTTCTCCAAATCGTTGACATCTATACGATGATCGCGTCTGTATAATTTCCACCCCAAATAATTTTTTTTGGGTAATCGTGGTTGGTTTCTTGTTACTTACCCATAGTTGGTTTCATTGTGTGTTGGACTGAGAGTTTTTAGTTCAATTCGACTGGGAATAAAAGTGGTTAAATATATTACCCTGGGAATATATTATTCTAGGCATGTACACTAATGAAAACGTTACCTGAATTTCAATTGCATTGCTGAATGTCCTTGTAAGCACACAAAAAGCTTATCTTCGTCTTAATTTTTTGCAAATATAGGTATGGGTGGTGATGCAAGGTGGGTGAAAAACGATGGTAAAAAAGGTAGACTGGGATCAGTATGCATGGTTAAATCGTAAATTTTAGAACTTTGTAGCCGAAATTGTAGGGTGGCAAAGCATGAGGGGACGCTTTTCTTTGGTGTAGAATTAGTTTACATTGTCCGTAGATATACACATGCATATATCTTATTCTTGGAATTTTATAAAACAATTTTTGTCAGGTACGGCGATGGCTAAGGGTGATATTTTCTGTAGATACGTTTTGTTTTTGTGTTGTATAATTCATTCATTTACAAACGTTTACACCTTACAAACACTTTGTCGCCCCATGCTGAGCTTTGCTTATAAATTTTCGAGTTAAGCTAAAAGTTATAACAATGAGACGAAGAGGTTAAGCAGTTTATCTTGTGTCAAGGACTTACATTCTAAGATGATGGTGCTAAGGTTTATGAATGTCTTCATTATATCGCCATTGTAAAATGTTCCTTATCATCTGTAATTATACCGATAAGTTGGTTATTTTTTGGCTTAGCCATAAAATACTAAACTTGTATTTTTATCCTTTTCGCAACGCTCATTAAATAACAACGTAATAAGTAGCTTAAAATGGTGTGTCGGTAACAAAAGCTGAAAAGCATCAAAATTAAATATCATTTTAATGGGGTTTTTATGTGGTCAAATCGAGAAAAGCTATAAAGTTCTTACAACAAATGAAAAGATATATTTGTAACCTTTCCTTTATACGTTAAAACCATAAATGCAAATAATATGTTTGCTAAAATATCTCGGTTACCCTAAAACAGTATAAGTTGGGATTCCTTTAGATTCTGTTTTCTGTCGACCGAACGGTTTATGCACTTGCTTTATACCAGAGGTGTGCAGTCGTTCTGAAAAAGCCCCAACTCCGGAGTCGAAAATTTCTAAAATACCAACTCCGACTCCAACTTCGACTCCGACTTCGATTCCGACTCTGATTTTAACTTATAGTATCTTATATTAAGATAGACAATTGTAATATAACTTTTTCTAAGCCATTTGTTAATATGAAAATGAAACTGAGACCATTTAAAAGAAATTAATACAGTTCGTTTTTTATATAGACAACATTTTTTGTACCTAATCTTTTTTGTAATCAAATTTTACAACAATTTTAGTTCAAAAACTACACTATTTGTTTACGAAATTTCAGTTTAGAAAATTTCAACTTTTTAGTTTGAAAATTAAACCTAAAAAGTAAAATTTAGCTTTTGAGGTTTAAATTTTTTATTAAGTTTAAAAAAAACACATTTAAATTCTAAAAAGTTGGAAAACTGTACCTAGAAGTTGTAATATCGGTCGATGTGAAAATTTTACAGGGATGATGAAAATCTTCGGATTTGTTGAGCAGGTAAAGTACCCTTGCGTTTGCTGGGGTTTAGCTCGCCGGATTGGGGGTCGGGTCTGTCTTGACCGATTGTCTTGACCGATTTACATAATTCGTGCCTACAAACACAATGTGGGAAAACGGATGGGGATTTATAGGGCGATCCAAGTGATAACTCATTGAAATCAAAACGTTCATTATCTCGTGACAATTCCTTGTGATACTCCAGATAAATCATTAAAGATTTTTTAGAATCAGGATTGGCTAAATTTCCTAATATTTTATATGATGTTGTCATCAAAAATCCTAAAAAAAATGTAGGTAATATTTAATTCCATAAACAACATGAACCACACTTCAATGGTTTTAAACAATGCCTAAATTTTCATAGACTTATTAAGTTTTTCATAGATAATACGCATTGTTTCTTCGAAATACCCTGTACACGGTATTTCATTACTCGTGTTGTTTGATGTTCCGAATTTTTTCAGACCCCTCGAACTTCCCGATCTTGAATATTCGATAGCTCGAATTTTTGTCTGTCCTATTCGGATAGGACTTAGTACTATAATTATAGGAACGAATTCTATTTCAAATGAGAATGTCGCGCAAATATATAGGAGAGAGTCCAATAATCAATGGACACTTTACAACCTTTTATACACGGCAAAAAATCCTGGAGTATTTTTCAATCCAAAAATTATATTGACGAAATCTTAATACATATTTTGGATTGGAATTTAATACATCCGAATTTTTGAAAATATTTTAGCCTTTTTTGCAGTCATATTTGAACAGTTTTTTATTATGTATCGAACTTAAATACTTTTAACATGAATGTCTACAATTTAATCAAAATTTTAGACTTTAATACTTAATTAAACCAAAAATAAATTTATAAAAATTTCTAATCCATATTATTGGATTAGAATTTTCCCTTGGATTACATATAGGTCCAGCGTAATCCAGTTTTGATTGGAATTTACTCCAAGATTTTTTTCCGTGTAGGATTCAATCCTTTCATTTTAAGATTGAAAACCTTACAAAGGGGAATATTCCTCAATTTTTTGTTGTAACATGTCTAACATACAGAGTAATTCCTCCCATAATTTTGGGAATAATTACACGAAAAAGAAATAATACGACAATTTTTTTGTTGGAATATGTCCTAAAAAAATTGGGAATAGTAACCTTTTTTTTAGTAGGAATGACTACCATATTTTGCCACTATGCTGTTTTTTCCCCATAGATTTTGCAGGGAGAAATTTTTAATGAATTTTCTTTCTTTTTCAGGCAACTGCAACAAAGTAGAAAGAATTGAAAATTTTAAAACACGTCGGTTGAAAATGTTTAAACTAAATAATAGAGTTAAGTTGAAAAATCAACCCAAATTTTCCGAGTGTTTGCTAGAGAAATTCAATTTTTTTTGCTGGAACCAGAGTTTTAGCTTTTTTTTAACGACTCCGATACCGGCTCCGGGCAAAAACTAACAACTCCGACTGCCCACCTCTGCTTTAAACTAACCAAATTAAAACTTTAATCCACTTTTAATTGCAAATGTTTTCCTTGAAAGGTAACTTATTGTCCTACATTTTTATAATATAGTTAGCAAGTTCAGAACCCCCACGACAACATACTAAAAAACTTGAACTCGTGGCAACATAACAGAGCTAGTTTTCATATAAAAGGTACACTGAAAATGTTGAGCTTATTGCTCCACGGGGTTTCCTTTTGTAATAATTTTGCGTTTTCTCTCGCTCCCAGCACCACCAAAGCCAAAATTATTTCTTTGGACACTGAAAATTTGGAGTTAATCGCTCAAATGGTTTCGTTTTATGGCATTTTTTAAATTTCCCTCTCAGAAACTAAAATATCTGATGTGAACAGCACATGCCTTTCTTTTACAAGATCTACTTCCCGGTGCAATCGCGTATTTGCATATTTTTGCGCGGTGTGTTTCATGAACGAATTTTTTGAAATAATTTGTGTTAATCGATCAGCTGTTCGGCAGTCTTCTTTTAGTAGCCACAAAATTAGAAGTTTAAAACGCTGAGATTCAGTGAAACATTAAAATTTATTAAAATATGGGAACAAATATCACAAAATAAATTCTTAAAAGCGAAAAAAAAAGTTTCAATTCTATTGTTAACAAATTTTAGCTTTAGTGAAAATATTTGTGAAAATGATCAATAAACTTTGTGATACAAAGCCATTAATATTAAAAAAAGTACCTAAGAAATAAAGTATAATAAAGTGATCCTAAAATAAATGTCAAAGCACTTGCTTATATTTTTACACTACTTTTTCTAATCTTTTAACGCAGAATTCAAATGAATTTATCAAGGATGAAAGTTTTATATTTACTTTATGCTTCTTTCGCAACTAATCGCATTGTCATTTTCTTGTCGTCGACTTCCATTGCCGTCAATAAATTATGCAGATTTGAGGCAGAGCAAAGTATCATCCACCATTGGCAACTGTGTGAAGCATTTCCATAATATGCTTGACTTTCTATCCGGCTTGCCGTGGAAAAAAGGAGAAAGAAGTAAAAGAGAAAAAAATTAAATTAAAATAAAATCTCAAGGTACCTTAATAAAAGAAGAGATCTTTTCAACAAGACGTTTGAATGGTTTAAGATGCTTTCAACGCTAACCGGCAACGCAAATTGCAAATCATTAAGTTACCGGTGAACCCTGTGAATTTTAGTAAGGTACCAATACGAGTATACTTTTCTTTCACTTTATACTGGTTTTCATGCCATCGAGAGGATATTATATTAGGATGCTGATCGGAAGAAATTTGAAGGTGAAATGGTAGCTAATGTTGGGTGGATATACGAAAATAGAAGCATAAGAATATTTCAATCGTAATGTGTAGGACGAGAAGGAAGATAACTTCCTTTGTTCTCAAAGTCAAGTAAAGTCAAGACAGGTTTAATATGCCACTTGACTCGATATAGTGATTTATTTACAACGTCTCATTTTCCCTTTCTTACTTTGCTGCTTGTTTCGTTTTACATTTTGCTGATATGTCTTACTATATTTTAAAGATCCTAAGATGTTAACAAAGGAAAATAGAGTGATAGGCTCACTGTCTAATGGTAAACCGGATTCATGAATGAGTTGAATTTTAAATAGATTGAAGGGATGCAAAAGGACACGAAAAGAGTAGTGCCCATTGAAAAAGCGTCGACAGAACTCGAAAGGGGTTAAAGGATCAATGAGCTTTCTTCCGGTCATGAAATCAAATGGATTTAGTAAAGTCCTTCATCTTAACCGTCCTTTAATCATTAAACCATTTGGAAGGAATATTTTTATTCAACTTATGTTAAATTTTATGATTTTATCCTTGAATAATTCAAGTTTATGCTTTTTAATTTAGGATATAATTAAAAACATGTTTCATTATGAAAACATCAAAAAAGCAGAATAAATTATGGTCTTGTCTATTAAAACAATAAAAGAATTGTTATTAATTTTGTTTTTTTGTCTGATTCATGGTTTTTATCATTTCTGATTCATGGTTTTTACGCGACCTTTCTACCATTGAATTCTATTAAAATTTCTCGGCTTACAGGTCATTAAAAAAATATAACAAAATGTTATATTATTTTTGTGGATGTTTTCAATAGAATTCAATGCTAGAAAGGTCGCGTAGGAACCATGAATCATAAATGATCATAACACCAAATAGTAAAGTCGCTTTTACCCTATACTTATACTCCGATTGCCAGAGATCTTATACGAATTATAAGGGAAGGCAAAATAGCTCCACCATCCAGGCTGAATTTGACCGATGGCATAGGTTATATTGTCTTTGAGGGCCGCTGTGGTTTGTGGCTTATTCACATAGACCTGCGACTTAAGAAAACCCCACAAGAGAGAATTCTAAAGGCGTTAAAACAGACGATCTCGGTGCCCAGTTCACGTAGCCGCAGCGCGAAATAACCATGCCCTGAAATCGCTCGTGCAGAGTGTCCATCATGGTATGCTTTGTGTGGCATGTAGCGCCGTCCTGTTGGAACCACATGTTGTCAGTAGCCATATCATCCAGTTTAGGCCACAAGGAGTTACTTATCATCGATCTGTAGCGCTCGCCGATGACGGTTATGGCAATTCCAGTGTTGTTTTGAAAAAAATACGGACCGATGGTTCCGCTAGACCAAAATCTGCACCAAACAGCGACTTTCTCGGGATGCATTTGGTCTTGGTGTATCTCATGTGGATTGGTATCGCCCCAAATCCGATAATTTCGCTGGTTACATATCCATTCATCCAAAACTGAGCCTCTCCGATTTTTGAAAAGAAATTTGATGATTTGTGTTGCCCATCGGCGTTGCGGCAGCTAAATATGTAAATATCTCCTTCCGATTATCCCTGTTCAATCAAACGCAACACGGACTTTAAAACTCTTTATTGGTTCTCGATTTGATACAAGGATTATCTCGAAAAAATCTGATTTTTAATTAAATAATATTTAATCCCGCCTCGTTTACTCTATGCGATTGTTTTCCTCTCGTTTTCCTCTTCTTCTTCAGGTTGTTCTTTCGCTTCGCTGGTTCTCGTCGTTCTAGGTGAGTTGAGCGCGAATATTTAAATTAGGTATAATTTGAAAGGAAAATTTGGCTAGCCAACAATTTGCACATGTTGTTCAACGCTATAACCTTCCATGGTGATTTGGCGAAACAGACTGAATAAATAACAGCCAATTCCACAGATATGTCTTCAACAATATGACCGCTATCAACTGTCGAAGTTTGGAATTCCCTATTGGAAGACCCTATACTTTTGATTTAGAGTGTAGGAACCAGTACAAAAACTCGCAATGTTTCATATATTCCGCCAGCCGAGTGGGAGAGCTTCACGAGAAAATTTGGTAAGGACTCTAATTTTTTTTTCTCTCCGTGTGTAAATCTGACTGACTTTATTTTGGACATGCGAAAAAGAAAATATTTTATGCAACTTTTTTGCTGTAGGAAATATTTTTTTTCGTATCCCTAGGACTAGGATGAATATTGCCCAGAATTAGCGACGTTAGAATATCCTAAAATTCAAGATCTTTGGTAACACAAAAAATGTCGTTTTGTTGGGCAGTGTTTTTTAAATGAACAAAACTTTCGTACGAGTTTTTTTTCCTTTATTTTAATATTTTTACTAAGAATAACTATTTTGGATTTTTTGTTTGTTTGATAAGTTTTATTATTTTTATTGAATCTATTTTTATTTTTATGGAAGCCGGACTGAATTACTTTGTCATAAATAAATTATTATCAATGTGCATTTTTTCGGTTTCAATACAATCAGGGTATTCACAGTCCTCTTTTAATTTTGGGTATTCGGTGTTTTCGGTAATATTAAAAGACTGAAAATATTCTGCTGTGAACATCCCACAGCACAGATTTGAGAACAGCGCTTTTATTGGATACGTGACCAAATCATGAACTGCGAATTTGATTGTAAAATATGTCACATACCTTTAAATCCATGTTTGATGTATTCTTTTGAATTTCTATTGTGGCAACGGCTATCAAAATTGAAAAAATTTGCAGTCCGATGAGATAACCAGCGAGAAAATTTGACAACTAAAAACATTACTAGCGCCACTCGCGGTTGATTCTTGATACCGAATAACCGGGCCGGAAAACACGACTCAAGGCATGTATACAATTACCGAATCCGGTAATTCATTTTTACATGAACCAAGTTACCGTCTCGGTAAACATCTGTTAAATTTGACTGAATTACCAAGCGGTAAAATTACTCGCAATTTAAAAGAGGACTCTGAATACCCTGAATGTCTGACGAAATAAAAACGTTCTAACATAACGAAATTAATTTTTTAACGTTACGAAACGAAATAACGTAACAAAATTATTTTTTGTATCGTTACAAAACTAAAAAACGTAATTAACAAAAATTTAAATTTTGTTACGTAACGAAATGTATAACTTACGATTTTTTTTTCATTTGCCATCCCTGTTAAAAAGAGTGAAAAATAAAATTATTAATTAATTAAAAAAAAGTATACCTAATATTATTTTTTTGACTCTTTTTTGAAAGGGGTGGCAAACGAAAAAAAATCGTAACGCTTTCGGGGTGATATTTAATTTTGCTTTTTTAGATGTGCTTTATTTTTATTGTTTTCACTGTCATGTTTCAGAAATACTAAATTCCAATGATTTTGACTAAACGGAAAATAGAAATGTTATATGGGACAACAGATAACTTAGTGATGTCTTGAAGTCCTATCATGCCAACCTCTGACTCTTTCAGGTATACAAGTATTTATGCTTTTAGTTTTGGATTTCTATTGTTTGGTGTTGCTGCTTGTCGGTGACCTTATTCTCTATCCTGGCTGTTAATCCTGTATCTACGCTTCATTCCGGGAACTTTATACCATGGTTATCGATGAATGTGCTACTCGTAATTGGCTCTAGCGGGCAATACTCTTCGTTGGGTCTAACATGATAGTAGTACCTAACATAAATGTTCATAAAATGAATAAAGTATGTTCCTGTCGTTGTCCAGCACTATAGGGTTGGCTGTAATGCCAAAGCATGAACAGGAAGTCCTTACAGATGTCGTTCAGCATACCAATGTGCTCTTATAAAGTGTGTAATGTTAAATCATGAACCCATATTCTAGGCGGGATTTCCGTGAAACGTGTTTATTCCGTCATGTCCTAGATAAGATTTTCTGTTCAAGATTTATATTCATTTAATTTTATGACGTTATTTTTATAAAATATAAGGTTTGATTTTCTAACACTGGAGAAAATATATAACACACATAGCTAGTTACGAGAATTCACGAATTGTAGAATTATTCAACCAAAAGACAGTATATATTCAATATATTTTATGATCTGAAACTTTAACTCTTTGTCTACCGTTGGGACCGTATAGACGCCACAGCGATTAAATTTTGCTATTGACTTTGTTTCTTTACAAACATCTCGTTGTAGTTTGCTGGAATTGATTATTATAGTTAATTAGTTTCCATTTTGCTACAAATTTTCTAACGAGAACTACCGTTGAGGTCAATTTGACTTTACCTTGTTTTCAGAAACAAAAATTGGAAATATTTATATTATATCCAATCTCATCAAATTTTAAAGAAAGAGAAATAATTTCGTGAAAGGTAAAAATTCGGGACTTTTTCGTTTCGAATTTTGATATGATAGGTACTTTGTCGAGTTAGATTATGTTTATTTTGCAGTCAATAATAGTCGACTAGAAAGTTGATTGTGAAACTGAAGACAGTGACAAAAATACATGGGTGGAATCGCGTCAGGTGACAAGTGATAGTGACTGTCAGTTATAATTTTTTTGTACTTTAATAAAATGGTAACATCCTCCTTGGCCTCCAACTTCGGATTTGACTTCTTCGGGATAACCATTCTGTTGATGAAAACCATACCAAAATCTAGTCGGTAGTTTAGGAGATAGCAGATGAGGGGGTTGATTTTAGAGAGGTGGGGAGATTTTCCTTGAGGGAAGATTTCTGTATTGATGGAAATCATATTAAAATCCATTCAGTAGTTTAGGAAACAGCAGAGGAGATCACTGGAAGGGGAGTTTATTTTAGTAGGCGAAAAGTCTTCTTTAGGGATGAAATCTCTAATGAAGAAAACCGGATCAAAATTCATTTGGTAGTTTAGGAGATAGTAGGAGAGTGGTTCAAAGGGTGGGGAGGGGGTAGATTTCAGTGGGCGAAAATTTTTTTTCGGACTGACCTCTCTAATGGTGAAAACTGGATCGAAATTCCTCTTGAATTGCAAAGATTGTAAAAGAGGGTCTTAAAGAGTGGGGAGCGAGTAGATTTTAGGTGGTAACATTTTTCGTTGAAGGAGGACATCTGTCATTAAGAAATCCGTATCGAAAACCATTTAGTAGTTTAGCAAATAGCTGGAGAGGGGGTTTACAGTAAAAGGGGTGGATTTGGATTTAGTTGGGAAGTTTTTTCCCTGTTTGGGGACCCCTGGAGGGGGCAATAGAGGCGAGCGACGGCTAAAATACCCATTTTGTATAGGGGATGCTTCCCTCTCCCCGCCTCTATACAGGAAAAATTTGTAGCGTCATTGTCGCTAAACTGAACTTTAGCCTAAAATTTTTACTGTAGCTTTAAAATTACATTGTCATGTGCCAAAATGTGCGATCTTAAATGAAAGGGCTTCGAAAAATAAATAAGGAAAAAAACAAAATGGTGCGCGACAGACGCCATTTTTTCCAAATCGGATTAACTAAGTAGCCATAGTGTGGAATCACAAATTAAGGAGCTATGGAAAAGAACTATCAGTGTGTATTGAAAACTCAAGAAAAAAGAAAATGTCGGTCGACAGACGCCATTTTGTTCAAATAAAACAAATGAAGTATTTTTCGTTTCAGGTATTAAATGAAAGAGCTTTGAAAAATGACTCACAATCAGGAAAGAACAATATTTTTTTTTTAAATACAAGTTTTTTCTAGCTTTTATTTAGTTTGACTTGTTATTTGATTTTTTTGTCAGTTTGGGTCATGTTTTGTAATCTAATTTTATTTTCGGAAGACTAAAAAGAATATCTAAATTCTTTTAAAGTATATTTAAAAACGATTTTTTTACTATGAAAAAATGCTTGTGTTTTGCTTTTATTGATGTGGTCAAATCTTAGCGTACTTTTTTTAAATTTTTGGTAGGTAAACACTTTAAAATTTTGTATTTAAAATTTTTTTATACCTTGTATTCAAGGTTGGTCTTTTTTGGTAAAAAAGCTGAAAGAATGAATAGCCAGAAATGCGATTTTTTGTAAAATTGTGCGATGCGAGTGTGAGAAAAGAACTTACTTTGTATAAACGAAGTTGTAATTATTTCTTGTTTTGAACTATAAAATGTCATAACCAGTGTTGTGCCGGTTTTTTACGTAAAGTAATTTACCTAGTTTTTTACGCGTAAAAAATTACGCGTAAAAAACCTCAATTTTAACGTAAAAAACGTAAAAAACGTAAAAAACTGTAAAAAACCTAAAACATTGATGATAAAAAGTTTTATATCGTAGCCAGTCACTAAATATAGTAATTATTCGTAAATAAATCATCTTAGAACAATAAAAAGGTTAATAGTCTTCAGCAAACACAGAAAAGTATTCAAAAGCATTTCCTCTTGAAAGTGAAAAAGATTTTAAACTCGGAGTTCAAAAACTGTTTATATCCTTTCATTACATTACGTCCGCCTACTCATTTTAACGTTAATTAATGTGAATAATGTGGAGAGATTTGCGACATATGGGCTATTTTAACCCTTTGTTGCAGTGTTGTTGTACAACACCTTTTCTAATTCAGTTTTTTAATATTATAACATATATGTCATGCCCTTATATTGACTAAATTCATTTCGTAAGTATCCTAGGACATCAATTGTTATGAAAAAAAGTAATATGCGCCTTTTTTTTATAATTACTGCATTTTATAAATAAATAAAGAGCAAAAAAGTAGCTATTTTGCAGATTAAATGTAACTGTGGCAAATCTATTACAGTTAAAAAATCGGTAATTAGCTTTATAAAGGTTTTTGGGGTCGCTAATTACGAATCTGAAGTCAAAACTTCAAATTTCAAAATGGCGGATCCAATATGGCGGTCAAAAAAGATAAAATTACGTACTAGTTTTCAGCGTAATCTAATGAATTTTATCTTTTTTGACCGCCATATTGGATCCGCCATTTTGATTTTTGAAGTTTTGACTTAAGATTCGTAATCAGCGACCCCAAAAACCCTCGGATACCAAAAACCGTGAAAATTAATTCCATAGAAAAATGTATGCATGAAAGGGTTAAAGAAACATATTTGGACTAGTTCTTGCAACAACAAGCGTAATTTTAAAGTTTGCATGGAGACTCATTCCGAAGGCGGAAATTGAAACAAAACTGGAAAAAGGGAAAAGAAATTTTAAAAACTGGAAAAATTCCATTCAAACAACTGTTCTAATTTGAGTTAATAGACTGTCCTACTTAGTAGTACGGTTTATTAAGTGCTGATGTCCACTCTCTATATTATAGGATCTCTAATAAAATGCTGAGAAAAACAGACTGTCATACTTTGTAGGAACTGCGATGTCCCATTTTTTAGGTTTTTTACTATTTTTTACGTTTTTTACGGTTTTTTACGTTTTTTACCAGTTTTTTACGTTTTTTACGTTTTTTACGTGAAAAATGTAAAAAACTGTTTTTTACGCCGTTTTGCCCAACACTGGTCATAACATTTAGGGTTGCTATATAACCTTAGCAATTTTTCTAATTAAATTCACAACTTTGTCCAAAAAAAAAATAATGTGATTACTTCCTAACAGAAAAACTTCAGATTTATGTTGTCATCATGTAAAATGTACTACGTTTCTGTTCAGAAAATCTCAATTCAGAACCTAAAGTCCATTACAATTTGCAAATGCGATGCATTTTTCTTAAATCTAAAGAAGGTTGTTCAACAACAATGCATAGATAGAACAATGTAAAAACTTTTGCATTTGTGTAGAAAAAATTTTCTGTGCAGGCGTTCCTGTTGTTTAAATTCACTGTAGCGTCGACACACAATCTAAAAAGTTTTGAAGCGTTGAAAAGGTGACAAAAAATTAATATAAAAAGTGATTTCCTTAGTGCTGTATACACATAGCAAGAACATGAAATTTCATTGAAGTGAAATTTTTGCAAAACGGAAAACTTTTCAAGTCTTAAGACGGTTGTTTAAATGGTTTTAAAAAAAAATATTGACATACCATTTTATTTCACTTTGAGCTTATCAAAAGTACACATCATTAATAAAGTTCATTACTTTGAATATAAGAGCCATATTAAATAACAAGGAATTGATTTCTGCTGTTAAAAAATATTTTTATCAATAGCTTGGGCAAAGTCAGAATTGGTTTCTTAAAGTAGCAAAAATTGATTTAAAAATTTTGTGAAATTTTTGCAACTATAGAAATTTGTTTAAATTTTTATAATCCATATTAGTATGTCATTTAAGCATAAAAAATATATGAGGATCACTCTTCCCACCTCACGAATATAAATGGAAAATATTCAAGCCTTTTGCTTAATTCCTTCGGGAATATTGCGTTCATGGGCGGATAAGTGGAAATCAAAAATGGTGTAATTCATTTTTGTATACGACCGACGATTGATTTGATGCGTTACAAACGATATAATAAATCATATCGTATTATGATTTCCATAATCGCTCTTGTTCTAGAATACAGTACCTATTCCCTCAACACACGGGCGGTTAGGTCCTCAGAAACCTCCGCGAATTTCGAATTCGCGAATGTCGAGACTATCTTCTTGTATTATGCAAAGCAAGTTTAATCATACCCCTTAACACTAGATTGCCCAAGGAAGTCAAGCAGTCAAAATGACTGCTTTTGGCAATATAGGTATAACACATATATACGAGGGCAGTCCGATAAGTACTTAGCCTACAAAAAAAACGAAAATTTTGGAAAAGTGACCATTTATTTCTCAACATAGTCTCCTTTTAGCTCGATACACTTGACCCAGCGATGCTCCAACTTCTTTAACCCGTCTGAAAAATACGTTTTCTCGAGGTCTGCAAAGTAGGCCTCCGTTGCGGTGATGACTTCCTCATTCGACTCAAATTTCTGCCCGGCGAGTGACTTTTTGAAGTTTGGAAACAAAAAGAAGTCGCACGGGGCCAAATCTGGAGAATACGGTGGATGGGACCGCAGTTCGTAACCCAATTCGACCAATTTGGCCGTGGCGACGGCGGAGGTGTGAGCCGGTGCGTTGTCATGGTGGAAGAGCACTTTTTTCTTCGCCAAATGGGACCGTTTTTTCTGCAATTCGGCGTCGAATCGGCCCAATAATTCGGTATAGTAGAGCCCTGTGATCGTTTTGCCCTTCTCCAGGTAGTCGATGTAGATCACACCTTGTGAATCACCTTTCCGGCAGATAGGACAGTCTTCGCCTTCTTCGGAGCACGTTCGCCGGGTAAAGTCCACTGTTACGACTGTTCCTTAGTATCTGGTGTGTACCAGTGGATCCATGTTTCGTCGACGGTCACGAAATGACGCAGAAACTCCTTCGGATTGTGCTTAAACAGCGTCAAACACTGCTGTGAAGTGGTTTCACGATTGCGCTTGTTGTCCGGAGTGAGCAAACGCGGCACCCATCGCGCCGACAGCTTTCTCATGCCCAAAATTTCATGCAGGATATGACCCACGCGGTCTTTTGAGATGCCTACTGTCTCAACTATCTCGCGCACCTTCAATCGGCGGTCTGCCAATACGAGATCGTGGATTTTTGTTATGTTATCCTCCGTGGTAGCCGTTTTCGTAGCACCTGGGCGTGGTTCATCAAAAACCGACGTTGAAACTCGTTACACCAATTTTTGACGGTCGCCATCGAAGGAGAAGAGTCACCGTACACAGCATCCAAGCGCTCTTTGATTTCGCTGCGCGATTTCCCTTCCAGAAACAAGAATGGAATCACCGACCGATATTGCTCTTTTTCCATTTTTCTGAAATCCGCAGACACGCCCGCTTCCATACGCGGTCAAAACAAAACTACGAGTTCGATTCGGCTGAAATTTTGACTGTAGCCGTCTATGAGAATGTACTACACGATAGTAAATTTCTCCTGCGATAGTGGCGCCATCGGGCGGTGAGGCTAAGTACTTATCGGACTGCCCTCGTATATACCGGAAATGAAGGAGGGGGGAGGTAACTACAATTATTAATAAACTCATTTATATGTTGCACAAAAAGTCATAAAATTCTAACTAATTGTGTCATTATATAGGGGAGACTGGGGTATTCTGGACCACGGGGAATTGCGGACCAGCGTCATTTTGCTTCCCCTAGTAGTGGTTGGTAGCTGCAAATAACTGTAATCAGTTTGCCTCATGTTAAGCTAATTTTCCTAACAGTACTCGTCTTGTGTATACGCACTATCACCTCGCTTCGGTAGCAAATAGAAAAGTGATACTTCGAAATTTTTTTTTTCACTTTGTGTTTCGCTTAAATTTAACCACATTTTTCGAGAATCAACTCAAGTAAATATATTGATAATATTCGCGGAGCCTTAAGCATTCGACACTGACAAGAAATTTTGCATGAAGTTTGCATTGTGTTACTAATAGCTGCCATATTGTAAAAAAAGAGCATTCGGGGAATTGTGGACCACTCAATTCTTGACATTTGACAAGCAAACTTCGTGTATTTGATGCATATAAGTGTTTTTTCATGCAAAAACACAGCATTAGATTTTCGGCAATCATACTAATATATAAAAATGAGTTGGTGTCTGTCTGTCTGTCTGTCTGTCTGTCTGTTCCTCTTTCACGCGAAAACGGCTGAACCGATTGACTTGAAATTTGACATGAGTGTCTGTGGTAGTTCTGGTTCCAACATAGGCATACGGAAAAGGAGCGTGAGGGGTGGGAGGAGTAAGGGGAGGGGGTCAAGTGATTTCGAAACTTAGTTTTCCCTCTATGTTACTCTTTCGCGGGGAAACTACTGAACCGATTGGCCTGAAATTTGGCATAGATGTTCGTCGTGGATCCAGCCCCAACATAGACCCATTAAAAAGTTTTTAAGTTCTTTCCGGTTTTCTTCGTATTCTAAAATTTAGACAAAAAGCTTAACCCGGCAACGACGGGTATACAAGCTAGTTTCTAAATCGGCCGTTTTGACATCGCCAGAGGATGTAAATGACCTTCGTGAGAAGGCTGATATGAAGCGAAAGAGATTGGAGAGAAAAGGTGATAAACCATAATCGAAAAAGCAAAAAGATCGTGTCAAATCGAAGACATCACAGAAGAAACAACCATCTTCAACCTATTGTGAGGTGGAAGAATACATCGATTTCTGCATAATTTGTAAGAAAAATATGCCAAAAAAAATGAACCGCCGAAATACCATCCATTGCAACGTGTGCGATCGAGCTGTTCACTTGGGATGCTCCGGAATGACTGCAAGTTACTGGACTTGCGAACATTGCGTTTCGGACTGATTTTCATTGCAATTTTTCACTTCATTTCACTTTGTCTGTTATACAATAAATATATGAATCAAAAAAAAAGTTTGTCTATCACATTTTTCCATTTTTAATCGATTTACAAAGTGGTCCACAATACCCCGAGATTTTTCAAAATCGCAAAAACGCCATTTTTGCACCAACTGATAAAACTTGTATAATTTAATACAATTTGACCGAACTGCTGTGACCCAAAGAAAGGTTATTTATCGTACTACAAATTCAAGCTTTGAAATTTTCAGAAAAAGTTATTTTTTTGCGAGTTTTTAGCCAAAATGAAAATGCGGTCCAGAACACCCCAGTCTCCCCTACATAATTGTTTTTCTGATTGAAATTAAAAAGCAGTCAAAATGACTTGCTTGGGCAATCTAGTGTTAAACAGTTTTATTTATTTTGCATGTGGTCTTAATTGTTTTATATAAGTTTGATTAGTATTATTGTGGCCTTAATGGATAAATCAGTTCAAAACAATATTTTTTAAAAATCCGTGATCAACCAAGTTCTTTATACGCGAATGTTAAATTGATCTTCATTAGTAGCTTCACGTATAGTTAAGTTTAGCGAATTTTAAATTAAAAAATTAAAAGTTAAGGGATACTTGCACTAACAAGCCCTTCGAATAAGTCTTAAGGTAGTTTTTATATTTTTTGAAACCCGACTTCTGCCAAAGGAGAAGCTATGGTTAAAATTGCTGTGTCAGTATAATATTCGGAAATTTGTGAATTATTATTTATGCCGAAAACCCATTAGTCGATTCACGGGAATAGGCAATGGTATAGTATTTAGTGGTTTTAGTGGGTAAAAGTTCACCTAACCAAGACGTAGTTCGGTTCCCGCTTGGAATCTTTTGCTAATTTCCACTTTCCCTCGACATACAGCAAAAAAATTTGGTGCTGTTGATTTATAAAAAAAATATTCTACTTTACCCCCTACCCACCCGCAAAAAAATTTTGGACACCGCTGAATTTTCAGATTTTTTGGAGTTTATCAGAAATCTTAATATTTTTTCTATATTTCCTCCAATGTTGAAGAATTTATCTCTACCAGAACTTGATTTTCATAATTTCGGCCACGTTTACAGCAAAAATCGACACAGTGCGTCGTACGCTATCGAACAAAAGTGACAGTTGATTGTAAAGCCGGCCATACATTATGAGACTTGTTCTAAAACCGTGTTGTAGAACTTGTCTTGGGGGAGGGAAAATCAACAGGGTTTTGATTTTTGTCGAACCTAAAATTTGGTACTACAACCGGCCCAAACACGATCCAATATGGCCTACAACCGTACAACAAGTCTTATAATGTATGGCCGGCTTAACGCAACGAACTCAGGACTATGGATTTCGTTCGATCGAAGAAAAATCGAACAAACTAACGGAACATACTATTCCAGAATGAGGGTGATTGAGTGTAAAATGCAGCTTTCAAAAAATTTTGAATTTCATGAAAAATCGGGAAAATGTGATAAATGTAATACAAATCTTGAACGGTATTTACTATTTGGATGTGAAAACATCCGCAAAAATAATATAATTTTGTTGTTTTTGCAGACCTTATAAGCCGAGAAATTCCAATAGGATTCAATGCTAAAAGGTCGAGTATAAACCATGAATCAGAAATGGTTCAATGGTTAATCACTAAAAAGGTGTTTACTATCTATTATTTTGTTAGTTATTTTCGCTCTCTCCCATACAAATAGCAATCGTTTTAGAAATTTTCTCGAAAACGGTTCATTTAAACAAAGAAATGTTTGGGAAATGATTTAATATAATTCTATTTTCCATATATCAAATCCAATTTGAGTCAATTTGGACTACATAACTCCAATTAGATATTTTCAAAGTCGGTTTACATAGGGCTTTTAACCATTAATAAAATTTATTTATTATATATAAATGGAAGACATTACCGTTAAACTAAATATCAGAGGCAGTTTAAGAAAAGCAATTGAACACATCTTACCTATGACTTCACCATCGGTTTAAATTGAGAAAATGAATTTTTATTTGTAAATAACTTGTACTTAATTGGTGATAGTGAGCTAAAAGAAAATCTTTTTCGCTTTAAAAAAAAATCCTGTATCAAACTTTTGTTCAATGTATCTTTCAAATAATACGGATACAAAGTGTGTGAAGGCGGGCTTCTGAGAAAATAAGGACGAGGGCGTTAAGATACTTAAATAGATAGGGTATACAGCGTAAGTTAAGAAAGTGTATAATGGAATGAAAACGGAAGGAGAGAAATGTTAATGTAAATTTTATGTCGCTCATTTAGTAAATTAGATTACAGACAATGTGACAGGGGCTTGATGTTTCGCTTATACCACACTAAATTCTTAGAATATACGCAACAAAGATACACAAATTTATCTGTAAAGTATCTGTACAACATTCGCTTACTAAAAGTATTAGCACAAAAGTTAAAGAAACAAAATATAAGGCAAAACGAATCCTAAAAATACAAACCTAAAACTTGCTTTGCAGAAATTTGTTTCAATGTGATAGTACTAGTATTAGTAGTTGTACTGTATCAATGGAATTTACGAGCTGAGAAGCCTCGGCTTTTATCTTAATTAAATTAAGTAATTGTTAAAGAAAAGTATCTGTTTTTATATCCTGTTGACAATTAATAGGGTAAAGGATGCCAATTTTAATTTACGCATTGATTTCCCTCCCATTGTTTTCGTATTTATATTTGCTGTTGCTTTTGTATTAAATTTTATATATTTCTTTTTCGCAAAATTAATAAAATTGTCAAAACATTTGAATTCCGTTAAATCTGTAATAATTAAGTAATTCAGTGTTTTTAAAAAAACTTTAGAGATGGCTTTTTCGTGTTGATTCACATAATTTCGGAACGGTTTCTGCTAACGATTTGTCTTTATGTACCTTGAGGACAAATCGATCTCCAAAATAAGTTGATTTTAACCACTACGGTTGTCACTAAATACTTTTCTCTTCTATAGAGGGAAGTATTGTATTCATGACGGAGACCGACTCGAGAACGGGGGCATATAGAAAATTTCTGATCAGTACGAAATCCGTTTCTTATGCAAAATTAAGAGAATGTCCGTGCATCTGACTGTCGGTCTGTCTGTTTTACGTATCTTAAATATCTCGAGAACGCGTTGACCTAGCGACATGAAAGTTTTAATAAAAATGTTTTACAAACATCATGAAAAACTGAGATTTTGTAAATTTGCCGGGATTCTCGAATTGGGGCCACTGGTCACGAGTCTAGGGATGCAACATCGTTCATAAAACCTCGATATATCGAAAATCGATGTTTTTTTTAAGGCGACATCGATGTCAAAAAACATCGTCCTGAAAACATCGATACCTCGATGGTTTTCCGATGTTTTGAAAAAGTTAAATTTAATAAATAATTTAGCCATCTGGTGGATGCTCTACTGTGGGTGGAGTGCACCCAGGTAGAATTAACACGGTTTTAATTCTTCTTATACGTTGAACCACCAAAAACCCGTTAGTTTTCGAGATATTCGCAAAAAACTAATTTTTTTGAAATACCAGCATATCTTCATAACGGCTTTAGATACGGAGTTCTAGTAAAAGACATAAATGTAGCAAATTTTAATGTCTCCAAGTTTTGTAATACATAAGACTACTGGAAAATGGTTAGTTTCGGAATAAATCGCAAAAAAACGAAATCGTAGTTTTTAAAAAGTCGCCGTTTTGGTTACTTCCGGTTAACGGATTTCCACATCAGGACCAAACTTCTCTGTAAAATTTCATGGCTAGCTCTGGTATTTTTTGCGAAATCTTGTAGAAAGATGAAACCGAAAATTGATACCAAAGGAAATTTAAACAAATCTTTAAGTTGAGTGGCTATATTAAATCTATCTAAAAACTAGTCCTTCTAGTCCTAAAATTAATTTCTCTACTGAAGAGTAATGTTCTAACATCGTGGATAACAACATCGATACCTCGATATAACGGCCTGTTCAACATCGAGGTTAAAACTCGATATTTTTCAACGATACCTCAATGTTTTGCAAACATCGAGGTATTGTTGGCATCCCTACACGAGTCTAGTGTTAAACTTTCAAAATTCGACACGGGAGGTCCGGAAGGCATACGATTTTTTTTTCAAAAGTTTTTTTTGGGTATTTCCTGGTTTTTGGGTGCAAAAAAAACTTAACTTTACTCCGGCGAAACTATATACATATGTATTAAAAAGCTTGCAAAATTCATTTATTATTTTAAACAACAAAAATCACATATTCTTTAATAAATGTTCTATAAACTTCAGTGCCCTGCATCCAGTGTGCCGCATTTTTTTTTAAATTTTTTCATTATAAATATTTTATACACAAATTTTTTTATATTTTCTTTTGTGGTGTGTCCCGTATTTCCAGAAAAAAAAATTGGTGTGCCGTATGCAAATAAAGGTTGCGGAGCACTGCTATAAACAATGTAAAAATAAAAAAAAAAATTTAAAATCGGATTCGGCGACCCAAAAACCTCCGGATGAGACTTTTTCCGGAAAATCTGAAATCTAATTTCAGAAATGTAACCTTCCAACGATTTGAAAATAGACATAACGACAACATAATTTAATAGAAAGTGTAATTAAAAAGTCGTTAAATATTAAATATTTGTCGAAACTATTTTATTTATATATTTATTCTTGTAATATATTATTATATTTATTTATATATATTTATTATATTTATATTTATATATATTTAAATATATTTATTTAACTGAAATCACAAAAAATGAAAAGCGAAAATTTTATCCCTTCAGAATTCTAAGGGTGTAAATTTTTTTAGACTTCCGATTGTTAAGTTAGTATGCTCTTCAATATTGAATATATATATAAATATATAGGCAATATTGAATCTAAAATTTAAACAGGCAGAGATGTTGCCCAAAAGCCTTTTGAGTATGGTTTGATTTTGGGTTGAAGGGCGAATTGGATTTGTTGTTTTGGGTTTTGTTTCGCTCAAAAATGGTTCAGTGGTTTTGGTTCCTAGACGGGTGCGACACGAGTTGGTTTTGGCGCTTCTTGATAGTATCTATTATTTTTTATTTAATGAGTACAGAGAGTGGTTCTAGAATAACGTAAAAATGATTTGAGCTCTAAAGAGAGAAGAAAATAAAAAGAATTTTTCAATCTTAAAAATTCAAATATGAATCGCAGCGAACCACTAAACAATTTTTGACGTGGATACGTCTTGGATTTTGGTTATGGGGGTACAAATTAGAAAATCGGCTTGCTGCCATGCTAACAAATTTGCAATCGATGAAACTCGATAGTTTGTGGTGACATCCGAACAGAAACTGTGTTATAAGATCCGGCCAACATTAAAGCATTGTTTAGGGTATTTTGTTATGTTAAACTATGTTCAATTATCTTTTTAAGAATCAAAATCTAAATTTTCACTGCCGCTGTTATGCTGTGTTTGCTGCTGTAGTACAGATTTCACATTTATACTCTTTTTATGCTCCTCCTTTGTGTGTATTGAATCTGATGTATTGAATGTCATGTTATTTCGTTCTTTTCGCTCTTAACGGCAAAAGCGTTTGCTGTGGTTTCCGACTCTCGTTCTTGGAAACGAAAATGATTTCTATTTAAGTTTTCGCTTCTTGTTCAAAACGCTTTGTGGGCCTCGCATAAAAATGAATGAAAGCCTCGAGCGATCCCTGATAACCAAGTATCAGTACTGAGAATTTTAAATGGTGAAAATTGTACTGAAAACACCACTGATAGTTGTTGCAATAATCAGTATTCGCATTTTATTATGTAAAAAAATCTGTCTTTGTATATGTTAATTCTCACTACTTAAAATAGTACTGAGATTGGCACTGAAATTGGTACTGAGAAAATAAAGACAGCGTCACTAATGTTATACTTATCTCTTTCTGAATTTTCTCAGTACTGATTTCAGTACCTACTAATATCGGGAGTGAGAATCAGCGATTTAAGCGTATCGTCAGTTCGTTGTTCAAGTTGGTGCGGAGCAGTGGTAAATTTGTAAAAAAAATATTTAGAAATAATTATAAACCTTCGTGTAGGTACAAAATGTTGAAGAAAACTATGCAAAATATATGAGCATGCTGCAACGTCAGTTAAGAGAAATTGAGCAGCGTTATAGCGCGGATCCAGTTCCAACCAGCGAAGTACTTGAAGAATGTGCTTCGTCACCCTGGGAAAATGTTCAGGGCATTTCACATTCAGAGGAATTATTTGCGACTGGTAGTGATGATGATGAGGACTCAAATTATTGTGAATATGCAGAACCAGACGCTGATCGCACATTAAATGCAGAGCTACAAGGCTGGGTTTTGGAAAACATAGTACCCCATAAATGTGTCGATCGTTTGCTGTAACTGCTGCGGAAATCGCGAGTTGAAGGAGCACCGTTAACAGCCAAAAAACTTCAGCGTCAAAGCGTAATCTATGGAAAAAAAGCTGTCAATTTGTTAAATCGGACACTACTGAAATCAGTACTGAAATATGTACTGAACACATTACTGAAAAATGTGCTGAAATATGCAGTGAAAATACTGCTGAGGCAAGTAGTGAGAGCATAGTTGTTTGTCCCTTTCTGGCATTCGTAGACACTCCCTTTAAAAATGAGAAAGAAACTTTGTATGTATTGGTGCGTATTACCAAAACGACTGAAAATCTTCCCGATGCCCTATCCGTTTTCACTACGGTTCTCATGCTGAGTCTCACCACTGGTTTCAGTGCTATTTTCACTACTTTTTGGTTATCAGGGATGGCTTTTTGGTATGATGCACACACACATATAAGTATGTATTTTACTGCTGAGAGAACGATGTTTCGCTCCCAGCATTAAAGTTCTGTTCAGGGTTGTGATTTTTGATTTTCGAAATCGTAGTAAATCGGCCGAAAAATAGTAGTAGAATCGATGAAATAGTAATAAACTGTAATAACCTTCGTTATTATATATATAACTAATTTGAACGAAAGACTAGAAATGGGAGCGTTTTGAGCACTGTATGTATGATATTTATTTCATACTTCTCTTATCATAAACCAATTATAAATAAAATTATTATACCAGTATGGTGAAACCGAATATCTCAAAAACGGTGCATCTTATCAAAAAAGTCCAAGAACAAAAGTTATTTAGGATATGATTCTACATAAAACTCCCATACATCAAAATCCGATTGGAATAAATTTTTAAAAAATCTAATTAGAAAGTTTGACTTCAAACTGGAATTTTGATACAACTGTTCGCCGTTCACTTAAATCACCATACGGGTTTTCAATAATTGCCAGATTGACAATTATAGCTTTTGTTATGTTTTAAATAAAAATTTGTTTCCTTAATTTCCTTTTCACTAAAATTTCTTACTTAAATATCTATTGGCGATCGTTGTAGGCGGATCCACGTCTTCTGGCCGTCTCTACGAGACAGACACCTGCTTTTTGGTTTGATTACAGAATTTGTTTTAAACTCTGATTTAGTTTTGGTTCACAAAAATTATAGCACTTCAGTGGTTTTTGATTCGGCTCAAAAAACCCAAAAATCCGGTTTACATCTCTGATGCGTGGTGAAAACGTGTGTTTGAGAAAATGAGTTACTTATTTGGTATTTACAGATAAAATCGGAGGCTTCAATTACTTTTTCTGGTAGAAAATAATATGTTGTTTGAAGCAACCATACTGACCAGAATGAGATAGACGAATAAAGTTACAATTGTCAGGGGCCAATCGTCAAATACTCTATATAAGGACAGACAAAATTTTTGTTTTAAAAAACCCATTTGCCGGACTCTGAAAGAAACAGTACCAGGGTGTTTGGGAAGACAAAAGATTTTGATTTCTGTATGTCCGTCCGTTTGTCTGTCTGTCTGTTTACCATGATGAAAGGATTGAGCTAGACATTTGAAATTTTGTGCAGTTGCGCTTCTGGTAAATAGAAATTGAACCATTTCTTCCCCCTAGCCCATATATCCGAAACAGTTTTCTGCATTTTTATCGAAAACGGTTAGTTTAATGGAAAAAAGTATGCAGATAAAATGTATCTACAATAAGATTTACCCATACTTCAAAGTTCAGTTGGACCTTTCCTTCTCCCCTGCCCGATAGAAATAAAATACACCAATACCTCGCTTTGCGTCTTTTCGTTTTGCGTTTTTTCGAAGTTGCGTCGCTGCTGAATTAGTACTAATTTTCACTGTGCGCCGTTAGATTTTCGAAGTTGCGTTGTTTTGGGTTCGAGTCTTAAATTTTTTTTTTGAAATTTTTTGAAATTTTCTTTTTTTTTTTCTAAAAGATGGCACGACTTTTCTTTCTAATTGCGCCATGCCATCAAAACTCGGGGATTCCCTTTCTAACTGAAAATCAACGCAATTTTAATACAGTTTTATTTTCACTTTGTTTTGCTAAAAAAAAGCTGTTCAGCAAACATTGGACCAATTTTTTGTGAAAGAAAGCCGACTTACGACAACAGCCACTATGGACTCATCAGACAGTGATTAATTTTTATTTTGTTTTTTTTATAAATTAATTGAATTTTTTATTTTGTTTTAATTGAATTTGTTTTTTTGTTTGTTTTTTTGTATGTATGTAATAAAATTTTATATTATTTTTGTTTTTTAAATGTTTACTTTGTTCAATTTTCTTTTTAAAAAGTAGTATTTTCGTAACCCTGGAACCTATCTTCGATCTTTACATGGTTTGCTATAGAAAATCATAATTCACTTTGCGTCGTTTCAATTTGCGTCGTGTTTTTTTGGAACGTAACCACGACGCAAAGTGAGGTATTGGTGTAGTCGAAAACGGTGCATCATATTGAAAAAATTATCGAGATAAAATGTGTTTAGAATATGATTTTAAATGACCGTTTCATACATCAAAATCCAATCGGACCACTTTTTCCACCTCTCCCGTACAAAAGTGTTATTTTTTTTGTTTAATAAACATTTACTCTGTCCTCGTATAGAGCATTTAACGGTTAGTTCCTGGCAATTGTAACTTTGCTTATGTTTAGAGGAAGTATTGATGACTATCTTAGTAACTTAATTTAAATCTGATGGGAATTTTTTTTACAAGAACACGTGCTTTGTTTCACTTGATAAAGGATTAATCTGCTTATGTCTTTTGAGAAGTTATTATAAACAACAAAACAAGTAGTAAAAATAAACATTTTTTAATTAATTTTCCAGGAATGATCTCAGGGTATTTGAAAAAAAACCCGGAAAATGAGAAACCGTACGGCATGGCGATCCGAGCAATCTGGTTTGACCGATAAGCGAGCAGGAGCGAAATGTCGAGTTTCTAAATAATATGAAAATATATGGAATAATTTTCTTCACAAAATTTTTATCACAAAAAGTTATAACTACTAGAAGTATTTAGAATATATTATAAATTTTCAATTAATCCAAATAATCAATCTAACAAAATTCGAATAAGATTTCATAGGTCCGACAGGAACTTCTATCAAAATTAGATTTGAATATTTCATATAGGGTATTATTATACGATTGCCTTTGGGCAATTGTAGCTTTTCTTATGTTTTCCTTTTTAGATGAGTATTAGATAATAGAAAATGGCATATTTTTTGGATTTTTTTCTGATTGTAAAGTGAAACTGGTATTCAAGATAAAGAATGTGAAAAAATATGTTGATTTAAACCTAAGAAAATAAAAGAAAAAGTTGATCCTTTATATTGAATTTCGGAGACATATTCGAATATCGCTTTGTGTTTATATTAATATCGTTTGATATCGAACGTATTTCTTCGATATTTCCTTATGCCAGAATGGAATGTTGCAAAAACATTGAGAAGGAGTTAACTCCGTTTTCAAATTTTTGAAGAATTTGTGTTTTCGTTACGATATGCAGTTTCACAAAAAAAGTATATCATAAGGGAGTAACTTCATTGTACACATCAGCCAATATTGTTTAAGGTTCCTCGTATCGTTACTTTTTTTTGTTTTTGTTCTTTTTCTATACCAATAATATCAATATCCTCAAGTCGCCAGAAGGTATGTATGAAGGGATAATACGATTTTATCTTTTCTCATTTTGTATTCCTTAAATGTAGGCCTCTTTTAGAGCAGTTTTTCTTAATAAGCAAAACGATAAAGAAAGATGTGTACATTGCCTGAGGTAAGGAAGAAATAAATTTCAAGAGAAAAAATAAAAAAAATAAATAAATAAAAAAGTGTACAAGTTAACTTTGAAGGTAGCTTGAGGACTTTTCTATCTTGTTTCCTGCTCTTTTCTATTCCTTTACGTTGTCGTTGTAGCCCCCTTTTTTTAGCTTTTCGAGGATCTAATTTCGTCTTTTTCAAGGAATGAGAATTCTGCTAGTTGTTAAAGATTTTTTTGATTATTTTTTTCTCGTTCATTTCTATTTATGTTCAGCTTTCGATGATGAAATGTTATGAATTGCTGTCATTTTCTTTGCACGTGACAAACATTTCTGTTGATCTTTATTAAAATAGGAAGTAAAAAATTAAAGAAACACGCAAATTCTCGTATATAATAACGACAGTAAATAAAGGAAATTAGTAGACAAATTGATGAACGGAAATATAATGTAGTAATTTATACTATTTCACTGAGAATAAATGTTACCATATTGCAATTATGGAAAGCTCTGTGTATGATATTATGGTACATTCGCAAGCCTTGATTCTCTTTTAAGTAACTAAAAAAACACTTTTTATCCTTTATAAATAGTAACGTATGTCACGACTAAGTGACTGACTCATAAAGAGCCAAGTCTCTAAAGCTGAAAAACTTGACAATTTTCAAGGATGTTCCTACCATGGCATAGACAATCACTAGGACGTGATTTTATGAAATTCCATCTCTTTTTAAAACATTGAATTTAGCATAAATATTGGCAGGTAAATATAAGGCTAAAAAATGTAACTCGTGGGTTTTCGCTGATCATCAAAGTGTTAGAATTTCAAGATTCGAAGGAAGTCCTGAGGGGTTAATGTTTTTCCATAAAATGGTTTTTTATTTACTTCTGGGGATAAAAAAAAGGATTTTCGTTAAAATCATCGTTTTAAAAAAAATAGTGTTTCAACTGGACTATGATGTATGGATGAGTTATGTAGAATCTGATTTTAAGCACATTTTATCTTTATACATCTTTCAATACGATCCACGGCTTTCGAGAAAATTGTTAAAAACTGTTTCGTTTGTGTGGTGGAGGCCTAAAAACCCCCGAAAGCAAATTTTCAACAAAAAAAAATGGAAAAAGGATATTTGCGTTGTCCTTACAGGACCTTCCGTTCCGAATTTTGAAAATCTAACCCCCTTTACCGTTCACTCCCTTAGGGGTAAAATTTCGGAAAACCCCGCCTTAGTGAGCGCCTACGCGATGGTTGGGATATACTGTGAAAGTTTCAAGTCTCTAGCTTCAGGGGTTTGGGCTGGGCGTTGATGAGTCAGTCATTCAAACACTCAGTCCGTCAGTCAGTCGATCAGGTTAAAAGATTTTATATCCTATAATAAATATAATACGAGAAAAGTCTGTCTGTCTGTCTGTCTGCACAAACGATCTCGAAAACCCGCCTAACGATTTTCACGAAACTTGGGGGTTAGGGATTTTCGGGGACAAGAAATCGATCTAGATAGGTCTCACCCCTGAGAAAATTCCCCCTCGATACCCCTCGCCTGGTATCTTCGAATTGGGTGGTCCGATCTTAATGAAACTTTACAGTATTACTAAGAGGGCTAAGGGCTTTCGATTTTTCCACTACAAACCTGACTTTTCCCTCCCCTCGATACCCCTCGCCTGGTATATTCGAATTGGGTAGTCCGATCTTAATAAAACTTTACAGTATTACTAAGGGGGCTAAGGGCTTTCGATTTTTCCACTACAAACCTGACTTTTCCCTCCCCTCGATACCCCTAGCCTGATGTCTTCGAATTACGTGAAGGTATTTTAATGGAAATTCGCTAAAAATATCACTTTTTAGAAATTATTCTAAAAATATCACTTTTTAGATATCTATCGGCAGCGATAAATAGTAATTACAAAACAATCAAGTTCCCTGAACCTCATTAGGTATACGAATCATGTTGCAATTACAATCGGATTCAATTACTCAGAGACAGGCTGCATTAAGAATTACAATTGTATGTTTTCATGTTTGTATATATATTTTTATTTCGAAACAGGTTCTATAGATTTTTATGATATATATAGATTTTTACTTATAGTTTTTGGGGACGAAAATGCGATCACCTTAACATAGGTCCCATCTTCAGGGAAATTCGTTAAAGTTCGATAAGGATACTGCGAATATTCTTTGTCCCGTTTTTCTTCAGGAAAGTTTACCCTATAGGGTTTGTGAGGTCGCTGATCCCGAATATGATGTTGGAGTTTCAAAATTTGAAACGGAAGGTCCTATAGAATATCACGAATATCCTATTTTGGCTGATGCCGAATCTGATGCTGGAAATTCAATATTCGAAACCAAAGGTTCTGTGGTGATAGCAAAAATATTCTTTCTTTCTTTTTTCTCCGAGGAAGTTAGCGGAGTGGGCTTTTGGATCGGAGATTTAAAACCTCAGGAAAACTACTGTGAAGTTAACGTGAATCTACTTTTTTCCCCCAAAAAATAGCAAAAGGAGGATTCTGAGGGTTCCGAGCCTTCCTGGTACGATATATTATTTGACGATTGGCCTCTGGCAATTGTAGTTTTTCTTATGTTTTTGTTCTGGCTTTTTTAAAAAAAGAGTTGATTGTTTTGTAAGAATAAATTATTTTGAATCAATAAGAAACAATTGGAATCCATATTTTGATTTTAAAAATATGGCCACTATTGAAAAACGCGTAATTTCTGAGAAAATTTCGAGAAACCTATTTGATATGTATTGATTAACAATTTTTGGATATGAATATTTTTTTTAAATAGTGTATGTAGACAATAAGATGAAGATAATAACGATTTGTTAAAAAAATATTTATTTATAAACTCCAGAACATCATTAAAGAAATAATACTGCACAGCAACATAGTATGGAAGATATATATGTACATATTTTCGAATGCCTGAGCAGTTTCTATAATCGCATTATCTTCACCTTTTTTTGCTGGATAGTTTCCGAAAAATGATATTATAATGCCAAGGTTTATACTAACATATTACAAGTAGAATTGATATTTGTTTGCACTAACATATTCTTCCTTATTCTGCCAAGAAAATTATTTTCTATTTCCTAAATTATGTATTTACATAATTTCCCTATTTTTCTTATGTCTTTCTTTTTGTTCAATAAATAAAGCAAAAAACTTTTGCCATTTTTTATTTTATGTTCGCCATAGTTATTATTATTGCTCCAACTCTGTGCCGGATGTAATAACATGTAAAAGTGAGGCGACAAAGTGTTTGTAGAAAGCAGATCGAAAACACCAACAAATATGAACTTTCTGCTGGATATCAGGTACGACTAACTAGCATATGAAATCTATAGTGTATCTACAAGTGTCTAGTGGGCACATTGCTATACCTACAATATTCAAACATTATGTACCTATAACCTACGGGTGAATGCTAGCTATTATATACATATAAAATATTTTTAACATACATATATATATACATATATAACGCATATATTATAAATGTAGTGGTAGCAGTGTATGTTTACATGGCAGCTTTATTGCCACAACTTTTTTCAATTTTCTCTTAACTTAGATAAATGTGTCGCAATTTCCGTTTTGGGTTTTCAGAAGCTTTATTACCTTCACAAAGTTATTTAGGTATCTAAAGAGCAAGGTGAAGGCACATTCTCATTTTTCCCTATTTTTCCTCATCGCTTTTTTAATACTGTCCTATATCTAAGTTATAGCTTTTTGAAAGAGTTATGGTTTACTTTTCTGTTTATTTAAGCTTATAATGTCGCTTTTGAACTTTGTTATATTGCTATTGTTCCACAGGCAAAACAATTTTTTTTTGTCTGATGGGCTTCACCTGCTGCAATTCTCTAAAAATGTCGCCTCAACATTGTTTCTTTATTTGTTGTACAAGTATTTTACAGTAGGTAGTTGTAAACATTTTTAATCTAATTTAGTTTTTTGAGGTAGGCATTCGTTCTGTGCGCGTATAATTTTTTTTTGTATCTCTGCGAAAAAAAGTTTTAAAACTGTCTACATCACTTGTTGTCCGTTATTCACCTATCTGTCTACATCTACAAATATGTCCATTTTAGCTTCCACTTTTGCTTTTTGCTTGTCAAATTATGATAAAAAAAAGTTGACCGGGAAACAGTTTAAATTTTTGTGAAATCCTCGGAGCATTTTGCTGTTGACATCTGTCGACATTTCTGAAACATTCCGAATAGTATGATGTGGGTGCAGAGATTCATACAATAGAATAGATAATTTTAAAATGAATTTTTCGTATTGCTTTTCCCCCTGGGCGATAAATCTTTTCATTCAAAAATTCTTCGTATATATAGTGTCCCATATGATGGGATAGTCCTAAAAATACTCACCTGTTTAGTTATCTATATTAATTGGCCAAGAGAATTCGATTTACTCGAGCAGGTGTTTTTTATTATTATTGAGATTCCGCATGTTTTAAACATTTTTATTTAACTTGCTTTGGCTTCTGTCTATTTGTCAGGGTCAAATCTTGCAATTTAATTTTGACCCACTTCCACTCATCTGATTAAATTTTGCACACGTACGTAAGTCTGATAACAATACAATATTCTCACTCCTTCGTCCTTGTAAGAATAAGGGAAAGTTGTGTAAGGATCAATTGATTATACTTTTTGATTATAAAATTTTCCGGAAAAAAATCTCACCTGGGGGTTTTTGGGATCAGTGAATCCGATTCTGATGTTAATAAGTCTGTAAGGATAACGGAAGGTCCTGTAAGGATAACGTGATTATCCTTTTCCTCAAATTTTCGGAAACAAAATCTCACCTAGGGGTTTTTGGGATCGCTGAATCCGATTCTGATGTTAACAAGTCTGTAAGGATATCTCAAAGGCAAGGACATAAATTCGAAGACTGAAAAGTATTAACAAGCGTGGCGAAAGACAGATGCTTTTTTTGACTTTTAATCACACTAATTAAATGTCATTTCGTATTTTAATAAAATAAAAAAATTACAAACAAATTTTTAAGAAAGCTTTTATTTAAAAAAAAGAATAAAAATAATTTTTTGGGCACTGTGTTTTAGAAAAAAAGCGAGATAAAAGCATAAAAAATAAAATAAATATATTTCTCGCCTTTTTTTTTGATACATAGCGCCTAATTTTTTTTTTTCTCAATTTTTTTTTATTATTAGATTACACTGTTGTAAGGTCGATACATGTTAAAAAATTACACCAGTCGACAAGATTTTTATTAGCTTAAAGTTTTTAACTGTTCTTATAATTTTTTTATGAATCTGGTATCCTGGTTAAGGCTCTACATTTCTTATAAGCTCTGATAGTAGAAAAAATTAGCTGTGCAACGAGGGTATAACGATAGTGATAAGAGCACTCGTTATGCTTTTATGGGTTTTGGCGGATTTCCGAATCATAATTATACCCGTATGGTGAAACCAAAGGGTATATTAACTTTGCCTTACCGTTTGTAACGCCAAGATCCCGTCATCACACACAAAAATGAATTACACCAGTGTGTTTAGAATGATAAAAACAAAATTGAATTTTGCATGTCCGTCTGTCTATCTGTCTGTCCGTCTGTCTGTCTGTCTGTCTGTCTGTCCGTCTGTCTGTCTGTGGCGCGGATTGCGGGGGCACGGATTGAGCTAGAGACTTGAAATTTTGCGTGGATCCGTTTTCATAAAATGCGAGGCTAAGTTCGATAATGGGCAAAAATGGACCAAAATGGATACGAACCAAATCGTTTTTTGTGAATATCTCAAAAACGGTGCATCTTATCAAAAAAGTCCAAGAACAAAAGTTATTTAGGATAGGATTCTACTTAAAACTCCCATACATCAAAATCCAATTGGAATAAATTTTAAAAAATCTTATTGGAAAGTTTGACTTCAACTTTCCAATTTTGATACGAATATCACCATACGGATCTCCAATGATTGCCAGATAGGCAATTATAGCTTTTGTTATGTTTTTTATTTCAATTGATCAACAAGAGAAAAACTAAAATTGTGAAATCCTTTCGTGATAGAGAAAAATCAAAGATCTATAATGCTAAAATGTATAAAAAACTACCTTAAAGTATTCGTTTTCATCCATTCTTCCTGACCCTGCTCCATCCTCGTGCAAATCTGTGGTGAAAAGTAATAAGGGCTTAAGTCGAATTTCTTGATTTTTCAGGAGAAGCATTTTAATATTTATGAAATTTTAACTGTCAGTGGCAAAATGGTATCAAACCGAATTCAAAAACCTATAACTACAAAACGTTATGAAAAATAAGCGTTTTACGATTGGATTAATCTATTCAAACTTAATATTTTCAGAGAAATTAAATATTATTCTACTTTAGCCACTCTGTCAAAAAAATTGTATGTCTTAGAAATGGTTACAATCAATGGATAAAGTCAAGTTAAGCCCCTAAAAACCTATACCTCGATTTGAAAAAGAGGCCAAAACCGACTTTAGCCTGCTCGTTTCGGAAAAATTAAAACCGAAGAATGAACTAATTCGACTTAAGCCACTATTCCACGTGCAAAAACGATCAAATCAATGCAGCTTCGCGCCCATAAGAGTGGATTAAGTATATACAAAAATATATGGGATCTAACTTTAGCCGTTCTTCCAAATGCAACTTGATTTTTTTTTTACTTTAGCCGTTTGGTGTAGTAGCCTATAACGGTCAAAAATGGTCGTAGAAACTAACGGGTTAGTGGAATTAAGAGCATTTTGGAAGGAGAACACGATTCTGTAAAAACATTGAAAACGGCTAAAGTCGAGTTAGGCCCTTACAACTTGTGACCACAGAAATTATCTCGTCACGAATTGACCCAAAAAATATGGTCAACGTATGCCTAACTCACTGGTGCAATGACATACAATTATTTAGTCTGAGCCATGGGCGTCCGCGGAAAATTTTCTGTTTAAAAAATTCCTTAAAAAATTTCGGTGCACCGCACATTAATGATTTTTTGGTGTTAATCTAAATCAAGATCGATTTTCAAAAAAAGTATGGCTCCCTACCCATAAAATAACTCAAAAATAATGAAATAAGATTTTATTTAAAAAAAAAATGCACTAAAAAGGGAAAAAAAATAATTTTTTGGGCATTATGTATCAGAAATAAAAGCGAAATAAGTATTTATGTTATTTTTTTGCTCTTATCTTGCTTTTATTTCTGATATATAGCGCTCAAAAATTTTTTTTTCCTTTTAAGTATATTTTTTAAAATAAAAGCTTTTCAAATTTTTTTTATTTGATCGTTTTTAGTTATTTCGTCATTGATTAGTATGACTCAAAATCTAAAATGAAAAGGATAATCACATTGTCCTAACAGGACCTTCCCTTATCCTAACAGACTTCTTAAAGTCAGAATCGGATTCGCCGATCCCAAAAACCCCCAGATGAGATGTCTCAAGAAAAATTCGAGGAAAACGTAATCACGTTAGCCTTGCAGGACCTTCCGTTCTCTTTACAGACCTTTTAATGCCAGAATTGAAGTCAGCGACCCCAAAAGCCCCCAAAATAGACCCTTTTTCAGGATAATTTGAGGAAAAGGATAATCACGTTGTTCTTACGGGACCTTACCTTATCCTTACAAGGACGAAGTAAAGAAAATATTGTTTTGTCATCGGACTTACGTATGTGTTCAAAATTTCAAGTCAATCGGATGAGTGGAAGTGGGTCTAAATTGGATTGCAAGATTTCAATCTGACAAACAGACAAGCAAACAGACACGAAGGCAAGCTAAATAAAAGCTGTTAAAAAGAGTGAAACTACTCAAAAAATGATATTTTGTATTCTGTATAAAATATGGAAAATGCAACAATATTTAGTGTGTTTTTTGCAACAATATTTAGTGTGAATTCACACATACCATTTAGAATGTTATATTATTGTTGCTGTTTTTATTAATATTCACTTAACTCCATTTTTTCCAATCGGTTGTTGCACTGAGAATTGCATTTAACATTGTTGTTGCCCGATTTTTTATCAAAATGAGTACCTCTACGGTAATTCACAATAAACAAACGTTTTTAAAAGTAATATATAAACATTTCGGCTAGATCTGAAACGTAATGTTTTGCTACGTTTCGGATATTTCCGTGATCTAAGTTCGACAATATGGTTTCATAACCAGTGGTGAATTGTTTTAATATGCGCGGAACGTCATTTGGAGCAATATAGGAGGTATGTACAACACATAGAGATGTTTTCTTATCCACCACAAACGAGAATAAGCCCCCAGACCAAACGGACGGACCCGTGATAGACACATGAACAATCTTTCAGCGAAGTACCCCATTTTCTTATATTTTCCTTTTTAATAGTAAATGCTCTTTTTTCCAAGCGTATGATGCTATATGCTCTTACTTATATTACACCAAAAAACAGATTCTAGGTAAATTAGTGGAAAATTCTGCTACTTGACAAAAAACTGACAAAACATAATAACGAAAACCGGAAAAAATAAACATAACTGAATCTCTGATGGATACGATTTTACATAAATGCTGTAAGGTAAATTAAACGATGTGACTCCGCTTCATATAGCATTTTCCATATTTTATATAGGATACAAAACATTTCCCACAATTCGAATTTGAAATTGTTCACAATAGAATTCTGTATATCAATTTATGTGTTCTTGTTGAATAAATTTATGCTGGTTTATATAATGCGACATACAGAACAGCAAACAATATATAAATTGATGTATATATTATAAGAATTTAGCATATAAATAATAAAATCGATAAAGGTACGGTAATAAAAAGGAAAAGTATTTATTCAAGTCATTGATCCGAAAATGTTGTCTTTGTTCGTTGAGATTCCAATCAATTTACTTTTGGCGCAGTTTTGATTATTATAAATTCATACTGATGTGCTTTTAGTAAATGAAGTCAATGAGTTTTTTGGAAAAAAAATTAAAAATACCTACAGATACTTTAATCTTGTAACTAAAAAATATTTAATCTCTTTTGCACTTAAAAGTTTTATGGTCCAATTTTTTGTATTACTTTAAATGACCTTTAGGGTCGAACTAAAATCTAAAGTCGCGTTTTTTAAACATAACGAAATCAATGAGATAAGAAGTAACTTTTTTATGCTTTAACCTTTAATGGATATTATTTATGCTTTGAAAAATTAAAGTACGTTTGACGTAGTTTAGCGTGAAGTCGCAGACCGGCCCGTGGGCGAAGCCTCTGGTACTTAATAAGTATTTGCAAACGTCAAAACATTTCTAAAAGAAATCCATCAATTTATTATGATAATTTAATTGTGTTAGTAAGAGACGATCGGATATGAATTTGGGTTACTTTTTCTAAGTTACCGAAGAAGTTTTAGAGGCGTACATACACTTTGCCTTTTCGTTCCCTATTTTAGTGGGATACAAGTATACAAAATGTATCTATTAGGTTTCTGTCGCAGGTAAATTTTAAAGTAATTTCTAGTAACCGATACGAGTCGAGCACTAAAAATGGTAGAGATTTTTATAAAGCAAATTTAAATCGTGCATGCACGGAATAAAAATTGCAAATTTAACTATTTTTAATGGGGAATCGGGACTATTACTAAAATAGTTGCTTTTGAGGAAAAATTGTCATTAGATTCAACGAAAAAGCAGTTGAATCAAATGAAAAAAATTGTTGAATTTACGCCAACAGTAAGCAGCGATGCAACAACAAAGTAACTTCTCTTCTTGTGTATTATCTCTCTTCTTTATTATTAGTAGATAATGGGATGTATTTATATGTATGTCTATGATGGCACTTAATATTCATTTCAAGGTGGAAATATATTATTTTATGTTCTATGAAAAAATATACGAGTAACACAAAATTACTGAAATTTGATGATTTTTAGACGAAAAACTACAAACGAATGAATTTTCTTGATGAATATGATCTGATCGTAATATTTTGCAAAAAACATTTTTGAAAAAAAATCTGAAAAAAATGGCTTAAAAAATATCACAAAAAGTAGCCCAAACTAATTTTTAGAATGAGATATTATCCTTTAAACTATTTTTTTATATTAAGATGGATGAAGAAATAATGAAAGGGCTTTTAATGTCATATTCAAAAGTGACATAATTATCAGGAAAACCAAATTGCTATCTTTGATATTATGTGTGCATGAAAAACAAAGGAAATATATTTGTGTATGCCGCCAACGTCGATGATGATTCTCTATTGTTTTCTTTCCTATTCGCTATTGTTAACCCATTCGGTATTTTGATGCCATATGGCAACGCAGTTAAAAATTTGAATTGACTTATTATTTATTTATTTTCGACACTCTATTCTCATTCAGTG
Organism: Chrysopilus asiliformis; assembly: GCA_964034945.1. NCBI lineage: Eukaryota > Metazoa > Arthropoda > Insecta > Diptera > Rhagionidae > Chrysopilus > Chrysopilus asiliformis. The sequence goes on from OZ035962.1 coordinate 71,482,207, forward strand.
CACCTTTAAGTACATTTGTGACCCAATTTTGATTTTTTGAATAAAAAGCTGGACTACAGTGGACGTATTTGTAAAAAATGAAATTTTTTAATTTTTTTTTTGTTTTAAATGAATACTAATAGCTTAAACATCATTAATTTGTATAGAGAGAATGTGTAAGCCCCATAGAAAAAACATGTACCGAACGGGTTAATAGCCCCGATTAACTGCCGATACATTCAAAACAAATGCACGGTTATTCGTTTTCACTGCATGTCGCGCACTGTCCGACAGTCAAGTTTTTGTTTTTAATATTTTCCATTTAAATAATTTTAGCTGCATTTAAATCAAATACCTGCATTTAAAATTGTTGTGTATTTGATCAGTACTAATACTTTAATTGTACTAAATTAAATGAAATAACCTATACATGTAACGATATAATAACAGAACACTATTCAGTCAGTCTCGACTGTGGTATTCAGCGACTCAAGTCGTTCTTTGCTAATTTTGTATTTGTATTGTTATAGTTAATATTGTTTAGTTTCATTTAAATAACTCGAACATAATAAAAATGAATGGTTTGTACTTTGTTTTTACTTCTTTCTCCTTTAATTCAAATAAAAAAACATTTGATTTTGGAGTATAACATGAGAATCAGTTAAATTAAATGACGGTTCTTGATTCTAAAAAATGCCCAATTTCACTCACAATCAGTGTACAAAATATAGTTAATTTTACTTGCAGAAATGGTTAATTTATCCACAAAGTAATAAATTTTACTACTACCAATTAGCATCGAACCATTGATCGGATACAAAAATGAACTACACCAGAGTGTTAGGGATGACAAAAGATGGATTGAGATAGAGACTTGAAATTTTGTATAGCTACATTTCTCGTAAATGGCTAAGTTCTTGAATGGCAAAATTGGACCATTCCTTCCCCCTCCCCCATACAAATGAAACATTTTTTTGCGATTTTCTCGAAAACGGTAAGTCATACTGAAAAATTTATAAAGGTGAAGTTTGTTTAGAATGGGATTTTACATAACTCATCCATACACCAAAACCCAGTTGAACCACTCCTTCTCCCTTACTCAATATAAATTGAATACTTTTTTTTTCGAAAATGGTGCACAGTATCGACAAATTTATAGACGAAAAGTATTTAGAAGATGATTTTACATAACTGTTCCATACATCAAAATCCAATCGGACCACTCCTTTTCACCTCTTTTATGCAAATGATTTTTTTTTTAAATAAACATTTTGTCTGTCATCATATAGAGTATTTGACGATTGGCCCCTGGCAATTGTAGCTTTTCTTATGTTTTAGCCCAAATTTACGTAGTTTCACGTTTTCTGGACTTTTTACTTTTTTTACACGATTTTTTTTGCACGGTGTTTCTTAGGATCGCATCTACCGCATAAATCGTTAAATGGGTGTAATTCCAATTAATCACATTTCTCCAATAATTAATTTTTTGAGTGCAAATCAATTTAAAACAAAACATTCTCGCTAGTTAGCGATTTAAAATAGTAGTTTTTTTTTACTGAAAACCGTTTTCACAGCAAAACTTCTGTTTAAAGGTTTTATGACTCGTTCTATAGAAAAACAACATATTCTGCGGTTGTCGAAGTATTCATTTTGGCTTTTATTCAAATGTAGCAAATGCAACTCAGTATTTTGGAGTCAAACAACTAAAGTTCAAAGTTTTTTTCTTGTTCGAAAAAAGTCACTTCGTTTGAAAATCTATAAAGTGCCATAAAGTTATGATACATAACTTTCGCTTCTGATGGTTCATACGGAAAACGAAAAACAAAAATTCTGTATCCGGAAAGTCCGATAACAGTTTCAAAATTCATATTATCTGGCTAAGGAGAATATTTTCCATATATACATAGTTTTAGCTCTGGAGCTGTTTGTTCTTGTTCATTTTCCAGCTTGGTCTGCGATGTTCCAATTCAATGTCCCCATCAGCTCAAAAACTTTGAAAGTTCAATCATCCACACATATCTAAATCATGGCAAAAGTGTATTAACCGTTGAAGGCTTTCGAACGTTATCCTTCCATATTCTTAGCTTTGTCCGGGGATTCTAGGAATAATAGTGGTTGATAATAGTTTCAGGGTTAGGGGGTGGTATAGGTACTTAAACTTGTACTAGAGTCGGTTGGATTTAGTTTAGGCTGATCCAGTAGGATTCGATTATGAGTGCTGTCCTATTGACGTTCTTGCTGGGTTTGGTATAATGGTGGTAAATATAATATGACGATCATGACGATGATGACGCTGGTGGTTGATGGTGTTACAAATCCGAAAAACCAATGGAACTTTGAAAAGGAAACCACATTCACATGTAGAAGGGACATTGTACGATAAAATAAATGGTCTCTGAAATCATATCATTTCACTTCAGTAACTTTTAGAGATGGTTTAATTCAGTTTTATTGCCACCTTCCCTTGTTAAACTTTTTTGCACAAATTTCCAAATACTTTTGTATACATAAATATGCAAACATTAACATTTATACATCACTCAGAGCAAATGTTCATTTGTGCTTTTCCTATATTAAGTTTTTTTTTCTAATATGACACTTGCGTTGATTGCTATGTTAAAGCTGTAGAGTCCAATTTAGTGTTGAAATATTAATTGGGGCTATCTCTTTAGTTGTGTGTGTTCCACTGACCCTCGTACACACTTTTTTGTAGTGATGCCTAAAAAACTAAATGTAGAACAAAACTGAAAATAATTAAAAAAAAAAAAAATAAAAACAAAGATATTATAGTTATTCAGGACTTTAGAAAGAGATATGATTTTTGATTTTTGTAGCATTCTGAAGGATAAGTAAAGAGCCAATATAAAACATAAGAAACGCTACAATTGCCAGGGGCCAATCATCAAATACAAAATGTTTATTAAAATAAAATCCATTTGTTTAGAAGAGGGGGAAACAGTGGTCCGATTGGATTTTGGTGTATGGATGAGTTATTAAAAATCCTATTCTAAACATATTTTACTTTTATAAATTTCGTTTGTATGGGGGAGGGGGAGAGAATGCTCCAATTTTACCCGCTCAAGATTTTAGCTTAGCCATTTACAAAAACCGTAACTTTACCAAATTTCAAATCTCTAGCTCGATCCTTTCGAAAGTTATGGTGTTCATGGACAGACAGGAAGACAGACAGACCGACGGACGGACATGCGGAAATCAAAATCTTTTGTAATCTCTAACACCCTGGGGTCTATTCTACAAAAGTACAATTCTACAATTCACAAATTGTTAAATTGTATATTCACAATTACAAATCCAAAAAAAAAAACTGTTTCATGAACTCACACATTTCGTCGCCCCACAATTATACTGACGTACATCCAAAAAATCGAGTTTTGGGAAATCGACTTTAAAGTTTAAAGTGAGCTGAGAAAAAATTGGTCCGAAAAATGTATCCTCAAATTTCTCTTGGAGGTAGCCCTATTTATGAACATTATTTTGGCATTCTACTTAAAAGTGTGGTAGAACCAAAATCCTGATTTTAAGGACCTTTTGTGCAAAAACATCTTGCCGTATACGCCAGTTTTGTATCAGTTTTTAACAATTACGTTACGTACGTCAAAGTATTAGGCATATACAGCACAATAATAGTACTAAAAATGCAATCACATTACCTTCCTCCCAGGGTAATAAAATAACAATATCGCAAGTTAACACTCTTGGACAGAAAACTTGCATTATAATATTAGTTGTCGTAGCTGTTTTCTCAATTACAACGTCAGACTAGGTTCTATCTGACAGAACTGTCTGCTTTCTAAAACATCTAATTTTTAATAAAGCGTTTTTATTTTATTATCGTCATAAATATGAATTTTCGAGTTAAAAAACTGTATTATTTACGCTTCATTGAACTGTTAACTCTTCTTCTCAGGTAAATTCATAAAGATAAGCCATAAAACATAAAAATCTGTGTGGTTTAATTGAATTGATATTTAAAAATAAAACTCCTAACTTTGTAAAAACAAAATTATTTTACAATAACAAAAACTTAATTCATTCAGTATTTAAAAAAATGAAATAAAACAAAGTAATCACAAAAACCTCTTCAAGAGTTAGCATTATTTAAAAAAAAAAGTTTGTACACTCAGTCTTTTTCCCCTTAAGACTTTAGTTTTAATATTAGTTGCGTTTTTTTAATGTTCTGAAGCAGTTCAGAACAAGCTTTCCATACAAAATCCTGCACCACCTTTTCAACTCGAACAGCGCTTGGAACAAAGGGAAATTTTATACGGTAATGTACGGTAATGAAATGCTGCTAACTTCAACATAATAAATCTGACATTTTATTCTCAATTGAGGATTTTGTGTTGGTGATTTGTTGGTTCTGTTCGATAGCGAAATAGTTTTAATCATGGGAGCTAGCGAATCGTGATTATATCAAGAAAATATAGCAGTAACGGCCTACTGATGTAACCAACATGAAGTTAGTTGCCATTCGAACTCAATGAAATTTCCCACTTACTCTGGATCGTTTTTTTAATGTTCCGTGTTCTAGAACATTAAAAAAACGCAACTATTATGTTCTATAATAGTAAGAAAATATAGTTTAATTTTTAGCTTAAGTTATATTTAAAAAATATAACTAGTTTGTCACAACCTTGTGTCTATTTGTACTTTTAATAATCATTTTAAAAGCCACTTTAAATACTCGATATCGATTTTTGGTAAAAAAAAATATGTAAGCTTTCGATATCCTTTTTTTCTCATCAGAAATATTTTGTCCATTCATAATTTTATAACATTGATCAAAAAATCTTTGCATACTGTTGCAGTCATATTAAATACTGTAAGTTTTCTTTTATAATAGAAGTTCGACGAAAAGCCTTTTTGTAAAGTAAAAACGGTTTGCAGATCAAAGTATACTACCAATGTTATGATTGAGATTGTTCCTGTCTTTATCACGTTCTATTTTTAAAAATGTATTTTGACTTTTATGTTCTTCTCATTTTCATCCAAATTATTGTCTCTTATTTTTACCTTGTATGTAACGCAATGATCGCATTGATCTTTTTTGGGCTAATAAAATATTAATGAAAAAGAATAACATTGTGGGATACGTGTGTACGTACGGTAACATAATTTTGTGAAAGTTTATTCAGTATTTTTGCACCAATTTTTGACGTATATCCTAAAATTTGAGAGTTACGGCACGATAACAGTAATTCAACAACTTTTTTTGGCGTATACGTTAAAAATGACACTGAATTTCTCAGAATCTATAGCAGCTAGGAAAATTTCGACCGGCCAGAAAGACGCAGCTTGAAAAATTACCTAATACTGCATTGTTACCTTCTTTTTTTTGATTTTGTGATGTACGTCAGTATAATTGCGGGGCGACGATTTGTAAATATTTTTTCTTTACATTTTCAAAATTTCGACTTAAACAATTGTATCAATTTTTTGTTTGAATTCAACGAAAAAAATTTTTCAATATTTTGCGGAACACAAAAAAAAGACTTGTGAAAACATTTCGGATTATAAAATTACTCCGAATTTGTACTTGTGATTTATAAATTGTATTTTAAGAAATGAAAATGTACATACAAGTCTTACAATTTGTGAAAAACAGCTACAAATACAAGTCTTGTACTTTTGTGGAATAGGCCCCTGGTGTAGTTAATTTAAGTGTACGATGATTGGCTCACTGCGTCACAAACGGTATACGAAATCTAATATACTTTTATATGATACCTTCGTTGCCAGCTTAAAGTTTTTTGTATAAATTTTAGAATACCAAAAACCATAAATAACTTAAAAACTTTTGGGAAAAAATGTTATCCTTACAGGACCTTCCGTTTCGAATTTTGAAAATCTAACACAGCTAAAAATTTGCTCCTGGTAACTCAGATCATTTAGCAAAAACCCGCGTAAAAAGCGGTCCAGTAGTTTTTGAGTTTTGTAATCTCATACAGACCAACAAACATCCATTTATATATATACCGTATGCGTCATAAAAATCTGGAAAATTCGTATTAAATTGTAATACGTTTAATAAAACACAGAAGTTGAACGAAAAAAAATGTGTCTTGCTCTAAACTAAATCTTACATACTAGTAAAAAAATTATTCAAAATGTCCACCTCCAGCATTTACGAACGGGGCCTGTACTTCTTGCAGGTCAATATTAAATAAGACTCCGACTTGTCGTTCCATGCGATGGTAATGGTGGACTTCAGGGCTTGCACATTACTGTGAGCCTTAGCTCCAGTCTTAGCCTGAACATATGCCCATATTAAAAAATCCAGGGGATTAAGATCTGGAGAGCTCGGTGATCACATGTCCTTAGACCAGAAGTTTTTTTAAAATATTGGTTTTTTTAAATTATCCATATTTGGGTACTTATGGCAGTGTGGCACGGCGCCCCGTCTTGTTGAAACACGTAAAACACATCATTACCGTAGGTTGACTCTATTGATGGTTTTACATGACTCTGCAAGATATCCTTATCGGATTCCTTCTGATCCTTCCTTTGATTGCCCTAATCAACACTGGAGTCCTTACTGAAATGGGTCTACCGCTTCCAGATTGCGACCTAACTACTCCTCTGGCCAAGCAAGTCGCTCTTACAGCATAAACAGTTGACAACGTTACGTTTAATTCATTGGAAATCGCCTTATTGGACTTCCGCGCGTGGACCAACTTCATGATTTTCACTTTTCGAGCCTCCCCCATGTTGCTATATTTATAAACATTTAATTTTTTGGCTCAATTATGTACGAAGTTGTATTTACAAACCCTTTCAAACGTAGTACAAATTAATAAGCAACCGTTATCTCCTTGAAAATACTTGCAGTACTAGATTCCAGAGTTTTATTACGCATACGGTATAGATATCATATAGAGCAGTGCTCCGCAACCAGTGTGCCGCAGCACACTGGTGTGCCGGGAAATGATATTAGGTGTGCCGCGGTAAACATTTCAAAAAGCTATTTAATAATTCTTTCAGGATTTTTTTAAAAATTTTTTATACACAAATTTTTTTATATTTTCTTTTGTAGTTTACCCCGTATTTTCAGGAAAAAAATTGGTGTGCCGTATGCAAATAAAGGTTGCGGAGCACTGATATAGAGTATAAAAAGAGAATGTGAACTGAAAATTAGGCCGATGAGTCTAAAATTTGCCTGAAATCTCGCATACAAGTAAAGTTTCAGGTTTTATCAGCAAAAATAAACTAAAAAAGTTTCTATTCCACGGTTTTTCCGAAGAAGTTGTAAATTTTTTTTTCATAAAATTGTCTTCGGATTAGTAATGATAATTTGATTTATCTAAAAAATAGTACTACTTTGAATTTTTCGAAATTTTCTTTAATGTTGGAAATTTTGCTATGATTATTTTCTACGAACACTGTTTTTTCCCAATGCTGAGGAAATTTTATTGCATTCTGATATGCGTCTCATATAAATATATCTACAATAAACCATTCATGAGCTACTAAATAAATAAAAACTGTTTTCCTTTACAGCTTAGAAACCGTAAGCTTTACCACTTTTGATGGTATAATCATTTTCTCGAACTCTAGGAATATTTTTATTATTTTATTTTTGAATAATTTTGAAAGTTTAATACGTCACAGTTGCCAGTCCGGAGATATTGGTCACCACAGTGATTTTTTTATTTTTCAAAAAATGTCATTTTCCTCAAAAGTTTCACTTATTATTGTATTCTTTTCATCGATTAGATTTCAATCATTTCGTTTAAAAAATGTCGCCGGGCGGCGCCGGCGGTGCATCATTATTTAATTGTGTCTGCTTAGATTTGATGTCTGGTTTTTGTCCAAGTCAAGTTTTGTTTTCAGGAAAAAAAAACAATTCTTTGTTTTGGTTAGAGATATTTATAACTTGCAGAGTAAAATATTCATACATCTGTGTGACTGTAATGGATAGAAAATGGTTTGGTTTGTTGACATCTTCAAGAGTAAAACAATATCAAACTATATACAACATATTTCTATACGATCTTATACGAATTTGATAACGCTCTTTTTTTTTAAATTGCGCATTAAAACGGGGAAAAATGTGATTTTTTACGGCATCAAAATCAAGTCATAAAGATTACAGAACATTCATAAAATGTAAAATCAGATGTGATAGACTTTTCCCATGATTCGGAAATTGTCGGTCGCCGCGGGTACATTTCTTTTTCTTTTTAGCGATTTAATATTATTCGTTTTTGCGGTTTTATTATGTCTATTCTTGAGACATATCTGTATGTAGAAAAATTTAGGTGAAGAAATGCCAAGAAAACCCTAAGAAGCCTTTTTTTAACATTTTATGGTTTGCGCATCGCTATAAAATCTTCTTTTATGATTCCCTTTTTTCAATTTTTTTTATTATTCACACACCTCATAGAGTAAAAAATTACACCGCCGATATATTTAGCAAATCACAAATTTTATCGTTTCGAAATTTTGCATATGGATCTGTGGGATAAGACAACAATAACATTTTTTTTGCATAATTCAGAGAACAAAGCATAATACTTGTATGTGCAAAATTGGTCAAGTTTTCTTCTTCTGAATTACGAACTAATTGTGGTGTGTGTCCATGAACATAAACAAGATAAGACTTTCTCCATATAAACCGCTGCACCATGATTTATCAAGTCCAACATCGCGAGCAAAGGAAATTTTCGGGAAATTTGATGAGGCAATGCCGAAATTTAAAGTCAGTTGGCTTTACTTAGCATTTTTACAGTTCGTAACGTAGTCAAATCCGCGAAATTTTGGCAGAACGAAAACGGTGATGAATATCTATTGGTGAAAAACAATTTATTTTGGCTGTGCAATTAATTGATAAAACTCACTTTTAACGTATTTATTTCCTTGGTTTTCCATGATCGTCTTTTAAGTGTTAAAATTTACGCAGATTTTTTTCAGGTTGAAGTTCTGACGCTCGATATGGTGTTAGGATTCTAATGATCATTCATAATGATCATTGATTAAAAACATTTAAGCTTCATTTCTCAGATATAATTCAGTCAACTATTTGAAAACAGATGTAATTGGACTTCCTACTTTGATTATGAGCTATTTAAAAGATCGGTCAAATTTCCAAACACGGAACGACAGATGTTTAAACGCAAGAACTGAAATATGATAACATAAACAATTGCTGTATCATTACCACAATTAAGTCACTCATGTAATTCAGTGAGGAAATTCAATGCACCTAGGTTTTGTTGACACAGCAGAAGGTAGAATTCACGGTCATAAAATGAAATGAAGTGCTGATCGGAAATAAAACCATTGGACTAGGAAAGACCTTGAAATGTTTTAATAATAGAAAAAAGTTTTTATTTAACGACATATTTAAAGTAATACAAAGATATGATATGTATTACTAATCTTTTTGAAAAATTAGTGATTGATTACCCGATTTTTGTTTTTCATTATGCATTTCTACGTTTGGGGCTAAAGCAACTGTCAAATTTCACCGAAATTTTAAGGCACGCTCCATATCAGTGTCCATATTAAGAGCTTCTTGTTAAACTTGACTACCAAGCATTAAAGAATTTGCCAGTTTTTCGTGCGTAAGGTTTAAGGTAAGGTTTGTCTATCTTATAATCTCTATAACTTCACTTTCATCATTTTCGTCGCTATAATTATCGCCGAACTGTGTCAAAATATCGTCAGCAGTTATATTTTCTTCATAGCTTGCAAGGACTTCCATGATATCTTCTGACTGTAAGTCTTTAAATTCGTCCCCACCAATTGTCTTACCTAATGTCACAATTTCCACTAAATATAAACACTAATATAAGCACGAAATTACCAAATATGTACGAAGATACTAAATTACCAGCTGATTCCTTCTTATCGGGGATTGACCAAAAAATATGTTCAGAACATGTTTTTTAAACGGAAATTATAAAAAAAACCGCGCAGCTGCGAAATTTTTACCGCGCAGTTCGAAATTTTGGTATTAAAAACTTAACCGCGCAGTTGCGAAACCGCGCAGTCTGAAACCGCGCAGTTCGAGGGATTACTGTAAATATATAAAATAACCTTAACAGCATAATTTGAGAAAATATTAATTTTCTGCTTCAGTTTAAAAAAATTTCAAGACAGTGTTGTAGCAATCATGGTTAAACATAAGTCAAAAACGGATTTAAAAAAAGCATACATAATTTAAAGTTTTTTTAGTAGTGAATTTTGTCAAAAAGGCGGACATCTGGTGCACTAGCTTTATATCCTATTATGGGAAATTTGTTTGCTAAATTGGACTAAAAGCATTCCTGATTTGTAAAACAACTTGCATTCAAGAATTCATTAATGACACTGTAGAACAGTGTTTTTGTTATTGACATTCTGTTAATTGATTCTAAAAGAGAATTTTGAGCTGAAAAACATTGCGGAACAATGTAGGTGTATACAATCACTAAAAATTACTAAAAAATCTGATTAGTACGAAATTCGTTTCAGGCAAAATTATGAGGATGGCCGTGCATCTGTCAGACGGTCTGTCCGTTGTACTCATCATAAATAACTCGAGAACGCGTTGACCTAGCGAGTTGACATTTTTTGTAAGTTAGTTTTACAAAAACCGTAGTTTTCTATTAGAATTTTTTTTTAATTTTTCAAATTTTTTAGTAATTGTACCTACTTTAAAGTTTTCAAAGATTTGTCATCAAAAAATTCACAGAAATTTTAATTTTCATTATAAAAGGATGGTCTTCAGCTTATTTTAAACGAATGAGCTCTGTTATCATTTAAAAATACTATCAAAAATATAACCCCCCAAAAAGGTTAAAAGGATAACGGAAATGTCCTTTTTAGACTTAATTACCTAATAACTCCTAAATGGTTAGATTCACGTAAAAATCTTCTAAGAAAGAAGATACTTGCGAAAAGTTAATTTGCATAGACTCTCATATGTGAATTCTGGATTTAATAACAGAACTTTTTCTAAAAAAATTGTCGTACAGTGTGATTAGTGCCACCGTCAAACCATGATCAAATTTGATTTATGCGTATATATTGATGAGTAAACATAGCTTTTAGTTCTACAGTAGGTCGTGGAATAAGTATGTTGATGTTAACAGTTCAATAGTGGAACAAAATTTTGGATTAAACGCGTATAAAGCAATCATATTATGTAAAGATTTTGAAAATGCTACATGCATATTTGCCATAAATATTTGTACAATATTGTATAGGCGGTAGCCCTTAACCAAAAGTAATTTAGTTAAAATGTTGAGTGTGCGGTCGTTATCAGTAAAAACTAATTTATATGGAAATTCTGAAAAACATAAATTAACCTAAAATAGTTTGAAAATTTCATAAAATAGACTGAAGCTACCTCATCATTTAAAAATGTTAAAAAAGCAATAAAATTAACTAGTAGAAACTTTAGAATGTGTAAACTTACATACAGATGAGTTACGGGAGGAGAATTTGTAGGTTTGTTTGGATTGTAAAAAATTGTGTGGAATGCGATGAATAAAATGTGTTAAAATACTGAGATTGTGCGTCAAGCGTGATAAGACTCGTAAATTACTCCTCGATTCTACTTTAAATATTGAAAAAAGATCTTTTAGTCTTTTAACTTCAAACTTAAAAGAAATTTAAAAGATTTGGTATTCTGCTTAAAATATTATAAACTAAAGCCAATTCCATCCGGAATACTAAACTTTTACATAAATTAATTTTTATGCTCTGGCTTTTCTTGTGAAGAAATTAAAAATTGTATTAACTTCTTGCCTGAATGAAGCTCTTGACGGATCTACATATCGGGAAATCAAAAATTGAAGATTTTTTTTCAGAAAATTTAATTTCTATATTTTGAGTTATTAATTTGGAACAAATATTTTACCATTTTCAATCATCTGAATATTTCGATAATCCGCATCAGGGTGTGTAGTCAATTAATCGGATTATCGAGATTTTACTGTGTCTGTTTAAAGCGGAGGTCCCAAACTGGAGTGCTTGCACCCGTCGGGGTGCAGAAACCAGTTTTTGGGAGTGCGAGGGGGATTTGATTTCAGTACACAATTCTTAAATTGGATTCAGTGTACTAAAGTGATTTAGCTTTCAATTTTAGGATGTAGAAGACCTTGACATGTAAAAATTTTCGCCCACGGTGTATTTTCCTAAAAAATTTCCTGCCTATGGCCATTCTGAAAAATTTTTTGTCTGCGGTACGTTTTTCTTATTCTTCCTCGTAAAACATGTTTTGCTATAAAAAAAATGGAATTTCAAATGTCAAAAATTTGCAAATATTTAAAATAAAATGAAAAAACTAAAGAAAAATTGAACCGACTTTAAAATAAAAGTCTAAAAAAAGAAAGTTAAAAACAACTAAAGTGCAAAATAGTAAAAAATAATTTTTAAAATGTATAATTTAGTATATCTACTGTCAAACTGTCAAATTTGAGTATAAGAAAAATTTTAATTGTTATTAAAATCTAGCGCAATGGGTATTCTTATATTTGTAAATATAAAGTCGGAGCAATAATAGTTTGTGTGCAATAAAATGATAGTAAAATCCTTGTTAGGCAACCCTGGATCGGACCACTGACTTTTGTACCATCTAAAATCAAGCAATGGATATTTTTGTACAATTCGTCTTATACTTTACAAATTTTGTGAGTTAATCTAATTTAAATATAACACAGAAATGTTAATAGTAGTAATTGTACTTTAAAGTAGTATTTTAATACATTTTAAATCGCATTAGTTTGGTTTCTCGAAAACTCATATATATGTATGTAGTATGTAAAACATGAATTATGAAAATTCTCGGTGGAATTTCAGATTAGGGACTTCGTATTCTTTTCTTTTGAGGAAAACCCGCAATGTTTTAATTTATAACTCTCACGATACACAGACGATGAAAAAATCGAAATCAAGAAGAAGAATATCAGTTGATGGGAATGTGTGTAGTACTTTCTTCTTGGATGATTTCCTTTTTCCTTGATTTTTCACACTGCAGCCCTATTAATGTTTAAGCACGTTCCGACGTAATGAACCATCTCAGAGAGTTTTTCATTTTATTTTATTCACTTTTGGTATACATATTACAGATGTATCAATTCGTGTGATTTATTTACTGTCTATATGAGTTGATACTTTCGTTTGTTTGATATTACCACAATAGTATCACAAGCAAATGTAATGCCTAGGGTAGAGGGCATGTAGCATGTAGGGTAGAGGGCATGTAGTATGTAGGGTAGAGAGCATGTAGCATGTAGTGTAGAGGGCATATAGTACCTATATTGAATTTTACTCAAATTTAAAAGGATATAGGAAGATGATATTTATACCCGTATGGTGAAACCAAAGGGTATATTAACTTTGCCTTACCGTTTGTAACGCCAAGATCCCGTCATCGCACAAAAAAATGAATTACACCAGTGTGTTTAGAATGATGAAAAAAGTTGAATTTAGCATGTCCGTCCGTCTGTCTGTCCGTCTGTCTGTCTGTCTGTCTGTCTGTCTGTCCGTCTGTCTGTCCGTCTGTCTGTCTGTGGCGCGGATTGCGGGCGCACGGATTGAGCTACAGACTTGAAATTTGGCACAGGTCCGTTTTTCGTAAAATGCGAGGCCAAGTTCGTTAATGGGCAAAAATGGACCATTAGGGGGGGTACCCCCCATACGAACGTAAACGTTTTTTGCGAATATCTCAAAAACGGTGCATCTTATCGAAAAAGTGCAAGAACAAAAGTTGTTTAGGACATGATTCTACATTAAAGTTCCATACATCAAAATCCAATTGGAACAAGTTTTAAAAAAATCTTATTGGAGAGTTTGACTTCAAAGTAGAATTTTGATACGCCGTTCAATTAAATCACCATACGGGTTTTCAATAATTGCCAGATTGGCAATTATAGCTTTTGTTATGTTTTTAATTAAAATTAAAACTTTCAACAAGAAAATGATGACTTGTTTTTTCTATAAAAATAGCAGTAACACATGACTTAAAGATCGTAGAACCACAGTTGCAACTACGCATGTGCCTTTTTTTGGTATGAATACGGCCCTAATCCAGGGTGCCCAGTATAGTGGCTCACAAATCCAAATAGACGCAATGCACACAAAAGAGAGAACAATTTTAGTTATATTGCACTACGCTTGTATTATTTTACATGATTGAAAAAAAAACAAAGTGATTTAGCTTTCAATTTTGGTGCAGTTGACTTCGACCCATAAAAATTTTCGTCTATGGCGTATTTTTTAAAACATTTCTGCCTCTTTCTGGAAAGAATTTTGGCTAAAGTTCAGTTTAGCGACAATGACGCTAGAGATTTTTCGTGTATAGGGAGGGGTAGAGAGAAGTATCCCCTATCCAAAATGAGTATTTTTAGCCGTCGCTCGCCCCCCGACGGGGGACCCCTCAGAGCGAACAAACTCCTCAGCCACACCTCGCTTTTTCCCACCGCCCCGCCTCGTTTTTGTTGATTTTTTCAGCGAAAACTCGCCTCACACTTTTTGATGTAGTTTGAAAACGGGTTGAGATATTTCTATGATTCTTTGCATTTTATTATCTGGAGTATTAAGCGCAGTTTTTGGTAAAAAAAAATCCGTCTTTCTCCTCGTTTCACGAATTCTACTTTTTTCAGTGGTGTATAAATCGAAGGGTGAGGGGGGATAATTATCATGCTATATATTTTTGGAATATACTCTTCAATACCTTTCATTTGAGTTGCAACACCCCCTACCACCCCCCGGAAAAAAGTTTCATACAAAGTTTGAGGACCCCTGGAGGGGGCAATAGGGGCGAGCGATGGCTAAAAATACCCATTTTGGATAGATAATACTTCCCCCTCCCCCCTCTATACAGGAAAAATTTGCAGCGCCATTGTCGCTAAACTGAACTCTGGCCAGAATTTTGTTCGTTTGCGGTGGACAAATGACAGATCAATTTTTCCTCTTTTTCACACAGATCAGTTTAAAAATACCAAAGCTTCTGAGCTCCACACAACCTTTGCTGATGATCGATTTTTAAAAAATATCTGTCGTGATCAATACAAAACTTTCCTCTGCAATATTTAATTTCGGAAAAAAATATGTGAAAAATCTTTTTTTCTAATATCTTGAGAACCGTCAAAGACACGTAAAAATACGTAACAATCGCAAAAAAACACTAGAAATTTTATTTCCTATAAATTTGGTTAAAACTGCAGTTTTCGAGAGATTTTCAAAAAACTGAATGTTTTTCAAATATCTCGAAAACCGTTAGAGATACGAAAAAATCGTTAAAGCAAAAATGTAGAAAATTTTATAGCCTTTAAATTTGGACCATATTTATTATATAAAAAATACATATATAAAAAATATGTGGGAGGTACCCGGTATAGCTAAAAAACTGGTTTTTTCCAAAAAAATATGTGGGAGGTACCCGGTATAGCGGTATAGTTACTTTCCCAAAATGTGATAGAAAACTACGAATTTTGTAAAACTTATTTAAAAAAAAATCAAATCGCTAGGTCAACGGAAAAACTGTAGGAAATTTTATTTCCTATAAATTTGGTTATATACATTTTTTCATGAAAGTGCATAGTTTTCGAGAGATTTTCAAAAAAATGATTTTTTTTCAAATATCTTGAGAACCGTTAGAGATACAAAAATTAGCGGTTTCGATATTCGTGCAACAGCCGTATTGAAAGGATTTTCTATTTAGTTTTCGTTGTTACTTTCCTCGTCTATAGAAGGAAAGTATTGTATTCATGACGGAGACCGACTCGAGGATGTCCGTGCAAAATTATGAGGATGTCCGTGCATCTGCCTGTCTGTCTATCCGTTGTACGTATCTTAAATAACTCGAAAACGCGTTTACCTAGCGACTTGAAATTTTTTGTAAATTAGTTTTACTGGAAAATAGTATTTTTCGAGTTACGATAGTCTCGGAGATGTCGAAATATTGCAGAGAAAAGTTTTGTGTTGATCACAACTGATATTTTAGAATTCAATTTCAATAAAATTAAGGAGTTTTTTTGATATGTTTATTTAATGGAAGAATTTTACTTCACCACATTTTTACCATATTATTCTGGTCTCAGTTTGTTACTGTTTTGTGTTGCTGAAAATAAAAACGGAACGATATCATCACTATGCTGTTTAGGATATAAGAACTGAAGAGCTTTAGCAATCATTGACGCCTCATTTATTACGAACGTGATTCTGCACAGATCGAAACGATTTTCGAGTTTTTTTCCTTATTTTTTTTAGGTTTTTCATTTTGGCTCCGTTAGCAGCATTTTACTCTGGTTTTGGTTGTTCATTCCATTCCAGGACACAATTTGCTGATTAAAATGACTTCGATTTTTTTAAGGATGTTTTGTTACTTGGTCACCTACATCCTCCGCAAATATATTTCAACCTTTTAGCTATACATTGAGTAAAAAAGGTGCCTTGTCAGAAATCAGCTTTTTGATGCGGGCACTGCTGAAAGCTACTTTTTTTAGCTGACGTTTTCTTTTTGTTTAATTAACATTTTTTCACCGCACACAATTCACAAATTCAATATATTGCGATAAAAAAAACTTGATTTTTATTTAAAAATTGAACAAATTCTAGATCAATATTTCATATTTTTATCGTAATGGCCGCAACGCGCAAAAATAAGAAATTTTTACAATGTCTTTCGAAAAGAAAATAATCGATTTATTGTCATAGTAATTAAAAAAACATTAATATTATTTTTATATTTTATGTTGGCGAAGTTTTTCTCAAGAAGAAGCTTTTTGTCAGGACCAAATAGGGGAGAGCTTCGACTGAAATGAAAATGGAAGTGAACAGAAAAGGAAACATTTGGAGAAAAAATGAGAGAAAAAGTGCCGGATTTTCTATTTATTTTTAGAATAATAAATAAATCACCTTCCGCAGTATCGCGTTCAAGTAATAAATCTATGTGGAGGCTGGTGTCATTATTGAAAAGTAGATTTTGATATTGAAATCTTTGCATAAATCAAAAGTTATTTATGGTTTTGTGCTAGATAATAATTTCCATAATTTTTTTTCCCTTATTGACTTATTATTGTATTTATAATGTTAACAAAAAATGATCCAATGGGAAAGATTTGTGTATGGGAGTAGTAATAAAGAGACAGTTTTTCGAAAAATAAAATTGAAAAATCATCACAAAATGGAATTAGAAAATTATAACCAGTCACATAAATATCAATATGATATTAAATTATTATTTTTGAATTTTAAAACCTTTAAGAAATCCTAATTTTAGTAAGTTTTCGCGATTTTCAAGTGCCAAAAATTACTGTTTTCTGGAACAAAATTTATTTGTAGCTAAATATACGATTGTCCGTTTATGATAAAGATAAAGCAAAGCAGATGATACTTAACCCATAAATATCTTTTCGAATTGTAAGAGTTTTTTTTCAGTTTTTTATATTTTTATACCCGTATGGTGAAACCAAAGGGTATATTAACTTTGCCTTACCGTTTGCAACGCCAAGATCCCGTCATCACACACAAAAATGAATTACACCAGTGTGTTTAGAATGATAAAAATAATTAATTTCTGCATGTCCGTCCGTCTGTCCGTCTGTCTGTGGCGCGGATTTTTTGAGTAAAAAGCTGGACCACGGTGGACGTATTTGAAAAAAATTAAAATTTTTTTTTTTTTGTTTTAAATGAATACTAATAGCTTAAACATCATTAATTTGTATAGAGAGTATTTTTAAAACCTATAGAAAAAAACCGAAAGGGTTAATGATTGGAATATAATCAAAATTATTTTGATTTGTGATTGAATTCCTCAGTCATTAGTAAAACATTACTATGATTGAATTCCTGGTTCATTCGGGCTTAGCGGCCATGTAGTTATTAGTGAAGAATTATAAAAAACGGACTAATATAAATTAAAACACAATGGTTTCTTTTTTATCATCACGTTTTTTTATTTTCTTATCCGACGTTTCGTCCAGAAATCCTGGACCTCATCAGGGAGTTTATTTCGATTTACTACAATTTTATAAAAATGATAAAAACGTTATAATACGTATGTATGCACTTTTTACTGTTCAAAAATTACTTACATTTTATTCTTTGGAAAAAAGTTAGCTAACCTTCTTAAAAT